>CM041778.1:170781638-171311044 GCA_023374045.1 Limonium bicolor | reverse complement strand
AGAAAAATGTAAGAAAAATCATCTTTCCCCATCATTTCTCCACGTTACCGAAAAATTACTACTCATGGGGCTTCATTTTTATGCCTTGTTCTAGCTTGATTCTATTCTCCAAGGGCTAGAGGAGGTCCTTCTTGATTCATATCCAAGCCTATCTTAAGACTCCAAGGTAAAACATTCATTTCAATACCTTAGAACACATTTTTAACCTAGGGTTTACTCCTCAAGGTTAGTGTATTGTTTAGCACTCATGAGAGTCAATGTATATTGATTAGAACATTGGCAAGGGAAATTAAAATGGTGGCCGAGATTCATTCAAGAAGAAGGTCTAAGGAGGAAGTTAAGATAAGCTTGGGAAACAAGGTAAAATGCTTACCTAATGGTGGTTTAAGTTTTAAGGAATGAGTTTTAGATAAGCACTAATGTAGCTTAAAGCTTACATTAAGTAATGAGTTATATAACCTAGGAAAAAGGAATTTAAACAAGCTTGTGAACTTGTGACTAAGGAGCCAATGAGAATGAGTTAGTAAGATAAGTTTAAGATGGATTTAAGAGCATTATAACTACTATGAGATTGATGGGTGTAATTGCAGGTTGAAAGCTTTTATATGTGGGAAATTCAGTATTTAAGTTTAAGTCATTTAAGGGCCTAAGAGCCATGTCATTTAAGAGCCTTAGTGCTATGCAATTTAAGATTTTTACATTATATTGAGTTTGTTGTGAATGAGTTGATTTGGTGAGAAAATAAGATGAGAAAGAACTTGATGTGTGTGAGATGGTGGAATGAGGAGAACAATGCTTATGGGCATGATAATATACTAGAGGATCTATGGCGAAATTTGAGTAGAAAAAGAAGCGTTTAAGTGATGGTTATGAGTTAATATGACCTAGGATTTACTTGGGATCATTAAAAGGAATTTGAGTGGAAATGAGTTACTAAGGAGTTCTTGAGGATGAGAATGACCTAGAGTTGTCTAGGAAGAATTAGAGGATTGGTGGTGTATCGAACACACCAAAGTCATGGTAAGAGGAATGGTAAGACTTGTGCAAAATTTGGAGGAGAAGGTGTATAATGCTTTAAGGTGATTTAGGTATGAACTAGGGAATATAACAATGAAAGTTTTGGGAAGCTTGTGTAAGTAGTGATGATGCTAGATGTGGAACAATAAGGTTTTAGTTAGATGGTAATGAGTGGACTTAGGTGATGGGAGTGAAGGTTGGGAGAGTGTTGTAGATTGACTAGGAATGCATAAGGGTGTAAGATCATGCGAATGGTGAGTAAATTGAGTAAAAGGGATGTAGATGTCTAAGGAGGGTGTAGGAAGGTCAAGGTAAAGAAGAACAAGGTTAAGGTGCTAAGGGGATGGGAAGAAATGTTTAGGTATGTCCAAGAGTTTAGGAATGATGAGTAACAAATGGAAAAGAGAGGAATTTGTGCATGGATATGCCAAAGGACTTGAGGAAGCTTTGGTAAATGAACTGAAGATGGAAAATAATGTTTATGAAGTGCTCAAACTGTTAAGGAGGGTACACTTGGGTTGTGAAATACCCCAAATCTAAATAATATTATTTAATCATTATTTATTGGAATATAATCCAAATATAAATCATTTCACGTACGCATGCAAACCCATGCATGAAAACGTTACGAAAAAACAGTCGTTTCACCATAACGCTAAAACGCCTTAGAAGCATATGGTCAAACATGACCTTGTATGACCCTCTAATATTCAAACTAAATGGTCATACAATTATTATATGAATATACAAATATATTCCCTAAGCTATATTCAGTCAAATACGCAAAATGCTCGGGAGTGCTCACACCCGCTCCTTAAAGCACGAAAAGTCCGGAGGAGTGCCGAGGTGGCACGAACTCCTATAAAATTAATTCCTAGAGTTCCTAACATCATTATTTATCATTCTAAAGAGAACCCACGAAGTGGTTTCTCAAAATTCAGCAAAAACCAAAGGAGGATTTCTTAGCGCTCCTTTTTGGCCCGGGAGTGTCCCGATGGCCCGTAAATTATGTCACGGGTTGATATAACCTCATATAACCCAATGTAACATCTTAATATATGTTTAATTACTATTATAAGTGTTTACAAACACTTGGAACTCATAAAAACAATTTGTTTCCCAAAATTTCCTTAGAGCACAAAAACACACCTTCGGGTGTCACGAAAACGCGTTTTACGCAATTGCCTTGTAGTTTTTGACATACCACGAATTGGTAATATTAAAAAGGGTTAAAATGACTTCTAAATCAGTTGGTGTGACTAGTCAACAAGACTCTCTATAGGGGCCGATTTTGAGAGCAAAAACTAGTATAAAAATTGCATTAAAAGTTTATAAAAAGCATAGAACATGGTGACTCACCTTCCCATGTGTTATATTACTTAATGTCTAAGTATGTAGGTCTCATTTGACCAGCAAGCTGTCGAAATTAGGCCATGGAATAAGGCCATGTGAGCTAGAACAAAAACAAATGAGAAAAAGTAAAAAGTGGATCTAGAATTCACTTTTCTAGATTCCTTCTTTTCCATGTGACCTAACATGCTTGTCCTTGGCTCTTCAATGTCAATTAAGACACCCCATTTGACCCTTGAATTCGTGACTCTACAAGGGAGGAAGAAGACAAGCCTAACTTAGAAAAATCAAAAGAATAACTTACCTAAATTACCTTGTCTTCTAGCTCACAATCATCTTCTTTCCAACTCTTGCCTTGTCACACACCACATGTCCGAAATTATGCAGAGAACATGGGCATTTATTGAGCCAATAAACCATGTAATAAACTAAGGAAAAAGTATAGTCATTTGACATTAAAAATTAACAAAACAAAAATCAAATTCTAAGGCACTCTCTTACCTTATACGTAAGTTTAGTGTCATTTCCCCTCTTGCACTCCACACCTACGAATTTGGTAAGCTCTCTCCTCTCTCTTCTAAGCTTCATCTTCTTCCTTTGAAGCTCTTAAGTCCATTAATGGAGATGTAACTTCTATCTTCATCTTTAAGGTAATTTCTTAGCAATTCTTGTCAAGCCTTGAAGCAAAACTCTTCCTAGCTTAACAACAAGTGTTCGACATCAATTAGTTCTCCAAGGAGATTGTCCAAACCAACATTAAACCAAGGAGCATCTCAAGGTTATCTTAAGGTAGTTTTAATGCTTGAAAATCCTTAAAGCACATTTTTATGTGTAACCAAGTTCTACTTCTTCTAAGGTTTTTTCCTTCTTCATTTCATGAAGGAAATTGTTCTTCATCTACCTTAGGAGTGCCGAATTCATAAGGAGAAAAGTCTAAGGTAAACTCTTGTAAAAATACTTACAAATCTACTTAAGATCTTTATTCAAGATCTAACTCCTAAACTCCTTCACCCACTTGCATATAACCGAAGTGGAGCATCAAAATTACCTTGGAAAAGCTTGGAGATTCAAGAAGAAGTTCAAGCACTTAACCACCTTGTTAAGAAGTAAGTTTACTATATAAATCTTTATATTATAAGCTTTGTTAAGCTTCTAAAAATTGTACAAAAATTATGTACACCTCCTAGGTTTATTAATACCGAAATTATATGGTTTTATATGCCAAAATATAAACTATAACATATATAGAAAATATTTACCTTAAGACACATTTTTGTGTCACAAGATTCATTTATGTTACAAATAAATTTAGGCCGAAAAGTCTTGGCAAAAATGCTTTATTTTGAGCTTAGAATTTATAAAAGACATTACAATAATTTATACATGAGTTATATGACTCCTATGAATTTATTTATAATTACTTAGACATATAAATCCACTTTTATATAACATAAGGTCTCATTTAATTATGGCCGAATGTTTCTACTTGATAAATAAGTTTTAATGAGCTACTTAGGTATATAAATTTATATCATAAGTTTGGTGAGTTAAGAATATTCTATTAGTGTCTAAATGACTAATTAATTAAGTATGTGGGTTAAATGTAATTTTTACAAAGTTTAGTGTACTTATATTAAAAACCGAGAGCTAAAGGGCTGTTTGGTGTAATTATAATATAATATAAGGTTAGGAATTAAGTTTAAGAATTTTAGATAATTTAAACAAGCTTTGAAATAACTTTTTATAAAGTTTTGGGCTATTATGTAATTTATAAAAAGTTGTTATGAAAGTTTAGAATTTATTAGTGGGCGAATTCATAATTAAGAGAATTATTAGGTTCACTTTCGAAATTTTAAGGGATTAAATATTTAGACTATAGTTTATAAGTTATTAAGTAACTATTAGAAAGTTTTGGGGTGAAAATGTAATTAACGGAAAGTTCAAGACCAAGCCGAATTCTTTGGGGTAGTTTGGTAATTTAGGAATTTATAAATATATACTCGGCATTTATGGAGAATTAAAATTAAAACTATAGTTTACATGACATTGTGTAAAAGTTATAAGATTTCGTGGTTAGGTTGTAATTATAAGAAATAAATTATTAAAGCCGAGAATTTAAGGGCTAAGTTGTAATTTTTGAGAGTTATAATATTTAAAAGCTACATACCAAAATATTAGGGATGGCTTTGCAATTTAGCTAAATAAGAAGTTAAAACTCTATAATATAAAGAGATTAGAATTTAATATAAAGTTGATGAATTTATGTGGTTGTTTTGTAAATAACCGAAATATAAGAGTAAGAATTTAGATTGAAATAAGTATAGGTCCTACATGGATATTTGGAGGAATTAGAAGAAAGAATTTTGATTAAAGGAATTATGGAATTAAAACTATGGCTTACATGGTTATAAGGAATTGAAAGATAAACAATAAATATTACTTATGGTTAAAAAGGAGAATAATAAAACTATATGAATTTTATGTCTATGTATGACATATAAATATAGTTAAGAAATTATAAGTTGTTATGTCACCTAGACAAATAAAATAAACAACAAATGCAATAAACACATATATGTGCATTAAAGGATGTATAAATAAATCAAAAGGAATAACAAATAAGTTATACATTAAATCATGAGGTAATTAAAAGAAATAAACCTCACATGAAATAACAAATACGAGATTTGTTTAAAGATCCAATAGAATTACTATATAAGGGTAACATAAATTAACCCTCTCAGTTAATCCTATTCTAGGACCTTGTTTGACCAGACGTTGACCGGGAATTTACAAGTACAGTCTACGGTGAACGGTATGGGATTCTTGCAACCTGTTTTCTAACGGATTACACTTGCTGTGTGCTATCTGTTGTTTGTAATAACGACCAAGATAATTAATGTAAAATGTTGTTTTACTCTTGTGCACTGTTGTGTTATTTTATGTGCGTGATGTTGCTGACTACATCGTGTATGTCCCACGCATACAAACACTACTATACCAGTGGATTAAATACCTGCGTTTCAGTATACCGAGGACTTGTACTCAAGTCTCTCACTAACTTCACTTTATAACAAACGTCATTATCCTAAACGTGATAATCGACAATACACATTGTGTTTTTGTTTAATGTCTTTATATGACACTTAACAAATATATACTTCGAGAATGAGGAGCCCAGTTGGATCTGGCCATGCATGCTACGGGAGTTGTACCTGTCTCAGGTCGTCTCCTACTACGTCGCGACGGAACATTCAGTTGGGAGGAAGACTTTATTCCTTCCGGGATTCAAATGCCCTTCAGTTCGAGGAAGACTTTATTCCTCTAGTGGGTTCTTATTTCCCACGCCATTCAGTTCAGGGTTTAACTACGTTATCTCCTGGGGTTTTTATACCCAACCTTTCTCTATAACGAGGTCACTATACCTCCACTATTTCAGATATTCAGTTATAACGGTCAGTCCCATTGTGTGGACCGACTATCAGTAAAGAATTTCAGTTCAGCTAACTCGACCTTCTGTGTCTTGTTCTCTGTGACATTATTGTCCTTGTATGGATACTTGTTATTATCAGACTATGCTTGTTTACAGCTTTATAAAAATGAACTGCATGTGTTCGACAAAGTAGTTGGTGTGGCCCGGTAGACGATGGGCTGCACGTTTTCCATACCAGCATTGTTTGCTGAGCCCCTTTGGGGGCACCCCCATTTTTCAGGTACCTGAAGTTTAAGAAGATCACCACACTGAGTGTAGGTGGGGTAGACCAAGCTTTGGGAGTCTACTATTAGTTAATAATTTATTTCAGTATTTTACTTTGAGTTTGATTCCTAGTATCTCGGGTTGTATCTGTATTCCAGACCGTGACATTTGAGGATTGTATTTGGACTTAGCCTTGTTGGTCACAAGGGTGGCCAACGGCATTGTAATACCGCCCGGTGGTTGTATTTATTTCCGCTGCAGTTGTATTTTATTTGGGAGTGATCGCCGTTCAGTTTATTGGATTTCGGGTTGGGGTATTACAGGTTGATTGAAGTTTTGGTAAGGTTACAAGTTGGAAATGTAAGGAAATAAGTGCTAAGTGTGGAGTTTTTAAAAGTATTGAGAGGATGTTTAAGAAGATCTTTGGAATTGTTTTGGAGAGTTTGGTGGAAGTTCTAAGGTGAGTTTAAGTGCCTAAATGGTATTAGGACACATGGGGGAACTTGTGGAGAAGTTTGGAGTCAAATGGGAATTTAAAACAAAGGTCTGGAGCAGACCGACCTTGGGACCGAACCTGCAAGGTCGGTCGAGCCCAGTTTACACTACCGGAAAGAGTTTCTGGAATGGACCGACCTTGGGGACCGGACTTGCAAGGTCGGTCGGGCTTGAATTTTAGGTACGGCTTGAGTCTCTGGAATGGACCGACCTTGGGACCGGACTTACAAGGTCGGTCATGTCTAAAATTTTTGTACGGGGATTGGTCTCTGGAATCGACCGAACTTGGGACCGACCTGGCAAGGTCGGTCGGGCTTAAATTTTCAACGGGGAAAACTCTCGGGAATGGACCGACCTTGGGGACCGGACTTGCAAGGTCGGTCGGGGTAAAATTTTCAAACGGCAATAAGTTCTGGAATGGACCGACCTTGGGTAAGGTCGGTCGGTAGGGTCGGTCGACCCTTAAGTTGTAAAAAAAAAAGAAGAAACCCTAAGAAATTTTAGAGGTATTAATGGTACCCCATTAAGAGGGCATTGATAATTAGAGGTATAAAGACGTACGGGATTAAGTTAAGTATAAACTTAAAAGTTTAAGGTTAGGTTGTAAGAATAAGTTGTAAAACTTAAGAGGTGTTAGGTGGGGAAACATTATGGGTTAAGTAAGTTAAATAAGTTGAATTAAGTTAAGTGATTAAAACCTAAAACTGAATGAATGTTTTAGGGCTTGAGTATTTGGACTCCGGAAGAGAGTAAGCAACCGAACGACCAACGATGAACGGTACAGTTCTTCTTGTGACCTGCTTGCTAACGAGGTGTCCCTCGGCTTGTGTGCTATTTGTTTTTGAGTGCTCACTAAACAAGATAAAGCATGCAACAGGAACATTATGTTTATCGTATTGTTGTGTGATGTTTGAAAACTAACACAACTTACCGTGAGAACTTACTAACCAACGTTTAGTAAGGAATTGTGTGAGACTAAGGAACACTCCCTAATATTAGTTTGTTAATGACCGAAAGAGGTTTAACCAACAAACATCGTTTGAGACTTCTACTAACTGGAACTTAAGGGGGGAGTGAGGAACCCGGGACTGACTCCGGTCATGCATGCTAAGGAAAAAGGGGGTCGGTATCTATAGCAGATCCGACCTCCGCTTAAGGACTTGTCTTCAGACTTGTTGCCTAGGGTCGGTAGCCGGCTCAGCTACATTGGACATACAGTCCAAGGTAGGTGGCATTAAGATGGTGCGATAGGATCACCTAAATCCTAAATTATAAGATAAGTTGTTTATTCAACCAGTGGGGTTAATAGCTCACTGGCTAGGGTCGCTTTTGATCCGACAAAAATAAACATTGAGATAAGATACAATCATTTCTATATTAAGAGTGGTTTGTATTCTAAGATTAAGATAAGATTGAGATAAGTTGCAAACCGTTCCTATTTAAAGGATGGTTTGGTATTATAAGACTGAGATAAGCTACATCATTTCCTTTCTAAGGATGGTTGTTTTCTAAGACTAAGATAAGACTAAGATTGAGGTAAGATAGGATGGACTGAGATTAAGAGGAAACATAACCTAAGGAGTTAAATAATTAACCCTCTAATTAAGGGAACGCATTTAAGTCGTTCATTGTGTTTGAGCTTTGATTGTTCATATTTGGATTGTTATTTATTGCACTTTCTATTATGTTGTGCATCTAATCAACCTCCATGCTATCGACAATTAGTCGTCGTAGCCACGTTAGCTGGGGGCCATGAGAGGATCGTACCAGCATTCGTGCTGACCCCCTTTGGGGGCTGTTTTTACTACACAAGTGAACGTCAGGAGGCGGCCGTCACGACAGTAAGATGGGGTACAAGCGTCACGGGTTAAGTGTGGCCTACGAGTTGTGCATGTTTACTCGTATGGCAATTTGAGTTAGTCAGATGTATAGGATGTGAGGGATTGTAAGAGGGATAAGTATTAGGTTAAGACTTGTAAGTACTAATGTTCGGTATATTCTGTCAGACAGACCGTGGCAAGGTCTGGAGTGTATTGAATTCCGCTGTGAGGACATTTTATATATATTGTGTTAAGTTGCGAAACCACATTTGGATTGAGATGGGGTGTACACAGTGAGAGTTGAGACTTCTTGATTCACCGGCTCTCCTGTTTGGCTTCCCTCATATTGTTAGGGTTTCCGTCTTCTTCGTCCGGTTCTTCGTCTGGTTCTTCATCGATAGTTGTCTCTTCTTCTTCAGGTTTCTTGCCTGAGTTATCTTGCGCCATTTATGTGTGGAAGCGTTTGTTTTTCGGGAGCCTAAGCTCTGATACCATGACATAAGGGAAGGAAGAAATGCTATATCGATATTACTGAGTGGAAGGGAAAAGTGATTACAGAGAAGTCTAATGAGTATCTATTTACTAACTACAACTCTAACGATATCCACTGCTAATACAAATAATATATATATGTAACAGAGAGGTATAAGATAAGCACTAGTAGAAAAAGGGTCATTTTCGGCGGTTCTTTTGGGCTTTTTCGGCGGTTTTAAACCGCCGAATATTACACCGCCGAAAAAGGCCCTTCCAAAGTTTCGGCGGTTTTATAACCGCCGAAAATAACAACCTTTTTCGGCGGTTCCAAACGCCAAAACCGCCGAAAATGACCGCTGTCCCAGCTCAAAATGAGGTAAAAACAGACATTTTCGGCGGTTCTTTTTTTTACTAGGAACCGCCGAAAATTTCTATATTTTTTTTTTGGTTTTTTTCGTTTTAGTTTACAATCCCACATATGTCAACAAACCTGTAAAATATACAGATACAACATCCAGATATATCCAAATATCTCTCTACGTCATATTGTAGAGGATGTCAATCACTCTTGTAAGAGAATTGTCAAAAAATCAAAATAATGATGAAATGGTCACAAATGACCAACAACACATTTCAAATGGTCACAAATGACCATATACAAACCATTTCAAATGGTCACAAATGACCATATAGATATACAACTACCAAGATATTCATTGTACTCAAACCGGTCATCTTTCACAAGCCTAGCCATAAATTTCTAAACATTAACGTTCTAAATAACAATTCGATCGAAAAAACAAAGTGAAAATCAAACTAAATTCATATAGACAAACTCCGCCCAATCCTCCAACATAGCGTTGATCATTTGTCTGTCGTATTCGCCAACATTAGAGAAAACCTTTTGAAAAACAAAACAATACAAAATGAGTTAATCATTAAAGAAATACATTAAAATAAAAAAATATATATATATGACTTCAAATACATTTTCTAATTGATCCTGCATCTCACCAAAAAGGGTGATTATGTCATGCATATATCTCATGACATAATACCCACACTCCGAACCCCGGGTTGACGTGGACACTTAAACAAAGAAAAGAAAAAGGATTAATTACATAAGACATTTGTTCTATCATTGAAAAACAAGTGATGCATGTACCTTCACTGCAGTCCAGGGGACAGAACCTTTTACCCTTATACCAAGATGTGAAGTCATAACACTTTGATATATACTGCACATTAAATGTCATAAATGTATATTAATAAAATTAGGATATCCATGCACAACAAAATTAAATTAAAAGAATTGAAATGCATAAAGAAGTGGTTTATAATGTACTTACGTGTTAAGGTGTGGCTTTATCTTGATATTACTCGGCACTGTATGCCGAAGCGGATCAAGATATAGTATACGTGCACGATCCAAAACAACACCAGTAGGACCCAATGACCACTATGTAATACCAAAACACTAACATGTCATTATAATGTCAAAATCAACAAGTAGATCATGCTTAATGGAATTAAAATGATAAACACAAGTTATTACCTTTGATGGTAGGGCAGCAGGAGATATTATTTCTTTCTCGCATTGATGCTGTTAGCAATCGCACGCTGTAAGTAGAGCTTACTACCTTGTACATCAGACATCACAGCAGTGTATGACGTTCTCTCAGGACATAGAAATCCATACTTGGTAAGTGAAAAAGTTTGCATTTTCTCATGCAAAAACCTATTCATTAATTAAAAGATATAGTAATTAACATTGTTTCAGGGCATCACTTTATAACTTAATTACCAAAAAAGACTAATACTTACAGAATGAATGAGTGGACAATAGTGATAGGCACCCAGTCAGATTTCAGGATGTCCTGCAAGTCGTTTGTCCACAAGTCGACTTCTAAAACTTCTTCATAGTGAAGAATGTCAGGTTCAAAGCTAAGAAGGATAGAATCTTTATCAGCTGGGAAGTCACGGATCACATCATGCAACACTTTCATGTTTGGCCCCAAGCGTGCATATATTGAATCATCCACCAAGTTTTGTTTGGTAACGACATTGGTGGATGCTCTGTATCCAGAAGATGTAATCTTTGACTTCTTTTTTCAGGAGACTTTGATTTCTCCTTTAATGCCTATTTGCAATCGACATACATTACTAATCATGAACTGAACATCCACACACTTATAATTTACTACAATAACTATATTAAAGGTAGTATTGGGCGTACCTTCATACACTTCTGAATCAGGCGAACAGGCCATTGAAGAAATGCACCCTTTGCGGACCGAACCGTGCTGTACTCCTCCGTAGGTACAGGGAGTGCTAAATCAGGACACGTGTATATCGGTTCGTCCACAGACACTCTCCCGTGATACGGCTGTAATGGCATGCCATGGACCACGTCATTCGAGCGTGATGTGTACACTCTTCCTTCTGCAACTGGTATATTTTGATTGTTGTACGGGAGCAAGAGGTTGCAGTTTATTGGATCCTACAATTTAATCAGATTAGTAGATGATTGAACTGATAAATAAGTAATAAACGATATGACAAGTAATAAAACAGTTAAAGATATAAAAATTTACCTGTATAGATGCGTAAGGATACGGATCATTAGACTCTGTGCTTGTGTGCAGTCCAGCAGGATCAGAAGCAGGAGCATATCCATAAGAAGGATCAGAAGCAGGAGCATATGGCTGGGGTGCACCAGTCCCCTGACGCACTTCAGCAAGGATCTCATCCCTCAACTGATCTTTGAAGCTAGTGAGGACACGTAAATGCTCATCATACGGGATCATCCTCTCCTGACTACTACTTCCTTTCCTCGACCCGGGGTTTCCAAATACTTTTCTTATCCCTATGTTAACCCCCCCCTAACCCCACTGCTCGGCCTGGATGATCTTTCTTTCCTAGCGCCCGAGACAGCTGGTCATCATGTCGATCAGGAGCCCAAGTCCCTTGGGTTGCTTGCTCGTTCATTTCAGCCTTTAGAAGTAAATGCATATAGGATTTATAATAAATTATAGGATTGAAATATTGAATTTGAAAAAATAATAAGGATTAAACAAAAGTACTTACCATCTTATCAACAATTTCCTTCGTTTTCTCGAAGGATACAGACGCTCTCCAGTTTTTGGGTCTTTCTTAGTGCGTGAAAGCTTCCAAAATGTACCCCGTTTCTGGTGCTCATCTAGAGTGCTCACATCCGATGGCAACTCCCCTTCTGCCACCCACTCAGGAACTCTTCTGTTAACCCCTTTAGCACCCAGCAAGTGACGATATTCATTCTTCTTCGCATTCGCTGACTGGGCCTCACGATACTCCTATTATCAAGTAAACAAAAGTACACGATGATGATTAAAAACATATACATATGTAAACCTATTTGTATGTATATACAATACTTAATTATTTAATAGTTAGTATGCCTTCGTCTCCATCTTCTTGTCATAAAACTGCTGCCACTTCTCTTGGGTTATTGCTGTGTAGATCTCCCAAGGCTGGCGTGTGTCGCCGTCAGGCCGCTTAAGCTTCTTGGAAATGAACCATTTGACCAGATCATGCTTATGATCTGAAAATTTTTGCGCATCATCGATTTCCATGGTGTTGGTGTAGTACTCGGTTTCTACGGTATTCGATATCGTTTCTGCATATCATCATAAATGAAAAGGATGTTAGTTATGCATACTTGTAAATCGTATCAATAAATACTGCAACTATTGTTTATTTACCTGTACGATCCAAACATCTGCTTCTTCAATCCTTCGTCAACCTGAGGCCAGGAGAGAGTGATATCACAATACTCTCGCACTATGATGCCCAGCTCAGTAGTGAAGTCTCCAGCCCATTCCCCAGTCGGTTGTAGATACTCATAAACTGCAGCGGCTTTGACTCAATCTTTTTGACTTCAGAGCTTTTGTAGGACCTCGAGGTTTCACGGTCCTGCTCTCTGGGATCTGCGAATCAGAAGGTCCAGCTTGTGTGTCTGCAGCTGGCACATCAGACACTATAATCTCGGCGGTGCCACTACCCCCCTCATCAGTCCGGGCCCTTGATTGCGGCCCTTCCCTCCACGTGTTTGCCTCTTCCTCGGTCGGGCTGCATCAGACAGAATCTCACCGACCGGATCGTCCATATCATCCATTTGACTGTCTGCACAGATAAACAATATGATATTAATAACAACAAAACAAATAATATTAAAAATACATAATCAGATATCATAAAAAATTAATATTTAATTACCTAACAAACAAACACATCATTTATGGTTTTTCGACCCATAGACCCTCATCATGATCAGACCTAGTATACACTACATCGTCTGGAATATCGACAATGTTGGTTGCAAGAACACTGTTAGAAAAGGGTGGTGTCTCATCAAATAATAATTCATCGTCATCAACATCTTGATCAACATTTGTGATCACAAATCTTTTCCCTGGTAAAACTACTGACCATCTAGAATCGATGGGATCTTCTATGTAAAATACTTGTTCACAGTCCTTGGGAAATATGAACGGATCGTGTGTAGGACCAAGACTTGATAAATCAACCAAATTAAACCCATCCTGAACCCGATAACCGTGTCTGTAATCCACCCACTTGCATTTGAAAATAACAAACTTTTGAAACTGATAATCAAGTTCCCAAATATCTTCAATACATCCATAATACAACCTCGAGGTTGAAATCGCTGAAGCTCGGGTGTACAGAGTTGTTGCTGCTTCTACTTTCACCCCGCTATTCTGGTTTAAACATCTATCATCTTGTCGTTTTGTCCAATAGGTGAACCCATTGATGTCATACCCTCGTAAGATACAATAGTGGAACCAGGTCCCAAAGCTAACCAACGGAGCTCTTCACCTACATTATCAGGCGCTAGTGATGCAAGTTTCATAACATGGTCTCTAAACCATGAACAAAAGGTCTTGTTTTGCTCTTTTGTCAGCCAAACAATATTCCTCCCAGGATATTGACCTCTTAGTGTAGTCATGTGTTTCTCAAAAAATGGCTCAATAATCTCAAGGTGATGTAAAACGAACAAATGTGCTAACTCCATTGAGGATGAATCAATTGCCACATTTTTTTTCCCAGTAACACCTTGACCTTCTGTCCCTCCCGTGTGTCTAGGTTGTGGTACTCCAATAGCAACTGCACCCTTTAAGTATTCAGTACAAAATTCTGTCACTTCTTCGGTTATTGTCCCTTCTATAATACTTCCTTCAGGTCGATATCTATTCTTCATCCTTCCCTTCAAAATTCCCATGTATCTCTCAAACGGGTACATGTACCTCAAATATATTGGACCACATAATTTGATTTCCCTAACAATGTGAACAACTAAGTGAACCATGATGTCAAAAAAAGAGGGTGGAAAATACATTTCAAGTTGACAGATCGTAACAACAACATCACGTTGCAGACTGTCAAGTGTATCAGCATCCACGACTTTATTGCACACTGCATTCAAAAAGAAACATAGTCTTGTAATTGCATTTCGGACATCCTTCGGCAATATACCCCGAATGACAACAGGAAGGAGATGCAACATCAGAACGTGATAATCATGAGATTTCAACCCGACCAATTTCAAGTCCTTCATTGACACAAGACTTTTCCAGTTAGATGAATAACCCGTAGGAACCTTAAGGGAATGAAGACATTTGCAGAAGCTGATCTTCTCATTCTTAGACAAAGTGTAACATGCTGGAGGTAAATATGTTCGTTTGCCTCTTTCTTGAGGATGCAACTCCTCACGTATGCCCATAGCTTGCATGTCTCTTCGAACCTTTATTCCGTCTTTTGTTTTCCCAGGTATGTTAAGCAAAGTCCCAACAACAGCCTCACCAACATTTTGACAATATGCATAAAATCAAGACAATGCCTAACAGATAAATGTCTCCAATATGGAAGTTCCCAAAATATTGAACATTTTTTCCAGATGTTTTTTGGGTAGATTTGGACGGAACACCGAAAACATTCTCAATGTCTTTCACCTTTTCATAGATCTCTTGAGAACTCAAAGGTATACGAGCAACACGTGTTTCAGTCTTTCCGTTGAATAACTTCCTTTTTTTACGGTAAGGGGTGCTGCTGGCAACAATCTACGATGACACATGTACACGTTTTTGCCAGAAAACTTTAGACGATCAGAACAAGTGTCGTCCTCACATATTGGGCAAGCAAATGTGCCTTTCACCGTGTATCCAGATAAATTCCCGTACGCTGGAAAGTCATTCACTGTGCAAAACAACATGGCACGAAGTGTGAAGTTTTGTCTGCGTAACTGTCATAAACCATTGTCCCCTGATTCCATAGCAATTTCAAATCGTCAATCAGCGGTGCAAGATATACATCGATATTATGTCCGGGTTGTTTAGGACCAGAAATCAACAATGATAAATAATGTATTTTCGCTTCATACACAACCACGAAGGAAGATTGTAAATCACCAATACAACAGGCCAAGTGCTGTGTTGACTACTTAGAGTGCCGTAGGGATTCATCCCATCTGTACATAGCCCGAGTCTCAAATTTCGATTATCACTGGCAAAATCTTCAAATCTTCTATCGATAGTCCTCCACTGTGGTGAATCAGCTGGATGTCTCAGCTTATCATCATTTTTCCTTCCTTCTGCGTGCCATCTTAAATTTTGGGCATCTCTGACATTTGCAAACAGACGTTTGAACCTTGGTATTATGGGTAAATACCAAATGACTTTTGCTGGAGGACTTTTTTTCTTAGAATTGGATGATTGGCCGTCCTTATGTTTATAGCGTGACAAATGACATTTTGGACACTGATTCAAATGTTTATTCTCTCCTCTGTATATAATACACAACTGTTTGGACATGCGTGTATCTTTTCGTACTCCACACCCATAGGACACATCAACTTTTTTGCATCATAAGTGGATGTAGGAAGATTGTTATCATCTGGAAGCATGTCGTGGAATAGTTCTAGTATTGCCGTAAAACTCTTATCACTCCAGCCGAATCTTGCTTTCATATTGAACAAGTGTAGCACGGATGTCAATTTTGAAAATTTGGTGCATCCGGGGAACAAAGGGGACCGTGATGCGTCAACTAATCTTTGATATTCATCGGGCTTGTCTGTGAAATTATCCTCAACATCTTGCAGCATAGAGTTCAGTTGTTCAATCTTTTCACTATCATCGTTGATTTCAGTGTCACTCTGATCACAATCATTATTAGGAAATGTGGTATCATCGGTAACCTTTCTTGTTTCACTGTTCTGCTGGGTGGAAGTATGCACCCTGCTATTAGCTTCTAAAGACTCGCCATGCAAAAACCATATCTTATAGTTTGGCATAAATCCACGTCGTGATAGATGAAATCTGATAGCATGTAGGTTAGGGAATTTGTTGCGAAGTTCGCATTGTGCACATGGACAGGGAATGTGAGTGTCGTTCATCCTTTTCTGATGATAGAGAGCTGCTTTGCAAAATTCATTTTCCACTTTCGATTCAAAATAATTCCCTCGCAGACCGTACATCCATTCACGGTCCATTCTACAAACAAACAGTCAAAATTTAAAAAATTTAGAAAAAGAAAAAAGTGTTATAATGTATAATAACTTAAAACATTTAAAATATTAAATATAAAAAAAACAATAACTAACCTATCTTCGGAAAAGGATATATATCGATATTGTTCGTACACGGCGAGTCTATATAATATATATAATACGCTATTTTATATACTACTTGGTGTGTTATATGCATATATATATATGTGTATACACATCTATAATATATAATACTACTTGATGATATATATATTATATATAAAAAAAAATATATAGTGGTTATTTATTTTGTTATATTTATATATGTACATCTACTCAACTAACTAGCTACTAAATATAAATAAACTAACTACACAAACATTTTATAGAACACCTTGCTGGCATATACATTTTGTGGTTATTCTATCGTGTTATATATATATATATATAATCCGCGCAACTACCATATATATGTAATCAACAAATTATACAAACAATTATGCATGATAAATTGAAATTGATTTAGGTTGAAAAAAAAAAACTAACCGGTATTTGGATGGACGAGGATCAACGGAAGCGGGGTGGCGAGTGAAGACACGAGGAGCTAGCTAACGCGGACTACTACTGCCAATCTTGTGTAGTATCTAAATGAAGAAGAAAACACAGTACAATTGAAACGTCAATTCACCAAGGTCGTTTACTTCTCAAAATTCACATAAACAATGGTAAGATAGCAAAAAAATCATGAAATTGGTAAATCATTTCATCGGAACACCTTGCGAGCGTATAGTTATTTTCTAAAATTGCCCACATATTGTATTCCAATCAAACCAATCAATCGATTACACTCCAGAATACATATATCAATCAACATTACATATAAACAACAAATTAGGACCAAATTCCAAAACTCATTAATTTCGAATTGGAGAACAACTAACCCGTTCTCTGTTGGCGTCGGATTTGGGCAGCAGCAGACCGCGGGGGTAGTGGCGCGACTGGGGCGGCAGGAGGCGGCGGCGGTGACGGCGGCGATAGGCGCGGCGGCGACGGAGAAGAAGAGAGGGCGATTTGAGGGGCGAACTGGAGTGAGAGCGTCGAGAGGAAGACAGAGAGCAGAGCTTCGACAATATGTCGAGTCGGGGCGCTAGGGTATTAGAAACAAGACTCATTTTCGGCGGTTCCTATATACAACCGCCGAAAATAGCCAACTAAAAAGACCATTTTCGGCGGTTGTATATAGGAACCGCCGAAAATGAGGCTTCGACTTGACTATTTTCGGCGGTTCCTATATACAACCGCCGAAAATGGTCTTTTTAGTTGGCTATTTTCGGCGGTTCCTATATACAACCGCCGAAAATAGCATGTCCCGACACACATTTTCGACGAAAATTTATAAACCGCCGAAAATGGGGGGCCGAAAATGGCCATTTTTCTACTAGTGTACGGATTCAAACCTCTATATAAACCCACCACCTTAACTGCATAAACAGAGAGCACACGACGGGAGTCTGAAGAATTCGCTCACCACACCATCCATTCGCTTCCACTTATAACCCCACATCATTCCACACTCACACGTAACAAAAGAAATAGAAGGAGCAGCAGTGAGAGGAGAACAGACCAGTTCTTCCTCTGAATTAATGTCAAAATCTATCTGTGTAATCTTCTTATCTCCGTTAATGTCTGAGTAATTTTCTTTTGTATCCTAGATGGGGGTTTGATTTCTAATATTACGTAAATTAATATTTATCACCTGTTTCTCTCATTTAACTTGTTTTAATTCCTTTCAACTAATATTGCTAAATGTTTTGCGCGACAAACGACTGCATTTATTTGGTAACTATCAACATATGATTTTGAGATAGTCTAGGTACCACAAAGGAATTAATCTTAGTATTTACACTCCGGATGAGCAGGAAATATTAAGGCTTTTATTAAGAGTTCGTAACTGACAATTATTAACCTAATAGGCAATAAATAATTGAGACATGGTTATAAATATGTTTAAGTAATTTGGAAATTCCCCCGCTATCCTAGGATACATTTTTCCATCCACATCACTTAATTCACCTTTTAACTGTTTTTATTATTTCTGTATCAATTTAACAACAATCAAGCTTGCCCCGGCTAACCCCTTTTTACAGTTTTTTAAGTAACTACCAAGACTAGGATAAATTGAACAATCTCCATGTGGATACGACACTTGTTTTACTAACTACGACCGGGATTTGTTGCAGCCCGACGTTTATAATTTGAGTTTTAATTTCTTTTCTTTTAATTTTACACCAGTTTTAACCACTCAGAAATAACAATCTGCAAATTGGCGCCGTTGCCGGGGAGATTGATTCCATCAATTTCCCTAGTTTCCGGTAGTTCACTCGCTGTATGAAAATAATCTGTTAATACTATTAAAATGTTTACCTCGGACATCTGAATTGGACATCGGACCTCTGAACTGACTTGGACATTTGACTTCGGACTTTGGACATCTAACTCTTAACATCTTAATATTATTGTCATTTCGTTCCCTTGTCATTTCGTTCCATTGTCATTTCTTTCCATTGTATACTAACATTTCATTTCCATTGTCCTTAACATTTCTTTCCATTGTATACTAACTACTAACTTATAATTTCTGTATACTAACTCCTAACTTTAATTTTCTGTCATTTCTTTCCCTTGTCATTTAATATTCTGTCATTTTACTCTTGTTAAAAAAGAATAAAACAAAAAAAATATCAGTGTTGTTTAACTAACGTTTATCAGCCTAACCAATATCTCTGCTTTTCTTATTTTATTTACTAACTAATTTTGCAGTTTCTGACAAACCACAAGTTATCTTCTGTGCATGCCAAATACTCGAACCCGAGGCTCTCCACCAATCAGTCCGAGCCCCGAACCCGAGCGCACTTTATTACAACACAAAGAAACCTGAGAAACCAAGCCATGGCCAATAACGAAGTTTAAATTAAATTGACCATGCAAATCAACCAGAACACCGTGCTCTCTCTGACTACCACCAACCGAATACCGAAGGAAGAGCATCAGCTATAGTTCTCCCCGAACTAACACCAGAAGAAGCCGGACGATGGGTTTCAAAACCCACTACATCACCGTCGTCCGGGATCTAGGCAAGTTTAGTGGAGCGAACCCAGATGAAGCCCCAAATCATCTGAGTCTCTTCCTAGACTTCTGCAATTCCTTTGGCCAAACCGGCAATGTCAAAGAAAGAATCCGACTACAACTTTTTCCTCACTCATTATCGGATTCAGCAAACCGGTGGTACCGAAGCCTTCCCTCCCGATCAATCACCACATGGCTTCAAATGGCCCAAAAATTCCTTGCCAAATACTACCCAACCAGTAGAACGAGGCAATTGATCGGTGAGATCAACACTTTCTGTCAGGAGCCGGGAGAAACGTTGTACGACGCGTGGGACAGATTCAAAGATATGCTAATGAAGTGTTCCCACCATGGTCTTGACGATCAATCCCTCTGCCTGTCATTCTTCAACGGTCTGGATGATGGGAACCGACTACTCGTCAATTCCTCTGCAGGAGGATTTCATGATGAAATCTCCTAAAGAAGGAATGGACCTTCTCGAAACCATGACGAGCAATACAAGACAGTGGACGAGTCCAAAGGAAGAACACCGAGCAGCAGGCCTACTCCATGTTGAGCCTACAGATCATTTATCAGCTCAGATCTCGTCCCTTGCAAAGATGGTGGAAAAGCTAACAACTTCTCAAAACGAAATCGTAAAGACAATAGCTTCCCCACCTACAAGTTCACCACCAGCTCCACCCACAGAAGGATGTGTCATATGCGCCGGTCCTCATGAAACTCATCAATGCGAAGGCAAAGCCAGTACGAGGAAGTACAATTCATAGGAAACCGCCCCGGTAATTCCTATAACAATAACATCAACAACAACTATCCATGGAGAAATCACCCGAATTTCTCATGGAAGAATAATGATCAGAACCAAGGAGGGCAGAACAACAACTCCAACACCTATCAGGGTAACCGACCCCAACCAAACTCTAATATGGGTTACAGAGCACTAGGTGCCCCTCCAGGTTTCCAACAACAACAACAACAACAACCATCTTCATCCTCTGTTGATCCAAACACAGAACTCAAAGAGATGATGAAGGGTTTCATGTCCATAACTCAGAACCAGCTCTCTGCACAAGAAGCCTTCAACCAGAAAATCGAAGGTAAATTCAATCAACTTGCAGAACATCTGCTCGAAGACCGCCAGGGGCTCTCCCCAGCCAAATGAACCAAATCCAAGAGCAAGCCAAGTGCATCTATGTGAAGGAGCACGATGAAGAAAGACGGAGGTGGCTAAAACAGCTAAAGTTCTAGAACTACACCCTTCCCTCCAAGAGTGGTTGTAGCAATCGAAACTTCCAAAAGGAATGTAGCTGAACTTGAAAGCACCGCCAAAGTCTAAATAATCGTATTCAATCTGAGAATACCTACCTTGAGCACTTGGTGGCTGGTTATGAAAACGAAAAGCTCGACTTCGAGAGACGAAGAAGGTTAAGGCGATAACCTTGAGAAGCGGTAACCGACGAGATTCACATCCCCAACAATCAGAAGAATCCAAGAGGATAGTGAAGAAAAAGCTGAGTCCCCAGCAGAAAGACATCTCCAAGCGTCCTCACTATTCCACCAGCTTCAGAACCTTCTTCACAAGAACCGCCTATACCATTTCCTCACCGACTCCAGAAGCAGAAATTGGATAGTGAATATGGTAAGTTTCTGGCAATGCTGAGCAACTAAACGTCAACATACAGTTTGTAGACTCATTGCCAAAATGCCAAACTATGCCAAATTCCTCAAACACCTCATATCCAACAAAACTAATTGGCCGAAGTCGGTACGGTACCTCTCAATGTAGCTTGCTCAGCTACTCTGCAAAGCCTACCAAAATGCAATGAATCCGGGCTTCACCATTCCAGTCACAATTGGTATCACCTCATTTCCATACTCCCTATGCGATCTGGGTGCCTCCATTAATTTGATGCCCCTCTACTTTCAAAAAGCTGGGAATTGGAGAGATGAAAAGACTAAGATGACCCTGCAACTGGCAGATGGTTCAGTAACATACCCAAGCGGAGTGGTGGAGGAATGTTATCATCAAAGTGGAGCACTTATACTTCCCATGCGATTTTGTCATTCTAGACATCGAAGAACTCCACTACACCTCTCATCCTTGGACCATTCCTTGCCACAGCGATGTGCACATTTGGGTAGCCCAGGGGAAACCCCTTCAAGCTTATAACGAAAAACTGGAGTTTGCATCAGGAAGATCTCCAGATAACAAATCTAAGGATCTCAAATTTGTGCGGGACACTCAATCACCATCATCCCACTTCTTTTATTTACCTTCCATACGGCATGTCTATTACAGAGATACCACCCAATCCCGGATGAAGCGGGATAAGAAAAGAAAATGCATCCAGTGGACTCTCAAAAATACCATCGAGTCATCTTTGGATCTACACCTCATAACCACCCCCCCATGATCGATCTAACGACAAACGTCTAGCCAAAGACGTTAAAGAAGGGCAGCTTTCCGGGAGGCAACCGGACGAACTTATCTTTATATGCTTTTTTATGCTGTTTTTAATTTTCAGGTTCCCTTTAATTTATTTTTGCTAACTTTTAACCTCGTTTATAGTAGGTTTGCTTCTAGTGTCTTATGCAGGTGCAATTTCTGTCTACACCGCACACCCAAGCTACGCTACTTGAGGCTGAAGCTCAAGTGTGGGGGAAGTTCAATACACGCTAGCAAAAATAATCTCAGGGAGACCAGTTTCTTTAATTATGCTTTTATTTAAATAAATGCAGAGGAGAGTTTATGTGCTTAAATGAATATTCGTGAGCTTCGTGTTCCTCTATTTTTATCTACTTACCAAAAAGGCCTTCTGAAGCCTTCCCTTGTTTTTCTGGTGAACAATGAGGACATTGTTCAATTTAAGTGTGGGGGAGTGTGCCCTTTTCGGTGACATTTTATGCTAAAATGCTTAATCTCTCTGCTTATCTTGCGTTTGTTCAATTCAATATCGCGGACCTTTTTATGTGGGTTGTTCCTTTAGGAATAAATATTGTTATGAATTGTGGGATAAATGGTATAAATGGGGATAAATGGTATAATGGTACAAATTTTAATTTTTATACTTTTGAGGAGCATTTTTATGCGGTTGACCAAATGATCTGAAATGGTTGGATTTTTTATACTCAGGGGTTCCTTCTGTCTTCTTTCTTAGGGATTGCTAAGGGGTGCTTCTCTGTCAAAAAAAAGAAAAAATATATAATAAATAAGGGACTTGCGAGACCCATTGGTAACCAACAAGAGAGTTGAGTGTTCTTAAATACAAAGGCTTGATGCCTACATATTATCTTCTCATCTCTTATGCAAAGTGAAACAAATGCATAAATCTATTTTTCCTTTTGTTTTCTCCTCAAATGCCCATTCTTGAGAGAAGTTGGCCATGGTAAAAGTTCTCAAAAGTCACCTTAAATCAAGAAGCATTGAAGTACTCCGGATACCCCGAAACTCTAATTTTTATTTTTGCCCTGAGTACACCTATGCCACTAGTAGGATGGATCACACTCCTCTAAAAAGTTTAAGATCATGTACTATTGACTTCTTTATCCTACCCTTCATAATAATATTTGTTAGTATTGAGCATTCCCTACTTGGGTACGGTATTTTGCTTGAGGACAAGCAAAAAGATAAGTGTGGGGGTGTGATAGTGTCCAAATGAGCATGATTTATGGTGTATTTCATATATAATATTAGCACTTTTCTTGCTCATTTCTCCACTTCGGTTAGTTTTCCTCTAGTTTTATGTTTTATTGTTTATCTCACAAATTTATTGGTTTAACATGAGGAAAACCAAGCTGGGAGTAAAGTAGACAAAGACGAACGCGTAGACGCAAACGGCTCAGAAAACGGAGTCCAAACGAAGAACTAGAGCTAGTCAAAGTTGGAAGGAAATTAGGTCAACACATATTGCAACCGCATGGTATGGAGGCGGTTTAGGAGGCGGACGTGAGTAAGAACTCGCGCGCGCAAGAAACAATTACAACCGCCTTGTTTTGAGGCGGCCGCAGCGGACAAACACAACACACACAATGCAACCCGCCCCATTTTCAGGCGGACAACGAGGAGGACACCACGCGGACGCGTGTAAAAATTCCAGATCTGAGACGCGACAGTTTTCTTCTTCGCGCGCCGTCTGCAACTTGCCTTCGCCGACTTCTGCAACTCGTCCACTGTCTTCAATTATCCATCTACTCTGCACACGCTCTGTCCCCTGCAATCAATGAAGGAAGCAATAAATGAAGCAATCAATGCTCTTCTTCATCTGCAATCAAATTCGTACGGATTCAAACCTCTATATAAACCCCCACCTTAACTGCATAAACAGAGAGCACACGACGGGTCTGAAAATTCGCTCACCACACTCATCCATTCGCTTCCACTTATAACACCACATCATTCCACACTCACGCAGTAACAAAAGAAATAGAAGAGCAGCAGTGAGAGGAGAACAGACCAGTTCTTCCTCTGAATTAATGTCAAAATCTATCTGTGTATCTTCTTATCTCCGTTAATGTCTGAGTAATTTTCTTTTGTATCCTAGGATGGGGGTTTGATTTCTAATATTACGTAAATTAATATTATCACCTGTTTCTCTCATTTAACTTGTTTTAATTCCTTTCAACTAATATTGCTAAATGTTTTGCGCGACAAACGACTGCATTTATTTGGTAACTATCAACATATGATTTTGAGATAGTCTAGGTACCACAAAGGAATTAATCTTAGTATTTACACTCCGGACTGAGCAGGAAAATATTAAGGCTTTTATTAAGAGTTCGTAACTGACAATTATTAACTCTAATAGGCAATAAATAATTGAGACATGGTTATAAATATGTTTAAGTAATTTAGGAAATTCCCCCGCTATCCTAGGATACATTTTTCCATCCACATCACTTAATTCACCTTTTAACTGTTTTTATTATTTCTGTATCAATTTAACAACAAATCAAGCTTGCCTCCGGCTAAACCCCTTTTTACAGTTTTTAAGTAACTACCAAGACTAGGATAAATTGAACAATCTCCCTGTGGATACGACACTTGTTTTACTAACTACGACCGGGATTTGTTGCAGCCCGACGTTTATAATTTGAGTTTTAATTTCTTTTCTTTTAATTTTACACCAGTTTTAACCACTCAGAAATAACAATCTGCAAAGGTACTTGGGAGTTGCTTAAAGACTTGGGAGTTGGTTAGAGGAACATCACGGTGCACTGTGACAGTCAGAGTGCTATTCATTTAGCAAAGAATCAAGTCTATCATGCAAGGACGAAGCATATTGATGTTCGCTATCACTTTGTGCGGGAGATACTCGAAGAAGGGGATATTCTTGTTCAGAAAATCCGGATGACTGAGAATCCTGCAGACATGATGACCAAGGTGGTGACTGCAGTCAAGTTCAAACATTGCTTGGACTTGACCAACATCCTGCATATTGAAAATGGCGCCTAAAGGCGCAATTGTAGACACTACCAAGTAGGTTGTAAGAGAGTTTGTTTTTGTTTAGTGGGATAACAAGGTGGAGATTGTGAGATGTGGTTTCATCCCACATCGAGAGAGCAAAACCAAGGGGCACTTCCTTTGTTATAAAAGAAGTGCCACCTCACTTCTTAATCATCCCAACAATTAGTAACTTCTTTCTGAATGCTAAATTGTAATCTCTTCTCTCTATGTCTCTTAAAGTATAAATAAGAGATTTCTGGTAGTGTCCGAGGAAGTAGGCAAAATTGGCTGAACCTCGTAAAATTCTGGTGTCCCTATTATAGCTTTATTTAGCAGCTATTGTGGGTAATTTTGTAGTGCTTTATTGTGCTAAGAATTACAGTCAGGAATTCTGTCTAAGGAAGTGGTTCTTAAGCGGGACCATTGTGACCCTACCACGACCTGGGAATTTTCCTGTACGAAGTGATTTTCTAGTACAATAATTTACTCTCTTACCCAGTCGCTTCCGCAACATTATGTTGGACCCAGTGAGATAATCACCTTTTCAAAAGATACCAAAACAGAGGTAGAAGTAATAACTACCCCTTACCTGTTTCCACAAAAAAATATTAATTTTAGTAACGTGTCCATAGCTGTTATTATTTCCAAAACGGGTATACTCATCTTCCATCAGCATCATCGGAGTTCCCTGGGCACATAAAATCATACAGATGCATCCAAAGTCTAACTAATTAACCTGTGAGGATTAATTTCAAAAATATTTGGAACGTGAAAAACCTAAACAACTTAATTGAAAGAACCAACCAAAAAGAGTTAATGAGAATCCGCCAGATGTAGTGAAGGCTACCAGAGAGATCATCAATGAGAAATCACAACTTCAGAAACTAACCATGACTCAAGGATACAAAGACCAACATTAATAGATGCAAAGTAAAACACAAGACGAGCACAAATTGATATCTGAACTGAACATCTCAATTGAATAGATTATAATGTCATATGCTAAAACCCAAGTGTTTTTATCAGGAAGATATCAGAGTTAGAGTGCATGTTAATGTGTATCCATGTGTGCATCACACTTTTGAAATTCTTAAAAGAATCAGTCACGGGCATGCTCTCTTAGTTTCAATTAATTGTGAAGCTAATTAATATATAAAATCTTGGTTTTTAAACAGTCAGGACGATATAGCAAACCAATAAAGAGTACCACATTGTTGCATAACATACTTATGGTATTTGAATTGTGAAGAAATTAATTGTGCACAGATGTACTGATTCTGGACAGTAAGTACCTGATTGGCCCCTTGGATGAACCCAGACAGAAAACAACAACAAAACATGATCCTTCTTCATAACCACGAACTTCTGTCCTCAAATGTCTTCGGTTACAGTTCTTATCCCTTAAAACCAAAGCAATCGTATCTTCATTTTTAATTGCAACAGGATATGACCAACCGATTGCCTCCAAACAGACCTGATACACATTAGATTCAAATTTGTAATAAGCAGCTTGACAAAGGAACTTGGAATAGATCTTTTGAGACGATCGGAAAATTGAAGACCATGTCACATGATTGGGTTTCTAGTTACTCTCTAAGTCTCCTTATAGATGATTTTCGTATTTTAAATTGACCATTTTTTTTATTATTTTCATTAATATTTTTAATCTTTTTTGTCTTTTATTGAAGTACAATCCTAATATACAACCTATGAGGGAAGCGGGGTGTCTAACCTGTGACTTATTGTCCCAGGTTGAGTATAGTTCACCAACTCGGTTAACTCGTTTTTGACCTTTTTGTCATACATATTATTTTGATTCTCCATACAAAGAGTAAGGATTTCTACATTTATGTGTTTTGAATCAAACATTATTTATTTAGTGAAGGAGAAAGTAATTCATGGGGAGGTTATCTAGGAATAATTCACAAGGTTCTTATAGTTTATAAAGGGAATACAAAATGTGAACAATCTTAGTACATTTTCCTAGTGTATATACTACTACTTATAAGGTTGGAGCAATTTTTGTTGCCTCTGTTCATAAAAAAAACTTATCAAGTGACCAAAAAAACTCACCTTAGTTGTTCGTACTCATTAGAGACGAGCAAAAAATTTACCTCTTTAATATACAACAAATGAGGCAAGTAATTAAAATGTCAGGTTCCGAGACTTTTTTTTTGCATGCCCAAAACTTTTATTCCCTTAAGAATTTCATAACAAACGATGTAATTGTAAATTGCATAATTGTTCTGTCACCTAAACTTTTTTTTCATCCCTGTAGCGGTGTTGGGCCAATATCCCAAATCCCGAGACCTTAGGTAGATAGGTGATAAAACACCTTGAGGACTTAATAACCGGATAAAAGAGGTATGCTTTGGTTCAAAAAATTTATGATCAAAGAAGTACCTTGTCTTATCCAATTATTCCAAACATTCTGGTCACCAAGCTAAGCTGGACAGTTTCCACAATCAACTAAACTACCATATATTCAGTGAAAATAGACAAAATTGAGAGAAATTATAAAATCTGACAGCTTTAAGTAGAGATATTTTTCGGTTGTCTGCTGGCTGGATTTCTAAACATTCACAAGAATTATCACCCAAAAATTCAACATTTATTGGTACTTGTGGTATCGTCGTCTGAGAGTCGGGCTCCTCACTTCCTTTGGTCACCAAGGTAAGTACTTATCATGGGCTAGCTTTTTTGTGGAGCTATATTGACAAAAGAGGGTATATGTGAAAGGCTCGGTGCCTGGGGTTTAACCTTCAGGGTTCTCAAGCTTTTTTGCCATATGGTGGTTACCTAGGTGCTTCGTTATTCTTGATAGTTATGTTGTTTATCTCTCCTTTGTTTGTGATCTCACTGGAGTCATGTAAAGATGACACACTCTTTCACTCATTGGTTTTTCCACTCACGCTCTATCGCTCAATGAGTTTTGTTCACACATTTATTAGATGAAAGCTTTTAAAATTAACGATCCGAACTCAAATTGCCCCCAGTATTAATTGAAGGATTTCGACAATGATTTGAAGATTGTGAGTTATCTTAAATTTCCTATGGGTTGTTGCAACGCTTAAGGATAAGTTGAGGTGTTTGGCCGCATGCTCATCTTTTTGGAAACAAGAGACAAGTCGTCGCGTTCCATTGTCACAAAATGATTATTTCATTAAGACATTTGAAAGAAGTTGATTTCAGCAAAAACCAATGTTATTTGCGAGGAAGACTCAAACTACTAAAAAATAATTGTTACCCACGGGACCAAAACCGTAGATAAATAACTACGGTTTACCTACAAAATACCTACGGGATAGTGAAGGAAGAGATTCCCAACTAAATACCTACGGATTACCCACGGACTATTCCATAGGTAAATGGCGTAGGCAGTCACGCAGGGAGACAGCGCCAAGTGGCGTGAAACATACCCACGGACCTTATCCATGGGTAAATTGACGGCAATAATTACCCACACGAGATTTCCGTAGGTAAACTCCGGATAATAATTACCCATGGAATTTGTCCGTAGGTATACGTGGACTCAACATTTACCCACATAATTTGTCCGTAGATATACGTGGACTCAACAATTACCCGCAGAATTTGTCCGTAGATATACGTGGGCTCAACACTTACCCACGGTTTTTCCCGTAGGTAATTTGTGCAGTAAAACACAAAAAAGTAACTTAGGTAAAAGTACTGTTAAACGAACTCCGCTAATTACCCACGGACTTATCCTGTAGGTACAAATATTATTAAACGACTGCGTTTTAACATGCTAATTACTTGCATACTAAGGTCACTTTTACCCACGGAAATATTTTGTTGGTATTTACCCACGGACTTGTCCCGTAAATAAAAATACTAATAAACAACTGCGTTTAAACTCAGCTACTAACCTGCATACTAAGGCCACTTTTACCCACGGAACTATCCCGTAGGTATTTACCCACAGACTTTTCATGTAGGTAAAAATATTAATAAAAGACTGTGTTTTAACACTGCTAATTTCCTGCATACTAAGGCCACTTTTACCCATGAAACGTTCCCGTGGTAATTACCCACGGACTTGTCCCGTATGTAAATATATTAAAAACAACTGTGTTTTAACACTGTTAATTACCTGCACACTATTTACCCACGGATTTTCCCGTAGGTAATTACCCATGGACATTTCCCGTAGGTAAAAAAATGCATACTAACACCCACGTTTACCCACGAAAATGTCCAGTAGCTATTTACCCACGGACTTGTCCCGTGGGTAACCTAAAGCCAGCAAAGGAAACACGGTGTTAAAACGCTATCGTTTAATATTAATTTTACCTTTTATAAAAAAATATTAATTTTACCAACAGGATCTCCCATGGTAAACCCTTTAGTCTCAAATAAGTTATCAAACTCTTCTGAACGGTCGATATTCACAATAATATATACTGGCAAAAGACATGACATATTTCGTTTCTCCTTCCCCGCTTCTTCTTTCTGATTCTGGGCTCCATCTGATTTGGCTTACAGTCGCACACAACTACACTCTTCGATTTGGCTGCTTGAAGAAGAAGATCCCCAAGTCGACAACATGTTTGTTTTTCTCGTCATTCTCCACTGGTCCTGTAGTTACCTCTGCTTGTTCCCAGAAAATTTCTGAACCAATTATACAACCTCGGTCCTTCTTCAATTTCGGGCTCTTAGTCTGACGCTTGAAGAAAAAAGGAAACCTGCAGGTTAGTCTCTCTTTAGTCTTGTATTGATTTTTTTCATTTGTATCATAGTAGTAACCCTAAAGGCCAGGATTGTTGCGGGTGTTTATGTCTGAACCAATTGTACAAATGTTGTCCGTTAGAAATAGAATACCAATTTATTTCGTATTTGTTACAGACTTGTAACGATGGAACAGTAGAAATGGAGAACTAATGTTTAGAGAACAACAACTCTATATTCTATTCTTGCAAACCGTAAGGAGGGGAGAATTACAGTCACGCATAGAACATAGTGGATAGTTGACAGAGGGAGAAAGAATGAAGGATTCTGTATTACTACCTCCGTCCCAGTTTGAGTGTCCTGTTTGCTTTTTAGCACGTTTTTCCACTTTAATATTAAACATATAAGATAAAATAAATTTATAAAATAAATTTCTACAACTTATAGTTTTTCATATAAGCTTTATATTGTAAAACATAGATTTATAAAATTATGTTATCTTATATGTTAAATATTGAAGTCAAACGACATATCCAAATAGTAAATGAGACAGTCAAAGCGGGACGGAGGGAGTATTGTATTGATATCTTTTCTCAGTAAGTAGCGTATGTATTTATCTGTAGACATTTGCTAACTGTCACAATAACAACCACTTAACAACTAACAACCTGCTCACTAATACACTTAAGCAATTCGTTATGAATTGGAATCGACAATTAATCTGTAACAGATCTCCCTTCCTTTGAAAACCTTGTCCTCAAGGTTCAAAATCAGGGTATTTACAAACAAAATTATGGTTGAATTCCCAAGTTGCTTCTTCTTCCGGCAGATCCGTCCACTTAACTAAGATTTTGGTAGCAGCTTTCCCTTGCCGATTCACCATTTTGCGCTCTAAAATCTTCTCAGTTCGTGGGATATAGAGTCAGTAGTGAAAGAAGGTAACTGAGCAGAAAAGGTAACATTACCAATTCGTTGTTTCAATTGAGAAACATGGAATACACTGTGAATAGCAGTTGAAGGTGGAAACTCCAACTTATAAGCACAAGTACCACATCTGTCAATGATCTTGAAGGGACCGAAATATTTTGGAGCTAATTTCTGGTTCGGGCGCAAGACCAAAGAATGTTGTCTGTAAGGCTGAAGTTTGACAAACACCCAGTCGCCAATGTCAAAACTTCTGTCAGTGCCATGCCTATTAGACTACTGTTCCATCCTATGTTGTGTGCACATCAGGTGAAATTTAAGTACTGTAATCATATGTTCCCTCTCCCGCATACTCCTGTCAACCACCGCAACTTTGGATTCACCAGGCAAGTAAGGCAAATATTGGGGTGGAGCTTGAATGTAAACAGCATCATAAGGAGTCAAGGTTGTGGCAGTATGATAGCTGGTATTATACCAAAACTTAGCAAGAGGTAAGTACTTACTCCAAACACTGGGTTTATCACTACACATTGATAAGTGTCCAAATGAGCATGTTTTATGGGTGTATTTCATATGTTATATTAGCTCTTTTCTTGCTCATTTCTCCACTTTGGTTAGTTTTCCTCTAGTTTATGTTTTATTGGTTATCTTACAGATTTATTGGTTAAACATGAGGAAAACTAAGCTCGGAGCAAAGTAGATGAAAAGAAGAACGCGTAGGCGGATCTAAAAACGGAGCTCAAACGAAGAATCTGGAGCCTGTCGAAGTTTGCAGAACAAGATGAGACGAAATACATGTGTCCTTACGCGGACGCAAACGTGGACAGGAAGAAAGAGATTGTGTCCTTATGCGGACTCAAACTCGGACACGAACAGATCTTTCTAGGACATTTGTGTCCTTACGCGGACAGAAACGCGGACGTCTCACGTTCTGATGGACACAAATCCGGACACGTGTAAATGACTGCGCCAAATCTAGAAATCACGCGACTGATAGATCTGCATCGCCTTCGCTGTTTCCTCATTTGCGGCGCCTACAAACATATCGATCTACCCCATCAGCAATATCAGGCGCCGCATTACTTAATTTCTTCACGCCTGCTCAGCCTTGCCTTCTTCCTCCTCTTTACTTCTATATAAACCCACTGCTTCTTCATCAATTAAAAACAATCGATCACAACTCAATGCTCACCAAAATTCACTCTCACTCCATCCAAATTCCATTCTCCATCCATACATCCACATCTCCACTTCATTTCCATCATTTCCCATCACCAAATAAGCCTAACTCTTCCATTTTCCAGAAAACCAGACGAAGAAGATGATCTGCAAAAAAACCAGGCCATGTCCGCGTTTGTGTCGCACAGCCCCCACACGGACAGGAGTTGTCCACGTTTGTGTCCGCGTGGCCCCACCCGGACAGGGCCAACTTGTACCTGTTTTGTTCGTTTTCTTCGTTCTACCTATCTATCATCGTTTTGAGGTCGGCATAATCACGGAGACAAGCCGGGAAGCGAAACAACTCTCCCCAAAATAAAGTTCTTTCTTTCCTTAAACTTTACTCTGTTTTAATGTCTATCTTTACTCTATGTTTATTTCTTTCAATGTCTGAGTAAGTGTATATTTGTGCTTAGGATGGGTGTTTGACCCCAAATGATTCAGACTTATTTATAATACCGAGTTTGCTAATAAATATTTGTTTTGTCTCTCTAAATTATTAAATGCTTAAGAACTGATCATTTTTACGCATTTACGGTTTCTCTTATTTCAATGATTTTGTAAATTTGATAATAGACCACAAAGAAAGACAAACGTTAGATATTATCTCCTTAATTAGCTGATAAAATCCATTGCTGTTATTAAAGGAATTTTTGCTTAAAGCTAATTAATGATTTAGACTTTTTTTGCTAGTAAAGAGATTATTGAATTAATTAACAGTTGACCTTACCTATGCTTTAGGGAGGCCACAAGGTAAATTCCTAAACAGACAAATAGAGCAAATTAGGATTATAATTAAAGTATGAAGTATATTTGGGCGATTTCACCTTCCTTAGCACCTTTTCCATCCATTTGATACACAACTGTTTTATTAAAGCTTTTAATTGTTTTTATCTTTCCAACCCAAAACACCAAGATTGCCACTGGCTAAACCCCCTTTTACTTATTGTTTATTAAATACCGAAACTAGGAAAATTGAACAATTTCCCTGAGGATACAACACTTGTTGTACTACTCCGACTAGGTGCCCTTGCCTATTAGTTTGCTATAAATCTATATATAATAATGTGTAGATCTTGCTCAACAAGTTTTTGGCGCTGTTGCCGGGGAGATTGATTCCATCAATTTCCCATAGTTTTCGGTACTTTAATTTTTGTTTAATTAAAGTTTATCAGCCTATTCAAATATTTCTGCTCTTATTTATATATTTGCTGTTAATTTCGCAATTTCTCACAAATCAAATTATCTTTTGTGCATGCAAAACACTCGAACCCGAGGTTCTCCACCAATCAGTCCGAGACCCGAACCCGAGCGCACTCTACTACAAGCACGAAGAAACCGGAGAAATCAAGACATGGGCGATAACCAAGTCATAGATGAGATGGACCATGAAAATCAACCACAACACCGTGTCCTCTCTGATTACCACCAACCGGATACTGAAGGAAGGGCATCAGCCATCACTAGTAGAAAAAGACCCTACCGCAGCGGTTGTTTGGTACCTATGGCAGCGGTTGTAAACCGCTGCGATGGGTGCCGCCGCGATAGGTGAAACACCTACCGCAGCGGTTGTGGAACCACTGCGGTAGGTACTCTAACGCAGCGGTTCTTTTAACAACCGTTGCGGTAGGTACCTACCGTAGCGGTTCTACAACCGCTGCAGTAGGTGCTCTACCGCAGCGGTTGTTAAAAGAACCGCTGCGTTAGGCCTTTTTTTAAAAAAAAAAAACAACCTATCGCAGCGGTTGTTGAAGGAACCGCTGCGATAGGTCATTTTTTTTTTCCATTCCACCCTACAATTCTACCACACACACCCAAAATCAATCAAACCTGTTAAGATATAGCAATTAACAATGCCACCACAGTGGGGCATTAGATCAACCATTTCACCATTTAAATAGCCACCAAACCTATCTACGGGCAATAATCCACTTACATTTACAAATTTTAGCAAATTAATCAAATATCAACAAAATCTTTACAGAAACCACAATTTTTTCATGAGAATTTCAAAAATATCCTACTTAATCCTACCAAACCCTAAAAGCAACCTACATTAACGGTCATGTATTCTGCCCATTCTTCGAGCACCTCGGTTATATGTCCTTCACCGTAACCATCTACCAAGTCTTCAAAAGCCTTGAAATTAACACAAAAAGAAATATGATTAGTTGCTAATAATACTTTGAGTTTAAGAATCAATGTTAAAAATTATCTACAAAACCAAAATATTTCGAGAATGCTACTTACCTTGTCTAGAGACTTCTCTGGCAAGAGTCTCGGTCCCGCTATCAAGTCACTCATAAACCGAATGACATAGTAGCCACATTCCGAACCTCCCGGCTGCTGTGGACACTGCACATTCATATACGTACATATTCAAAATCGATTTAACACATAAATTATAATACTGTTCCTATGTCAAAACTAATGAACATATTACAAAATTTGAATAAGGACTACAAAAATACCTTGACTACATTCCACGGAATGCTCTTAAATCTCTCTCCCCGGACATTCGTTAGTACAGATACAAAGGCACTAGAATTCATACACACAGATAAAGTAAAAGTTATCAACCGGATGATTAAGAAATTACTAAAAATTGTTAATTAATCAAGTTAAGTAAATTCATCACCTCATCAACATGTTATATATAAGTGGCCTCTTGGGACGCAGAGATGCTGAGTCAAGCTGCAGGACTCTTGGGCTTTTTAGACAGAGAACGAGCAAAGACCAGTGTCGGCTGTTCATAGATTACAATACAGGCAGAACTTAATTCAATCAATTACATAATACAAATATCATAATTTTTAAACTAACTTAACATTAGATAAAATTCTTACACTTGATGAAGAGGCAACATTATGTAAGATTTATCTGCAACTTCACACGCATGTATCACATTCGACAAGTACTGGACCAACGCTTGGGGGTCAGATCCCATATTAGCTTCGGAACAGTAGTCAGGGCATAAGAACCCGAAACTACTATTCTCATGTACTTGGACCGCCTTGTCATCAATAAACCTGCACAATATAAAGAAACCAATATTATGAATTTAATTTTCAAATATACAGAGTAAAATGTGTTCAACGTATGGTAATTACTCACATGCAAGCCGATTTGAGAATCAACGCACTCAACCAATCCTTCGTGAACAACTCCACAAAATCAGTAAGATAGATTTCAAAACTCTGAGCGCCTGTATAGTGAAAAAGATCCGGTCTTGGTTCCATTGTAACTGAATCTCTTCCTGGCGGCGTCATCAACAGTGTGGAGTGCAATAGTCTCAGCTTGGGGGGTAAGACGTTCAGAACCGCCGGTTGTAGCAAATTCGATCTCATCGCAACTCTAGTCGCGGATGCCATCGAAGGATTAGCTGGAGGAACAACAACTCTCTTTCCTTTTACCTTACCAGAATTTGATTGAATGTGTTCCTAATATATTAATTTAATAAGTATATGTTTCTATTCTAGGATATGTTAAAGAATAAGTTTTTTCATGAGGTTACCTGCTGCTCCCCAAGCTTAATCAATCTACAGGGCCACTGTACTGTCATGGATTCAGCTTGACGAAGGGTGGATATGTCTGCAGTGGGCACCGGTATCTGACAATCCGCGTAAGCAGGCGCGTAACCTTCAACAAGCACCCGGCCATGGTACTCTCGAAGCGCTGCATTCCTCACGGTGTCTCCAGCAAAAGACTTGAAAAGTTTTCCCCACCCTACTTCGACTTCGTCAACGCCAATCTCTTGTAACAATGTGCAGTCAATCGGTTGCTAAATTTTCAAAATTAAAGATTTTAGATGCACATAAACAAGTGTATAATTTGTTTTTTTTGGTATTCGTAGTTAACATGTTGTTCTAACCTTGAGAGATGAATATGGAAATGGGTTGACGGAGTGAACACTACTGGGAGGCACTGCTGCGGGCTCTGATGCTTGTGCCTGATCTGGCGGTCTAGAAACCTCCTGACTCATCCTCTCAGATCGGATCATATCAATAGCTTGAGCGATCGACTCCCGAAACTCACTTCGTAGTCGCTGCTCGAGCTCCGCATTCTGGCGTAAGTGCTCCTCATATGAAATGCTCCCTCCTGCACCGTGTCTGGACCCAGGATTACCGAAGGCTTGGCGTATACCGACATGACCACCAAAGCCTACTGCACGACCCGGATGATCCTTCTTCCCGAGAGCGCGGGAAAGTGGATCATCCTGCCTAACGGGCTGCCAACTGCCCTGGGTGATCTGGGAGCTTAACTCTTCCTGTTATGGAGTTTAATAAGTCAATAAGGATACTTCGGTTTATTTAACTGCTATTGTTACTCTATAAATATAATAAACATTTTTAAACTAAAAATCACTTACCATTTGGTTGATGACTTCTCTCGTGGCGTCATCATACTCAGCAGGTGCCGCCGGATTTGAAGGTTTCTTCAGTCGGGGGGCCTCTATTTGCTTTCAGCCCACGGGTTGCCCCTCATTTTTTGGGTTTCTTGAGAGGCGGAGGAGCAACTTGTATCTCTTGTCCTTCCTGTGAAGGCCCAGCTGTCTCGGCCTGCTGCGGGGTGGTCTCTACGTCTGCTTTCTTTTATTTCTTTTTACCACCTCGTGTGGTGCGTTTTGCCGGTCTACTATCCCCAGTCAGGAGCAGCTTCCTATAGGATCATCAATAGGATCATCATCCACTGAGGAAAAAAACACACACACACATTAGATCAATATTCATGGAACGATGTATAATTGCAAAAATAAACATAAATAATTAATTCTGATAACATTGTAACAACAATAATACGAATTATATAATGTAATTTCAACCAATGGTGTTACCTAGACATAGTAACATATATCATGATCTGTTTTCTACCCAAACCCCCTCATTATGGTCTGATCGAGCGTAGATGGTCTGAACATCATCATTTTGTAAATCATCAGTTGAATCATGCAACCCTGTATGCAACGATACTGTTTCATCTATCATCTCATTATCATCATCGTCGTTGTTTTCATCCTCAAACAAAACCGGTCTTCTCCCTGGAAGAACAACATACCATCTACTAGCTTTTGGGTCTTCAACATAAAACACCTGGTCACAGTCTTTACCCAACACAAACTGATCTTCCTTATTAGTTGTAACACGTGAAAGATCAACCAAAATAAGTCCTTTATCATTTTGGAGTCCATGTCGGTTGTCCACCCAATTGCAGCGGAACAATAGAAACGAATCAATGTGATAGTTTAGTTCCCATATGTCCTCTATCACACCATAATACCAACTACTACTGCTCATTGGTTGAACCTGGTTACCTAGACCATATTCAGTCACCGATGCTTCAATTTTTACCCCACTGTTCTGATGTATTGATTTAGCATCTTGGCGTGCAGTGTAGTATGTGCATCCATTAATGTCATACCCTTCAAACGATACATATCTGTTCCAGGACCAACAGCTAGACATCTGATTTCTTCACTGACATCTTCGGGGTTCAATGAAGCTTGCTCAAACACATATTCCTTAAACCATTGGACGAATACTCGATTTTGTTCTTTTTTAAGCCAGATACGGTTTTTGGTAGGGTTTTGTCGACTCAACTTAGCAATGTGAATATCGAAGTAGGGTTCAACAACCTCAAGGTGTTGTAGTACAAACAAATGTGCCTGATTAATAAGATCACGAGAGATATGAACAACCTTTTTGCCAATAACTCCTTTACCCTTAAATCTACCATGGTGACGTGGTTTGGGAATACCAATTGACTCTGCATCGTTCAAATAACTTGTCACGAATTCTGTGACTTCCTCAGTCACTGTTGCTTCGATGATACTGCCTTCCGGTCTATATCTGTTTTTCATTCTACCCTTCAGAATCCCCATATATCGTTCGAAAGGATACATGTAACGTAAGTAGACCGGACCACACAATTTGATCTCTCGGACAATATGCACTACTAAATGCACCATTATGTCGAAGAAAGATGGTGGGAAATACATCTCAAGCTGGCATATTGTCACAACAATTTCATGTTGCAGATCATCGAGGGTGTCTGAGTCAATTGCCTTGCAGCAGACAGCGTTGAAGAAGAAACATAATCGAGTTAGAGCATTTCTGACATTTTCTGGTAATATCCCTCGTATTGCAACTGGAAGAAGATGCAACATTAACACATGATAATCATGAGATTTCATGCCTAACAGTTTCAAATCCTTCATAGAAACTAGGTTCTTCCAGTTTGAAGAGTACCCAGATGGTACCTTCAATGTGTGCAAACACTTGCAAAAACTTAATTTTTCACTCTTAGAGAGGGTATAACACGCAGGAGGTAGATATGTTCGCTTCTCATCCTCTATTGGGTGTAGTTCTTTCGTATGCGCAACTCTTGCATATCTCTCCTCACCTTCAATCCGTCTTTCGTCTTGCCGGGTATGTTGAGCAAAGTACCACACACTGCCTCACCGACGTTCTTCACAATGTGCATGATATCCAAACAATGTCGAACAGGCATATGCCGCCAATACGGTAGATCCCAAAAAATGGAACGTTTTTTCCAAATGTTCTTCGGCGGCTTGGATGTGTTTCCAAAGACATTTTGAATGTCTTTTACCTTTGCATACACTTCCTCTGCATTCAAAGGCAGACGAGCCACACGAGTCTCGTGCTCATTGTTGAACAGCTTTCGCTTTCTCGAACGGTAAGGATGGTCTACTGGAAGAAACCGTCGATGACACATGTAAACATTTTTGCCGCAGTGCTTCAGACGATCTGAACATGTGTCATCCTCACATACCGGACACGCTTTGAATCCTTTCACCGAGTATCCTGACAAGTTCCCATAGGCAGGAAAGTCGTTAACAGTACAGAACAACATCGCCTTCAGTGTGAAATTTTCTTTCGCATGAGCATCATATACCACTGTCCCTTCATTCCACAACAAGTTCAGATCGTCGATCAGTGGTGCAAGATATACGTCAATGTTATGACCAGGTTGCTTTGGACCAGAAATTAGGTGATAACATAATGTATTTTCGTTTCATGCACAGCCATGACGGTAAATTGTAGATCACTAGTAGCACCGGCCAAGTGCTGTGCTGCTGACTGCTCAACGTGCCATACGGGTTCATCCCATCGGTACACAATCCAAGTCTCAGATTCCTATCCTCATCCCCAAAATGATGTTTGAATTTTCTGTTGATATTTCTCCACTGAGGTCCGTCTGCAGGATGTCTTAATTTTTCATCAATTTTTCTACCATCCGCGTGCCAACGTAAGTTCTTCGCATCTTTCGGGTTGGCAAACAACCGTTTGAATCTAGGAATTATCGGCAAGTACCACAATAATTTCACTGGACGATTTTTTTTCTGAAAGGAGGAATCCTCATCCTTGTCCTTGTACCGGGACAACAAACATTTAGGACACTTGTCTAGATGTTCGTATTCACCCCTATAAAGCACACAGTTATTTGGGCAAGCATGAATCTTTTTATATTCAACTCCCATTGGACACATCCATTTCTTTGCCTCGTAGGTGGATGTAGGAAGACCATTCTCATCAGGAAGCATATCATGTATCAGCTCTAGAAATGAAGTGAAACACTTGTCACCAACTCCATATTTCCCCTTTAAGTTGAACAAATTAAGTACAGCAGTCAATTTTGTGTATTTCGCACGAAGGGTACAAAGGTGTCTTTGATGCGTCCAACAATCTTTGATACTCTTCCGGCTTATCGACAAAAGTATCCGCAACATTTTCTAACATTTCATCCATTTGCTCATCATGGTGAGTGGTCTCACTGTCATCGAATCCTGAATCACTTAACGGTACCGACTCATTGATGGTATTGAAGGTGTGGGTGGTACTTGCGTAACGTGGATCATGAGCACTTGATGATGTTGAAGCACTAGCTGCAACAGTTTCTCCATGAAAATTCCATCTTTTGTAATGTGGCATGAATCCACGGGATTAAGATGAAATCTAATTTCCTCAATGTCTTCATATTTCCTTACGACCCCACAGTCAACACAAGGACATGAAATATTGTCCGCCTTTGTTTTGTCCTTGTGTTGCACTGCCGCTTTGAGAAACTCTTTCAGCTTCTCATCAAAGTAGTGATCCCCTCGATCACCGTACATCCAGTCACGCTCCATTCTATATGTGAAAACAAAACAAGTTTCAGATTGATTTGTCTTTCAGTTTCGTCTGCATTTGTATATGGAGCATGTTTCTACTGGATGTACGGTTGCAACCAAACTCAGCACTACTCTATGGTTCCAACCAACTAACGTAGCCTAAGTACTCTAACGTTCCAACGTAACTAATCTAGCCTTATTCTAACAATTCTAACACATTTAATTTAACTTCAACAAATCATTGCATTATTAAAACAAAAAATAAGGTTTAATTACTTACTTGTTTTAAGGTGGTACAGAGGGGGAAGCTAGGAGACTGCGTTGGTGATGGGCTGGGAAAGTACTGGTACAAATCCAATAGCAGATTCAGAAGACCTGACAAAGAAAAGTAAAGATTGTTATACACAAATAACAATAAAATTAATTAATAAGACTAATACGATTCTAGAAAAAATTCGGCATGACCTTTGCGTAATCGTGTTAATCCCATGCTTATCATTAAGCATTCACCAACATCTTATTTACCACGACAAATAAATTCAACAATTGGCAGCAACCATCCTTATTCACAATCACTCAACCACGACAAATAAATTCAACAATTGGCAGCAACCATCCTTATTCACAATCACTCAATATTAACCACAACCACTTTTTCGCAATAATAATTAAACAAACAAAGAGAAAAGATATGAAGATGTTACCTTTTCACTCTTAGTCCACAGCAGAATAAATAAGGAAGAAGAAGTAGAGACCACCCCAATTACTGCAGACAGCGGGGAAGCAATGAAATAATATTAGGGGGGCAAGAAATCCATTATTATAAGCATTATCATATTAAGAAAATAAAAAAGAGAAAAAATAGATGAAGATGTTACCTTTCAGCTCATGCTGCACAACAGAAGCAATGAGGAAGAAAGAGACATAGAGACCACCCCAATTACTGCAGACAGCGGTGAAGCAAGGTAATAATATTAGGGGGGCAAGAAATCCATTACTATAAGCATTATCATATTAAGCACGTATATACTGCAATGTAATGGGAGAACATAGATGTTATAAAGTTATAGATCTTACCACTTTATTAATGTGAAACTTGAAGTTAATTTTTTTAATAGTTTGAGAATTAAGAACAAAATGATTTGTAGTTATTCATTTTCTTTTCGTAGTACAATTTCAATCAATATGAATTTAAATTATAAATTTTTATATATGAATTGTTTTAATACCGTACAAGCTGCTCGCAGTTTAAAGGCGTTTAATTAACATCTGTTTGAGCTCTATTTATTTATTTGTAGTTAGTGTGCTGCTTGTTATGCAGTATATCTCCTCTGTTTTATTTGAGTTAACATTTTTTGGTTACATTTTTCTTACGTCCCACGCTCTTCTTTGACTTATAAAGGTTGTAATTTTTTTCAAGGCTCTTTGCGAAAAAAGTAATACAGTATAAAAAGTAATAATAGAATATGGCGAGAAGAAAGGGATTTGCAATTCTGCATGTGACTCTCGTTAGTTTTTAATATATTTTTGAAATAAGTATGATGGATCATGGATGTATCTTGTATGATTTTATTTTACATAGTTGAAAGACTTTGAATTATTTGTATAGGAATTATAGGGCGAACGTCATATATAACATGTTTACTTGTTTAGATGTTTAGTGTTGAGATATTTTAAGAGAAAAACTTATTAATCTTAATTCAACTAGTAGTGCAATTTTCTGTAAATAAAAAGTAGTTTATATGTTCACTCAATTTATTAGAGCCTTTGTTATAGATTATTACCTAGGATACAAAAATATTTGTTATAAAGTTTTTTATATTTTTATGGGACATAATTTGATGAATTAATATTTATATGTTAGATGAGTTATTTGTATCATTGAACCGTATTATCCGTACCGTTACTCCCGTACTTCGTACTATTGATAACCCGTATTAAAACCCCGTACCGTTTTTTACAACCTTGGTTTATATGCCTTATTTGTATATTGATTTGCTATTTTTAGTTTTTAATATCTTTCATAGTTTCATAGTCATGTTTATAATTCTAGTTCTATATTTATATAATTAAATTTATCATCCGTATCATTAACCTCGTTTTATCCGTACTCGTACTTCCGTATCGAATACTTCAGATGACCCGTACTAAACTCCCGTACCGTTTTTTACAACTTTGGGTTGTATGCAGAGGGCACAAACAGCAAAAATATCAACTCGGCATTTTATCGACCACCTTATATGCACAACTATTTATACTTGTTCAATAATCTATCTATATTCAAATTATGCACACACAACTAAACTAACATTCAATAACTATATTACAACTAGTTATTCAATCAACAAGCCAATAATTAACATATTTCGAAGATCGAATTCGGAAATCGAATTACCTAGGGTTCCCTGTAACACCCCAACTACCACCGTACACATAATATCAAACTGCAGCGGAAAACTCAACTCATCACATTACTTATTTCAATGGTGTTACACGCCGTTAACCACCCACGTGGCTAACAAGGCTAATACATGTACTTTGTATCGGTCTGATGGACTAGATTCCCGAGCAACTACACGTTACATTTGCTTCCCTTAACAACAACCCATATACTTTATACATTCCAACCGTACCGAGTATTTACAAACAAATGCCGATAACAATTTCGATCTTACTACGCCTACAATGCTTACGCCATTTAAATGGCTACCCATGTATAAACATCTACCCCGTCCTACTCTCGAACGGCTTCCAGCTCCTTGTACCTGAAATGGAAAAGGAGAGAAAGGGTGGCCCCCAAGGGGCTCAGCACCTTTGCTGGTATGGTAATCCCGCAGCCCACATGCTACCGGGCCACGCACAACTAATTGTCGTCTTAGCATGCGATTGATTACTTTTAAATCATGCATGCAACTGTAAACACACAACACAAAACATCTCGCCTCAATGGGCTCAACAAACGGATAATACATCCTTACTTGATGAGTCACTCATGGTATTCATTATCCCTAGAGTGTTCCTCCTCTAACAGAGCTACTTCCTTAACAGACGACACTTACCCTTAAATCGGGTTATTCTTAGACGCCTCTTGTCACAAAACGGGATTCATTTCCATAATCCACACACTCCATATCTTACAGCATATCACATTCTTCACATAACAAAACAAAACAATACTTCTCTCGTTTCGACGTACACATGATAACATCGCATTCATTTTAAACATCTAACGTATACATATCATAGCATAGCAAGGGAAATTGCCTAGCACAATAACAACACCAAACACCATAAGATCGGTTCACACAAGGAACCTTCCACCATAGTTAGTATACATAGTGAGCCTAGAGATTATTGCCAATCTCATGCTAAGCTCGTTACCAACCTCGTTACCGTCTAGTTATATCGAACGGTTAACTTAAACCCAAGGTGTGTCGGATATAGTAATCCCAAGCACACCGAAATAACATTTGTATGCCCCTGTGGCCCGACGTGAGTCAGTAAACTAGCTTTGGATAAGCTAAGGGAAGGTCGAAACCAAATTGGAATACAACCTTACATACACCAAGAGAGCCGAACCGGATGTGACATCGACTCCCGTCCTCACACGCGTGGCCGGAACATGACCGGACTCCTCACCCCCCATTAGTACACATATACTTATAAATAAGTAGTTAGAGATCCATTATGGAGCCTACTACACCCACACACCATACGGTATTATAACCGAGTTAAGCACACAAGGGAGGTTCACACACTTGCATACAACAACAATATCCAACTAACTCACGCATAGCCGTGGTTGGAACGTTCCCAAGTTTTGGGTCGTTAACTCCGAATACCGATCTCTCACGTGTTCCTAGTTCTAGTTAGCTAAGGTTCAACACTTATTTGAGGTTAAACGGTATCGGAGACCAGATGCGCCACATAAATGAATTACTATAAACTCATTACATGTTTTAATCTTACAAGGTGGCAAACACTCAGAAAAACACATTGGCATACAAGCCGGTGTAATCCGGTAGGACACAGGTTGCAAGAAAACCATACCTGTCACCGGAGTCCACTTTACCATGTCCACTTACGTTCCTCGAACAATTCTTGAACAACTGGCACATTAAAGTTACCTTCATTAACATTGGGGTAATATGTTTGTGTAACGTCGAATGACCATAGTTAACCCCGTTTACCAGTTAAATATCTTTACATTTTTTAACATGTTTCACTCTTTCATTTTACTTCAACTTTTCACCCACCAAATTGTGACTATAACTCACCTAACATGTCCTACACAACCTTATAACATCATTATCCATCAATCCCCATCATTAGACATCTTTTAATAACCTAAAACCATGTTTTTATAGTGGTCCGGGACTTGGTCCTCTTCTCAAGTCCCGGACCATATGCTAACTCAAGTCTCGGCCTTTTAAAATGGGGTGGTCCGGGACCTTATACAAGGCCTAAGTCCCGGACCACATCCTTATGTGACTCTCGGCCTATTTTACACCCCTAGTCCGGGACTTGAACCATGACCTAGGTCCCGGACCAAAGCTACAGACTTGGTAAAATTGCATTTTTCAAACCTTGTTGCATTATTTCTCCACCTCCATTAATTGTATAAAATTACCTAATGTTCCTAGGTATATTCTAATGTCCAAATATCATCTTTAACCCTCCTAATTCCATGTTTGACTTGTTACTCAATTTCCACCCAAAATCTCATAACACTTGTAACATTTACATTTGGTTTCCTAAGGGGGGTTTCAGCAACTAAATGACCACTATACCGAAATGTTTCCTCACCTTCATAACATCATCTCCCAAGCATCTCCTCTTACTAACCAAATCCTCTTTTCACAACTTCTTGAATTCCTTTCTCAAACCTTACCTAAACATCATTCTCTCCTTATTCATCAACATTTCCTAAACCTTAAACAAACTTCTCTAAGACTTAAATACATCCTAAAAACACTCATTGGATTTCTAGAACTTCCAAGACAATGCCTAAATCCTTGTAGCACCTTAGAACACCTTAATGCATATTTTCTTCCTTAGTGAAACATTTATCCATTCCTAACAATTCCTAGTTCACCCGAGTTCATTTAAGCACTTAAAACTCCTTATACATTTTACAAATTTTGCCATGGGTTCTCTTAGCACATCATCATTCCAAAACTCATAGTTTTCACCATTAAACATTCAAGAACACCTAAATCCATCAAGAACACTATCACTCACAAAACTTCACCAAATTTACACTACATCACAATATAGTGCATAATTAAACTTGCTTGGCACTTAGGCCCTTAAATAACATGGCTCTTAGGCCCTTAAATTGCATAAACCTTAAACACTGAATCTCCCACATAAATAACGCCTTTGACCTGCAAATACATACACCAAGACATATGTTCTTTTACTAGTCTCCTTGAGAACACTTTACTAAGTCATTCACCATTTGCTCTTTAGGTAGTTTTAACAAGCATTATAAGCTCATTTCTCCTAAGGCATTAAACAACATTAGGTTAGCATATTTACCTCTTTTCCACCCAAACTTCTTTCTTGTTTCCTTATAAAACCGGTTAGGTATTTGATTCCTTGTCAAGTTCTAAACAATATACAAACATCATAATGAGTATTCAAGCTTTAAGCTTCATCTCATTGTAAACCCTAATTACATATATTGTTTTAACACATCAAGGTAATTGTTTTACCTTTGAATGGAAAGAGAGCTTGAATGAGTATCAAGAGAGGACTCCACCTAGCCCTTGGAAGATTCAAATGAAGCTAAAACAAGACAAGAGAAGACACCATTACAAGGTGCATTTTCGGCCAACACCAAAAATGAAGGAAATGGAGTTTTCTTTGGTTTTTCCTTACCTTGAAGCAAAGGTGATCAACAAGGCATAAAAATATAAGCTCAAGCTCCTTCCATGGAAGTTCTCCTTGGCACCGAAATGGTGGTTTTGATGATCTGAAAAGACAATGTTGTAGAGCTTGCTCCAACTAAAGAACGGTAGTCTCGAATTAAATTCGGAGCATGGAGTCATAAGTTACAAGTGAAGGAGATGAAGAAGAATGATGGTGCTGTTGGAAACCATGGAGAGAGGAGGAAGAAGATGGCTACCGTAGGAAATGAAAGGAAAGAAGAGAATGAGGAGGTAAGTTTGCTTTTGTTAAGATATTTATGTATAAAGCAAAAATAGTACTTTACTTTAAGCTTTACTTTACTTATTGATTTCTTTTTCAAGTTGGTGACTCACACCTTGAAAACCGGCCCCCATTAGTTAGAAGGGTACTTTAGTCTTTATTTGTCAATTTAATTACTTATAATAACATATGTTACAAACTAGCTTATAAAAATCACTATTCACAAAAACAAGGCACATAGAAGTGAAATTTTTGATTTCCCATTGATATAGACATCCAAATGTGATACTATATAGTACACATATATATTTAAGAGTAATGATGGACATTTAGCCATTCAAAACTCATTTACAAGACAAATTTTCAAAAACGTGCTTTAAGACTCCTTAAAGCACTTTTTGTGTTCTACCTTGTTCTCAAGCTTGTTTTCTTTGGTAACTGATTTAATATGTTCATTAACATATTTATAAGGTATAGGTATGACCATTAGGTCTTATACAAATTTATCCCAAGCTTAGAGCACATTTTAGCCCATATTGACCTTAAGGTGTTTATTTATGTTTTGTTTGGTTTCATTGTCTACCATGGTTTCCTAAGGACTTAATTAGCCTTATAAAATCATAATTGAATATTATTAAGTCTTGGTAGGCTCTTTGGGTCCTAACCAAGTTCACTCCAAGCTTAGAGCATGTTTTTGCTCAAACCGTGTCTTAGTGTTTTATTGTGTTTTTACTATGGTTTAAACTATACACTGATGTTCCTAAGGCACCTTTTAGCCTTTAGATACCATATTTAAACATTTAACAACACACCAAGGTTTGGGGTATTTCAATCTACCCCCCTTAAAAGAACTTCGTCCTCGAAGTTCACATTTCCACGCATCATTGGATTAGAACACGAGGATTACTTTCGAAGTTAACTTCCATTACCAAACACTCTTTACATCCAACCTCGGACTTAACGGTCCGGGCAACATATCCACATCCATCCAAAACCATATCGTAACACACTTACATGATAACCTCAGACTCAACGGTCCGGGTACCTAATCAACATTACACTTACATAACAACCCTCAGACTCTTCGGTCTAGGTAACATAACAATAGTTAGACTCATAGGTCTGAAATAATATTTCTTACTCATATCACACAACATGTCTTAGCATGTATATCAAACAGAAATACCTTTTCCATCTCTCCATGGGCTCGAGTCCCATGTTGAGTACATATACACTGTGATCCCGCAGAACCCGGTCGCGATGGACACCTTCTGGTCCCCGTTTCTTTGGGAGGTCAAAACAATCACATACATTTTAAAATATATACTTCTCATGTCACCGGTCTGAAGACAAAGGCTCATACGTCCTCAGCTCGTGAGCAAGTATTACAAAATATTCTTTACTAGGTTAAGTATATAAGAGAATCCTTTATTCAAAATATGAATCGACCGTTTTGGAAATATCAACTGAAAATCCTTTTTGAAAACGCAACACAACTCCAAGTCCAATTTATGCTCTTTGTATCTTTCTTAACGTGGTTGTTTGTGACCACTTACAGGGAGCTTCAAGAGTCATCCAACCCTGATGTGATCAGCATCAGTGTTGAACTATCTTTCCACCCCAATTTGTGTTCGGCTTCCCTTGATCTCATGATAATCAAGTTTCACCTCCCACTTCTTTTTCAACCAACAACTAATTCAAGCGTATCCCATTTTCTATCTTTTAATCCTTCTAGTCATAATCATCACATCTCCAAGGGATAGAACTCCGTCTATCAATCATCATCCAAATCCAACTTAATTCAAGTTACCTAGGGAATTTATTTCTCACTAGGTTCTATGTCGGTCTTATACCCCTTCATAAATCACAACACTGTATATATATACATATTTTTTATCAAAATACAATACATGGTTTACATTTATGCACCGTCGGGGTTTTAGTTCCCCGGGAGTTTCTTTACTCCCTTCCACTTGTACTCTCACACACCACTGTTAACAAAATAAACACACTTCCCACAATGGTATTCGCATCTTCTGTGCGCAATTACCACAATTTAACCACGAATAAATGCGTATGTTTATATAACACACGCGCCAACCATCATAACAAATTATTTTTGTGCTATGCACAACATAGTTCACGTACACTTGTACGGTAAAACACACTAAGCGGCTTTGCGCTCTACCCCCCTTAAAAGGGATTACGCCCACGTAATCAATCACTAAACCTTGGCTTAAAATGTTCTGCCGTCATGAAGTGTGTTGACTTCCACGCGGTCTATTACACAATGGATTCTGATTAGAGGATCTTAACCATATTGGCGGTTTAGTCCCTAAACCAAGAATTCGCATTGGAGTTCTAACTCGTAACCGGTTTCGGTCCTGGCCTGTGAGGCTTCTAGGCATTGATAACTAACCATTTATTCATATTCACAATGTATATTCGGTATCTGATGCATGGGCTCACTGGCCTCTGTTGCGCAACTCTGGTAATTATAGATCTAGTTTGCCCCATTCGTTACTGTTACTGTATTATGCATCTCTAATGTATTACCCTTATCTTGGTAATAATGGTTTCTCAGCCGACGCATGGTATCTCTGACCCTGAGCGAATTCGGTGAGTTTCACAACTTTCTATCCACTTCCATAACAATTTACTGTGTATACAGCTATGTATTTCACAATGATTGACTTGTTCCCTTCCGACTTACTGTCGGTTGAGATTGAGCTACTACCTAGTGTGTAGTGCTCTCTCAGCTATTTACAACATTTGGGGTATATTCCATACCGATATTTGGCAGTTAGTGCTACTGTAGTCACTTACTGTTAATCATGTCTCCACCTTTGGTTTTGTACATGTATTCTTTCATTGTTGCGGCCTTGCATTACCTATGCATCGGCCATTATAACATTATTCCTCCACAATTACCATGCTTCTGATTCCTAGCTATCCCACTTGATCATTACTGCGCAAGTGCAATACCAAAACACTCAGTCATACAGAGTGCAGAGGCGTAAACTCTTGACAGTAAATCCCTTATGCGATTCGCCATGGAATTCACACTGAGTTCCTCATCACACAGTACCTACCACTGGCTTATTGCCCAGTCTGTTTAACATCGCTTATCTTGCATCTCTACTAAGTTTAACTCATAACTGGTCTTATCTGCCACATTATCATTCAACAATACTTATGCAACGGTCGCTTACTGCGCACCGTGCTTATTGTGTAACATAACGCTAACTTGCATGGTATTTACTGTCACATTAACTTCCACACGTTACTTACATTATTCACATTATGGTTCGTCATTCATTTGGATGACTACCGAATGTTCCTTGAGCGTTGCTCACTCGAGTCGCAAACCGGCGTTACTTAGCTCGGTGCTTCACTCGAGTCAATAATAACGTCGTCCATCCTTAACATATTTCTTGAACTTGATTCACATAACTACCGCTCCTGCGGTCTCACAATATCGAGAGGTATCCCCACTCTTAATGCAGTGGTTCGTTCTCCGCTCTATTACTTGTATAACATATACTTCTGCAACTGATCAAATTTACATAGCACAAGTTGTTGTGGCTTATAAGCCTTACTGTCACGATTCCTTCCAAGTTATCTCTTTGGCAACTTAGGGTCCTACTGTTAAGTGGGTTTACCTTCAGTGTTTAATCGGGTAATTGTTCCAAATCTTGTGTTTCTGTTATATTGCTCCATCTAACAATGTTTAATCCAAACACCCCTCAAGGATTGCTCCTGGGTGTTACTAACATATGCCATTACATCTGGCTTGCACTTATGGGTACTTTCAGTAAACTACGCCTTCTCCAATGTCTTTATATAACAGTCGGTGCACTTCGCACCTCCTGTATCTTAAATATTTCCTTGAACACATTCACTGATTCCTTCAGTCTCTTTAATTTAGCTGGGTTCCTTTACTTCAACCATTCATGGTAATCCTTAGCTCTTACTTGACTTTTCTGCTGACCGTAGTATGGAGTCGACTACTTCCCGTGCTCTAGACTCTACTCGTATACATATGTGGGGTACCCTACTGATACATTACTACTTACCCAACTAACCCATAAGTAGGTCTGTCAGGCCCACAAGCTCCTATTGGAGTGCGGTCGTCCCACAATTCAGTTGGTACACTCGTAGTGTCCGTCACACGCCTAGGTGAAGTATTCTGTTGTCAACTCCCTTATATTGTCCCGTGACAATATTCATTCCTTGCTTCCCGAACTTAATCGAGGGAAAGTTTATCCACTGTTGTATCTTTATCAACTGCCCTTGGTTTTACTGGTTTGGTTTAAAAGAAGGTTGGAAAGAAGTGTTGATTTGAAAGAAAATTTTGGTTTTGAAAGAAAGAGTTTAGATAAATCTGGGTTTGAAAGAAAATTTTTCACGGTTTCACAACATCTTCTTATCTTAGCCAAGTCTAGCTTCTTGCTGACTGGTGTACTTACAATTACAGAGGTTAGGCTAGCAGGCCCTTCCACTATTATGACGATCACATTTAACTTTATGGTACTTTTCCAAGTACTTTGTAGTGGTTATAAATTTCCCGAACAGCCCTGTTATAGCAGCACTTGCTATGGCAAGTGCGCCATGCTAACTGGCTATCGGTTTAACACCTACCGGTTGTGGTGTTGTTTTTACCCATACTGTCATCAGTGGCCTTATTGGCCCTCACTGATCTGCTGCCTTGATAATAACTCTTCTAGGTGACTTCTCACTGTCTTCACATGACAATTATCAACTAGGGTGTTTCCCATTCTGGGAGACCCTTTTCTTAGTATTGTATTCTCTTGTAGCCCGTTCCACGTATTTGGGCACTACGTTGTAGTTCCCTTGTCGGTTGGTATACGTTGGTGTATTATTTATCAACTGTGGTCCCGTAGACACTCGTCTTGGGTTTATTAATCCACTTCTTGCCTGTTGCACGGTTGGTGCGTTGCAAACTGGTTATTCTCGACTGCTCGGCATGTCGACCCAGGTTGCTGGAAATTTATTCTTCTATACACTGATTCTTCACTCTTCGCTATGAAATGCGGTTAACACTTGTTTAGATGGGAACCATCTCCGGGATTCCCAGTTTTCGGGATCTACCGTATGACTGGTTCTCCATATCTTTAGAGGTACTTAATAACAGTCAGATCGGGTATTCCCGAGTAAGAGAGGACTTCCATCTCTCTGGCGTCCCTTCCCAAGTTGTATACAGGGATTGTGGAGGGCGGGATGGATATTGTAGGTTTCCAGTACACACTAGTAATACCTAACTAGTGTATCTCTCACGCTATCACTCAACCCTTAACCCAAAGCACTAAAATCCTAACTCGGTACTTCCTAAGCTCGGTAATTCAGTCATCAGAGCGATACTTTGCTCTAATACCACTTTTTGTAACACCCCAACTACCACCGTACACATAACATCAAACTGCAGCGGAAACTCAACTCATCACATTACTTATTTCAATGGTGTTACACGCCGTTAACCACCCACGTGGCTAACAAGGCTAATACATGTACTTTGTATCGGTCTGATGGACTAGATTCCCGAAGCAACTACACGTTACATTTGCTTCCCTTAACAACAACCCATATACTTTATACATTCCAACTGTACCGAGTATTTACAAACAAAATGCCGATAACAATTTCGGTCTTACTACGCCTACAATGCTTACGCCATTTAAATGGTACCCATGTATAAACATCTACCCCGTCCTACTCTCGAACGGCTTCCAGCTCCTTGTACCTGAAATGGAAAAGGAGAGAAAGGGTGGCCCCCAAGGGGCTCAGCACCTTTGCTAGTATGGTAATCCCGCAGCCCACATGCTACCGGGCCACGCACAACTAATTGTCGTCTTAGCATGCGATTGATTACTTTAAATCATGCATGCAACTGTAAACACACAACACAAACATCTCGCCTCAATGGGCTCACAAAACGGATAATACATCCTTACTTGATGGTCACTCATGGTATTCATTATCCCTAGAGGTCCTCCACTAACGGAGCTGACTTCCTTAACAGACGACACTGCCCTAAATCGGGTTATTCTTAGACGCCTCTTGTCACAAAACGGGGTTCATTTCCATAATCCACACACTCCATATCTTACAGCTTATCACATTCTTCACATAACAAAACATAACAACACTTCTCTCGTTTCGACGTACACATGATAACATCGCATTCATTTTAAACATCTAACGTATACATATCATAGCATAGCAAGGGAAATTGCCTAGCACAATAACAACACCAAACACCATAAGATCGGTTCACACAAGGAACCTTCCACCATAGTTAGTATACATAGTGAGCCTAGAGATTATTGCCAATCTCATGCTAAGCTCGTTACCAACCTCGTTACCGTCCAGTTATATCGAACGGTTAACTTAAACCCAAGGTGTGTCGGATATAGTAATCCCAAGCACACCGAAATAACATTTTATGCCCCTGTGGCCCGACGTGAGTCAGTAAACTAGCTTTGGATAAGCTAAGGGAAGGTCGAAACCAAATTGGAATACAACCTATACATACACCAAGAGAGCCGAACCAGATGTGACATCGACTCCCGTCCTCACACGCGTGGCCGGAACATGACCGGACTCCTTACCCCCCATTAGTACACATATACTTATAAATAAGTAGTTAGAGATCCATTATGGAGCCTACTACACCCACACACCATACGGTATTATAACCGAGTTAAGCACACAAGGGAGGTTCACACACATGCATACAACAACAATATCCAACTAACTCACGCATAGCCGTGGTTAGTACGTTCCCAAGTTTTGGGTCGTTAACTCCGAATACCGATCTCTCACGTGTTCCTAGTTCTAGTTAGCTAAGGTTCAACACTTATTTGAGGTTAAACGGTATCGGAGACCAGATGCGCCACATAAATGAAATACTATAAACTCATTACATGTTTTAATCTTACAAGGTGGCAAACACTCAGAAAAACACATTGGCATACAAGCCGGTGTAATCCAGTAGGACACAGGTTGCAAGAAAACCATACCTGTCACCGGAGTCCACTTTACCATGTCCACTTACGTTCCTCGAACAATTCTTGAACAACTGGCACATTAAAGTTACCTTCATTAACATTGGGGTAATATGTTTGTGTAACATCGAATGACCATAGTTAACCCCGTTTACTAGTTAAATATCTTTACATTTTTTAACATGTTTCACTCTTTCATTTTACTTCAACTTTTCACCCACCAAATTGTGACTATAACTCACCTAACATGTCCTACACAACCTTATAACATCATTATCCATCAATCCCCATCATTAGACATCTTTTAATAACCTAAAACCATGTTTTTATAGTGGTCCGGGACTTGGTCCTCTTCTCAAGTCCCGGACCATATGCTAACTCAAGTCTCGGCCTTTTAAAATGGGGTGGTCCGGGACCTTATACAAGGCCTAAGTCCCGGACCACATCCTTATGTGACTCTCGGCCTATTTTACACCCCTGGTCCGGGACTTGAACCATGACCTAGGTCCCGGACCAAAGCTACAGACTTGGTAAAATTGCATTTTTCAAACCTTGTTGCATTATTTCTCCACCTCCATTAATTGTATAAAATTACCTAATGTTCCTAGGTATATTCTAATGTCCAAATATCATCTTTAACCCTCCTAATTCCATGTTTGACTTGTTACTCAATTTCCACCCAAAATCTCATAACACTTGTAACATTTACATTTGGTTTCCTAAGGGGTGTTTCACCTAAATGACCACTATACCGAAATGTTTCCTCACCTTCATAACATCATCTCCCAAGCATCTCCTCTTACTAACCAAATCCTCTTTTCACAACTTCTTGAATTCCTTTCTCAAAACCTTACCTAAACATCATTCTCTCCTTATTCATCAACATTTCCTAAACCTTAAACAAACTTCTCTAAGACTTAAATACATCCTAAAAACACTCATTGGATTTCTAGAACTTCCAAGACAATGCCTAAATCCTTGTAGCACCTTAGAACACCTTAATGCATATTTTCTTCCTTAGTGAAACATTTATCCATTCCTAACAATTCCTAGTTCACCCGAGTTCATTTAAGCACTTAAAACTCCTTATACATTTTACAAATTTTGCCATGGGTTCTCTTAGCACATCATCATTCCAAAACTCATAGTTTTCACCATTAAACATTCAAGAACACCTAAATCCATCAAGAACACTATCACTCACAAAACTTCACCAAATTTACACTACATCACAATATAGTGCATAATTAAACTTGCTTGGCACTTAGGCCCTTAAATAACATGGCTCTTAGCCCTTAAATTGCATAAACCTTAAACACTGAATCTCCCCATAAATAACGCCTTTGACCTGCAAATACATACACCAAGACATATGTTCTTTTACTAGTCTCCTTGAGAACACTTTACTAAGTCATTCACCATTTGCTCTTTAGGTAGTTTTAACAAGCATTATAAGCTCATTTCTCCTAAGGCATTAAACACATTAGGTTAGCATATTTACCCTCTTTCCACCCAAACTTCTTTCTTGTTTCCTTATAAAACCGGTTAGGTATTTGATTCCTTGTCAAGTTCTAAACAATATACAAACATCATAATGAGTATTCAAGCTTTAAGCTTCATCTCATTGTAAACCCTAATTACATATATTGTTTTAACACATCAAGGTAATTGTTTTACCTTTGAATGGAAAGAGCTTGAATGAGTATCAAGAGGACTCCACCTAGCCCTTGGAAGATTCAATGAAGCTAAAACAAGACAAGAGAAGACACCATTACAAGGTGCATTTTCGGCCAACACCAAAAATGAAGGAAATGGAGTTTTCTTTGGTTTTTCCTTACCTTGAAGCAAAGGTGATCAACAAGGCATAAAAATATAAGCTCAAGCTCCTTCCATGGAAGTTCTCCTTGGCACCGAAATGGTGGTTTTGATGATCTGAAAAGACAATGTTGTAGAGCTTGCTCCAACTAAGAGAACGGTAGTCTCGGAATTAAATTCGGAGCATGGAGTCATAAGTTACAAGTGAAGGAAGATGAAGAATGAGATGGTGCTGTTGGAAACCGATGGAGAAGGAGGGAAGATGGCTACCGTGGGAAATGAAAGGAAAAAGAGAATGAGGAGGTAAGTTTGCTTTTGTTAAGATATTTATGTATAAAGCAAAAATAGTACTTTACTTTAAGCTTTACTTTACTTATTTGATTTCTTTTTCAAGTTGGTGACTCACACCTTGAAAAACCGGCCCCCATTTAGTTAGAAGGGTACTTTAGTCTTTATTTGTCAATTTAATTACTTATAATAACATATGTTACAAACTAGCTTATAAAAATCACTATTCACAAAAACAAGGCACATAGAAGTGAAATTTTTGATTTCCCATTGATATAGACATCCAAATGTGATACTATATAGTACACATATATATTTAAGAGTAATGATGGACATTTAGCCATTCAAAACTCATTTACAAGACAAATTTTCAAAAACGTGCTTTAAGACTCCTTAAAGCACTTTTTGTGTTCTACCTTGTTCTCAAGCTTGGTTTTCTTTGGTAACTGATTTAATATGTTCATTAACATATTTATAAGGTATAGGTATGACCATTAGGTCTTATACAAATTTATCCCAAGCTTAGAGCACATTTTAGCCCATATTGACCTTAAGGTGTTTATTTATGTTTTGTTTGGTTTCATTGTCTACCAAGGTTTCCTAAGGACTTAATTAGCCTTATAAAATCATAATTGAATATTATTAAGTCTTGGTAGGCTCTTTGGGTCCTAACCAAGTTCACTCCAAGCTTAGAGCATGTTTTTGCTCAAACCGTGTCTTAGTGTTTTATTGTGTTTTTACTATGGTTTAAACTATACACTGATGTTCCTAAGGCACCTTTTAGCATTTAGATACCATATTTAAACATTAAACAACACACCAAGGTTTGGGGTATTTCATTCCCGCAGCTTAATTTCTCGATCGACGCCTGCGCGACCACCTGGCGGAACGACGGGCGACTGGAGACGGCGGCGAAGAACGGCGGTGGCGCGACGAGGAAGAAGACGGTGGCGGTGGTGGATCGCAGGCGTCAGCTACGGTGAAATCGCCGTCGACCGTCGCTCTCTTCTTCGTTCTCTCGAGTTTACAGAAGAGAGAATGAAGAGGAGAATGGCGGACTGTCCGATTTGGGGAAAAAAAAGACCCTATCGCAGCGGTTCCTACTAAGAACCGCTGAGATAGGTCAGTAAAAAAGACCTATCTCAGCGGTTCTTAGGAGGAACCGCTGTGATAGAGTTTTTTTTTAAAAAAATGACCTTACCGCAGCGGTTGTAAGTAACAACCGCTGAGATAGGATTGCGGGATTTTTAAAAACGGCCTATCTCAGCGGTTGTTTTTACAACCACTACGGTAGGGGCGCTGCGATAGACCATTTTTTTACTAGTGCATAGTTCTCCCTGAACTAACACCGCAAGAAACCGGACGATGGGCTTTCAAAACCCACTACATCACCGTCGTCCGGGATTTAGGCAAGTTTAGTGGAGTAAATCCAGATGAAGCCCCGAATCATTTAAGTCTCTTCCTAGACTTCTGTAATTCCTTTGGTCAAACCGGCACCGTCAAAGAAAGAATCCGTCTACAACTATTTCCTCACTCGTTGTCAGATTCAGCAAACAGGTGTACCGAAGTCTTCCTTCCCGATCAATCCACACATGGCTGCAAATGGCCCAGAAGTTCCTTGCCAAATACTACCCAACCAGTAGAACAAGGCAATTGATCGGAGAAATCAACACATTCTGTCAGGACCCGGGAGAAACGTTGTACGACGCATGGGACAGATTCAAGGATATGCTGATGAAGTGTTCCCACAATGGTCTCAACGATCAATCCCTCTGACTGTCATTCTTCAATGGCCTGGATGATGGGAACCGACTACTCGTAAATTCCTCTGCAGGAGGAAGTTTCATGATGAAATCTCCTCAAGAAGGGATGAACCTTCTCGAGACCATGACAAGCAATACAAGACAGTGGACGAGATCAAAAGGACGAACTCCGCGAGCAGCAGGCCTACTCCACGTTGAGCCTACAGATCATTTATCAGCCCAGATCTCGTCCCTTGCAAAGATGGTGGAGAAGCAAACAACATCTCAAAACGAAATCGTAAAGACAATAGCTTCCTCACCTCCAGGTTCATCTGCAGAAGGATGTGCCATATGCGCCGGTCCTCATGAAACCCATCAATGCGAAGATAAAAGTGAGTACGAAGATGTACACTTCATAGGAAACCGCCCCGGTAATTCCTACAACAATAACATCAACAACAACTACCCATGGAAAATCACCCGAATTTCTCATGGAAAAACAACGATCAAAACCAAGGAGGGCAGAACAACAATTCCAATACCTATCAGGGAAATAGACCCCAACCAAACTCTAATATGGGTTATAGAGCGCAAGGTGCCCCTCCAGGTTTCCACCAACAACAACAACCATCCTCATCCTCTGCTGATCCAAATGAGGAATTCAGAAACCCAATGAAGGGATTCGTAACTTCGACCCAAACCAGACTCGTGGATTAAGAAGCCACTAATAGAAGGGTTGAATCCTAGATACAACAAACCAGCCAACAGCTGGAGCAAATCTGCCAGCAGCTTGCACAAAGGCCACCTGGCACCTTCCCTAGTCATCCAAATCCAAATCCAAATCCGAGAGAACATGCCAAGGCAGTAACTTTGAGAAGTGGTAGGCCGCTCAACTCATCCCTTCCCCAAGATGAATTTGATAATCAAGAACAGCAAGCTTACAAGCCTCAAGAAGAACAAGAAGATGCTGAAGAAGCCCCTCCTCATCTGAAAAATATTTCCAAGGAGAAGGAGCCTCCTGAATCTACTCCTTCCTCTCTAACTAAGATTCTTCCCCCACTTCCGTTTCCAAACAGAATAAGAAAGAAAAATTTAGATGAACAATTTGGAAAGTTTCTAACCCATTTCAAGAACTAACGATTAATATTCCTTTTGCAGATGCTTTGAAACAAATGCCGATATATGCAAAGTTCATGAAGGATATCATCACAAACAAAAGATCGTTGCAGGAAGTGGAAACTGTGCACCTTACGCAGGAAGTGTCAGCAGTGCTTCTAAAGAACCTCCCTCCAAAACTTGGAGATCCAGGTTTGCCAATTATTCCATGTTCCATTGATAATGTTGATTGTGGTAGTGGGCTATGTGACCTAGGAGCTAGTATAAATTTAATGCCACTCTCAACTTTCAACAAACTTAAGATTGGTGAATGCATGCCTACTTCTATTCAATTACAATTAGCATATAGGTCTTTAGTATTCCCGAAAGGGATAATAGAAGACTTGATTGTTACTGTAGGAACTTTTGTGTTCCCCGCTGATTTTATTGTGATTGACATGGAAGAAGACACTAGGGTGCCCTTAATCTTAGGATGACCTTTCATGAGAACTGCTAGAGCATTAATCGACGTTGAAAAAGGAAAGATCATTTTAAGACTACATAACGAAACTTTAGAATACGACATGTCCAAAGTCATAAAAAACCCGCACATATAGAAGCCACCTTTTCCATAGACATCATCGACTCTATTGTGCATGATAATTCCTCTACTATTATTCGTAATGATGCTCTCGAAAATGCTATAGTTGAATCCTCTGATAACCAACCAATACACCCTGACACAATTGAGATGGTAGCAGCTCTGGATAAAAGAAAATCATATGCTAACCACGCTACCCACCACCAGAACCATTAGAGCATTCTACTCAAAAGATACCACCATCAATTGAACAACCCCCTCTCGTAGAAATGAAACCATTACCTTCAGACCTGAAGTATGTCTATCTTTCTGATCTTTGTACTCTACCTGTTATTATTTCTTCATCCCTAACGAGTACACAGGGGGAACGTCTTGTGAAGATCCTTCAAAACCATAAAAAGGCTATAGAATGGTCCATCTCGGATATCAAAGGTATCAACCTCCATTTCTGCACACATCACATATACATGGAAGATACCTATAAGCCTTTAGTCCAACCACAGAGAAGGCTCAATCCCAACATGAAAGACGTAGTAAAGAAAAAGGTGCTCAAACTGCTTGACGCCGGAATCATCTACTCCATCTCTGACAGCAAATGGATGAGCCCCGTTCAAGTTGTCCCGAAAAAAGGAGGTCTCACTTTGGTCCCCAACGACAAGGGTGATCAAATCCTCTAGAGAACCACAACGGGCTGGAGAGACTACATCGACTATAGGAAACTAAACAGCGCCACGCGGAAGGACCACTTTCCTTTACCTTTCATTGATCAGATGCTGGAAAGATTGGCTGGGCAAGATTACTACTGCTTCCTGGACGGCTATTCAGGATATTTTCAAATACCCATTGCTTTAGAAGACCAAGAAAAGACCACATTCACATGCCCATACAGATTGGCTAGGCAAGATTACTACTGCTTCCTGGACGGCTATTCAGCACATTTCAAAGATGCATGATGTCAATCTTCAGCGACTATCTTGAGAAGAGCACTTCATGGACGACTTCTCTGTCTTCGGTCTCACATTCGAATCCTGTTTAAACAATCTGGACTCCATCCTCACCCGGTGTGAAGAAACAAACCTTGTGCTTAACTGGGGAAAATGCCATTTCATGGTTAAAGAAGGAATAGTTCTTGGGCACAAAATATCTTCAAAAGCATTGAAGTTGACAAAGCCAAGGTCGAGGTCATTGAAAAATTACCACCACCTACGACGGTGAAAGACATCAGAAGCTTCCTTGGCCATGCTGGGTTCTATAGAAGGTTTATCAAGGATTTTTCCAAATTTGAAGCCTCTATGTGATCTCCTAGCTAAAGACGTCAAGTTCAATTTCACTGACAAATGCCTACAAGCCTTCAACACACTGAAAGATTGCCTCATCTCGCCCCCATCGTGATATCACCAGACTGGAGCCTACCATTCGAAATTATGTGCGACGCCAGCGACTACGCAGTGGGGGCGCTTTATGTCAAAAGAAGGAGAAGATCTTGAGAACCATCTACTATGCAAGTAGAACCCTCAACGATGCTCAGAAGAATTATGCAACTACTGAGAAGGAACTTCTAGCAGTAGTCTTTGCTCTGGATAAATTCCGATCATATCTCTTGGGAAGCAAAGTAATAATTCACACCGATCATCCGCTCTGAAGTATCTATTTGCCAAAGAAGATGCCAAACCTCGACTCCTACGGTGGATACTACTACAAGAATTTGAGATTGAAATCAGAGACAAGCCAGGAGTGCAAAATGTAGTAGCAGACCACCTATCTCGCATAGAGGCACCAAGTGATGGCACATCCATCAATGAATTCTTCCCAGATGAGTGCATTTTTATGATTGGCGACACTGGTGATCCATGGTACGCTGACATGGCCAACTACCTAGCACGAGGAGTAATACCACACGGCTAACCTACCACAGAAGAAGAAGTTCTTTTCAGATGTAAAACATTACTACTGGGAGGACCTTCTCCTTTTTAAGGTCTGTTCAGACGGGATGGTGAGAAGATGTGTGCCTCGAAGCAAAATCCAAAGCATTATACGACATTGTCATTCTCTTGAAGCCGGAGGACATCATGGGCCAGCACGAACAACAGCTAAGGTACTTCAATCGGGTTTCTTTTGGAAAACCCTGCATAAAGACTGTCATTCCTTTGTAGCTTCCGGCGATGAGTGCCAAAGACTTGGGAACACCTCCAGAAACACATGAGATGCCTCTCAACATTATACTTGAGGTAGAACCGTTTGACGTGTGGGGCATTGACTTCATGGGACCCTTTCCTTCATCTTGCTCAAACCTCTTCATCTTGGTAGCAGTCGACTATGTGACAAAGTGGGTGGAAGCTATCGCCTCTCCCACAAATGATGCAAAGGTAGTGCTTAAGTTCTTGAAAAAGAACATATTTACAAGGTTCGGAGTCCCACATGCTATAATCAGTGATGGAGGATCCCACTTCTGTAATAAGCAGTTCACAGCCTTAATGACCAAATACGGGGTAAGACACAGGGTAGCCTTATCTTATCACCCTCAAACAAATGGCCAGGCTGAGGTCTCTAACCGAGAATTGAAGTGGATCTTGCAAAAGACAGTTAATTCTTCAAGAAAAGACTGGTCCCTGAAGCTGGATGATGCACTCTGGGCATATAGAACAGCCTACAAGACACTCATCGGAATGTCCCCATATCGATTGGTCTTCGGAAAAGCTTATTATTTACTGGTCGAGCTCGTGCACAAATCATTCTGGGCCGTGTGAAAGCTAAACTTTGATCTACTGAGAGCAGGTGACAAAGGAAATTTCAGTTTACCGAGTTAGAAGAGTTTCGAGAGGATGCCTACGAAAATAACCGTATCTATAAAGAGAAAACCAAGAAGTGGCACGACAAGATGATCCTTAAACGGGAGTTCCATATGGGAGATTTGGTTCTATTGTACAATTCCAGGTTGAAGTTGTTCCCTGGTAAACTAAAATCCCATTGGGCTGGACCTTTACTGTCTCCAAGGTCACCCCATATGGATCAGTTGAGTTGGTAATGCTAAAGGACAAACTTTCATGGTAAATGGGTCAAGACTAAAGCATTACCAGGGTGGTAATCTCGAGAAAGTTGATGCTCATGCAATATTCTACAAGATCCTCAGATTTGAGTACGCTTCAAAGCGTCTAGCCAAAGACGTTAAAGAAGGGCAGCTTCCCGGGAGGCAACCCGGATGAAATTTTCTTTCATTTGCTTTTATTTCTTTTAATTTTCAGGTTCTCTTTAAATTTTGTTTTTGCTAACTCTTAACCCGTTTGTAGTATGGTTGCTTCTAGTGTCTTATGCAGGTGCAACTTCATGTCTACACCGCAACCAAGCTACGCTACTTGAGCTGAAGCTCAAGTGTGGGGGAACTCCTATAACGCAAGCAAAAACAATCTCAGGGGAGTACCAGTTTCTTTAATTAGCTTTTATTTTCCTGAATTTGCTGTGGATAGCTCTGTGCTCAAATGTTTATTTGTGACCTTTGTGTTTTCTCTATTTTTCTACTTACCGAAAAGGTCTTCTGAAACCTTCCCTTGTTTTTCTGGTGAACAATGAGGACAATGTTCAATTTAAGTGTGGGGGAGTGCCCTTTTCGGTGAAATTTTGTGCTTAAAATGTTAATCTCTCTACTTATCTTGCGTTTGTCCGAAATTTAAAATTATGCACCCTGCTGATGTGGGTTGTTCTCTTTGAACAAATACTGTTATGAATTGTGGGATAAATGGTACAAAAGTTTTGATTTTTGATTGCTCTTGAGGAGCGTTTTTACGCGGTGTGACCAAATGATCTGCAATGGTTGGATTTTTATTGCTCAGGGGTTCTTTCTGTCTTCTCTCTTAGGGATTGCTAAGGGGTGCTTCTCTGTCTAAAAAATATAATAAAAATAATAAACAAGGGACTCGCGAGATGCCATTGGTAACCAACAAAGAGAGTTGAGTGTTCTTAGATACAAAAAATTGATGCCTACATATTATCTTCTCATCTCTTATGCAAAAGTGAAACAAATGCATAAATCTATTTTTCCTTTTGTTTTCTCCTCAATGCCCATTCTTGAGAGAAGTTGGCCGTGGTAAAAGTTCTCAAAGTCACCTAAACTGAGAAGCATTGAAGCACTCCGGATCATACCCCGAAAGTCTATATTTTGTTTTTACCCTGAGCACACCTGTGCCACCAGTAGTTGATGGATCACACTCCTCAAAAAGTTTAAGATCATGAACTGTTCACCTCCTTATCCTACCCTTCATAATAATATTTGTTAGTATTGAGCATTCCCTACTTTCTTGGGTACATGGTTTTGCTTGAGGACAAGCAAAAAGGTAAGTGTGGGGGTGTGATAAGTGTCCAAATGAGCATGTTTTATGGGTGTATTTCATATGTTATATTAGCACTTTTCTTGCTCATTTCTCCACTTTGGTTAGTTTTCCTCTAGTTTATGTTTTATTGGTTATCTTACAGATTTATTGGTTAAACATGAGGAAAACCAAGCTAGGAGCAAAGTAGACGAAAAGACGAACGCGTAGGCGCAAACGGATCTAAAAACGGAGCTCAAACGAAGAATCTGGAGCATGTCGAAGTTTGCAGAACAAGATGAGATGAAATACACGTGTCCTTACGCAGACGCAAACACGGACAGGAAGCAAGAGATTGAGTTATTACGCGGACTCAAACTCGGACACGAACAGATCTCGCTAGGACATTTGTGTCCTTACGCGGACAGAAACGCGGACGTCTCACGTCCTGATGGACACAAATCCAGACACAAATCCGGACACGTGTAAATGACTGCGCCAAATCCAGAAATCACGCGACTGATAGATCTGCACCGCCTTCGCTGTTTCCTCATTTGTGGCGCCTACAAACATATCGATATACCCCATCAGCAATATCAGGCGCCGCATTCCTTAATTTCTTCACGCCTGCTCAGCCTTGCCTTCTTCCTCCTCTTTACTTCTATATAAACCCACTACTTCTTCATCAATTTAAAACAATCGATTACAACTCAACGCTCACCAAAAATCACTCTCACTCCATCCAAATTCCATTCTCTATCCATACATCCACATCTCCACTTCATTTCCATCATTTCCCATCACCAAATAAGCCTAACTCTTCCATTTTCCAGAAAACCAGACGAAGAAGACGATCTGCACAAAACCAGGCCGTGTCCGTGTTTGTGTCTGCGTTTGTGCCCGTGCAGCCCCCACACGGACAGGAGTTGTCCGTGTTTGTGTCCGCGTGGCCCCACCCGGACAAGACCAACTTGTACCTGTTTTGTTCGTTTTCTTCATTCTACCTATCTATCATCGTTTTGAGGTCGGCATAATCACGGAGACAAGCCCGGAAGCGAAACAACTCTCCCCAAAACAGAGTTCTTTCTTTCCTTAAACTTTACTCTGTTTTAATGTCTATCTTTACTCTATGTTTATTTCTTTCAATGTCTGAGTAAGTTTATATTTGTGCTTAGGATGGGTGTTTGACCCCAAATGATTCAGACTTATTTATAATACCGAGTTTGCTTATAAATATTTGTTTTGTCTCTCTAAATTATTAAATGCTTAAGAACTGATCATTTTTACGCCTTTACGGTTTCTCTTATTTCAATGATTTTGTAAATTTAAGAATAGACCACAAAGAAAGACAAACTTTAGATATTATCTTCTTAATTAGCTGATAAAATCCATCACTGTTATTAAAGGAATTTTTGCTTAAAGCTAATTAAGGATTTAGACTTTTTCTGCTAGTAAAGAGTTTATTGAATTAATTAAGAGTTGACCTTACCTATGCCTTAGGGAGGCCACAAGGTAAATTCCTAAACAGACAAATACAGCAAATTAGGATTATAATTATAGTATGAAGTATATTTGGGCGATTTCACCTTCCTTAGCACCTTTTCCATCCATTTGATACACAACTGTTTTATTAAAGCTTTTAATTGTTTTTATCTTTCCAACCCAAAAACACCAAGATTGCCACTGGCTAAACCCCCTTTTATTTACTGTTTATTAAATACCGAAACTAGGAAAATTGAACAATTTCCCTGAGGATACGACACTTGTTGTACTACTCCGACTAGGTGCACTTGCCTATTAGTTTGCTATAAATCTATATATAATAATGTGTAGATCTTGCTCAACAAGTTTTTGGCGCCGTTGCCTGGGAGATTGATTCCATCAATTTCCCCTAGTTTTCGGTACTTTAATTTTTGTTTAATTAAAGTTTTTCAGCCTATTCAAATATTTCTGCTCTTATTTATATATTTGCTGTTAATTTCGCAATTTCTCACAAATCAAATTATCTCCTGTGCATGCAAAACACTCAAACCCGAGGTTCTCCCTTTCCAGTAAAAAAAGGGACTTCACTCTTTGACAGGTTGCATCACGACCAGAGTGGCCACCCATCCCAGAACAATGCAACCATTTTAAGATAGTTAGTCTCAAATCACCTGTAGCAGAAATCACAATCTTACTTTTCCTTCGCAGGATGCCATTACTCCTAGAAAAGTGTTTATGATTCTGCTTGTTTTCCTTCAAATCATCAATAATCACTTTCACCTGCGGATCTGTTTCATAGGCTAGTTGAATTTGTTGTAACAGATCGCTCTGTATAACAGATAGGGACATATTTAAAACTTTGGATCCTTCTAATCTGGATAGAGCATCAGCCGCCAGATTTTCTTTTCCAACCTTGTGTTGAATCTCGTAGTCGAATTCCAATAGCTTGGGGAGCCACTGTTGTTGAATAGGTGTGTTCAGTTTTTGATCCAACAAGTACTGCAAGCTTCTTTGGTCAGTACGTATCACAAAATGCCTATGTAGAAGGTAATGCCTCCATTTTTGTACAGCAAACACCACAACAAAGAGTTCCTTCTCATAGATGGATAGAGTAAGCTATTTACCTTGGAGATGGCGACTAATATAGTCCAAGGGGTAACCTTCTTGCATTAGAACAACACCTATTCCAAACCCACTTGCATATGTCTCAACTACAAAAGGTTTATCAAATCTTGGTAAAGCCAAAACAGGAGCTTTACAAAGAGCTTCCTTAAGCTGCTTGAAAGCTGCGTCAGATTCCTCAGTCCAGAAAAATGAATCCTTCTTGGTGAGAGTTGTTAAAGGTCTAGCTATAGTACCGTAGTTTTTTACAAAACGTCAGTAATAGCCCGCAAGACCTAGAAACCCCCTAGTTGCTTGACAGTTTTAGGAGTAGGCCAGTTTGCTACAACTGCAACTTTCTTAGGATCAATTGTGATGCCTGCTGCAGATATATAATGCCTTAAGTACTCAACACTTTCTGCAGCAAAGAAACACTTGCTTTTCTTAGCGTATAGTAGATGTTTTCGCATGGTGAGAAAAACCTGATGCAAGTGCTCGACATGAGCTTCCACGGTTTCACTATATACGAGCGTATGTCATAAAAAAAACCCAGAACAAACTTCCTCAGATAGTTGCAGAAAACAGAATTCAATAAACTCTGAATAGTTGTTGGCGCGTTAGTAAGCCCAAAGGGCATTACTAAGTACTCGAAATTAATGGCCAGAGTGAGTTCTAAATGTCATTTTGTGTATATCCTCCTTATTCATATGCACTTGATGATAACCTGCCCTGAGGTCTATCTTGGAATAGATCCTCAATCCCCCCCCCCCCGCCATCATCAGATCACCAATTAGTGGAATAGGAAAACAATCCTTAATGGTGATAGTGTTGAGTCTTCTATAGTCAACACACATACGCCAAGTTCCATCCTTCTTTTTTCCTAAACCACCGGAGATGCATAGGAACTAGAGCTGTGTTGAATTGTTCCTTGCTTCAGCATATCTTGAATTATTTTGTCAATCTAATTCTTCTGGTGAACTGAGTACCGATATGGATGAAGATTAACAGGGTTAGCTCCTGTCATCAGAGGGATTTTATGATCATGAATAGGCCTAGAGGGAGGAAGCTTAGTTGGTTCTTCAAAGATATCAGAAAATTGGTGTAATAATGCCACAATGCTTGGGTGTGAAGTAGTCTGCTGTACGTGATAGTTATTAATGATCTGATTAATGCTTATCATTGATAACTAGATTCCAGAATCAGGCAAGCGTTCCAACTTATTGGCTCTAACCTCCCTTACAGAACCACTTTTGATTCCATTCAAGATTATCTTCCTACCCTTCACTTTGAATTACGGAACCAGATTCTTAAAATCCCATTCAATCGCACCCAATTCAATGAGCCACTGGAATCCAAGTACCATATCACAGCATCCAAGAAGAATGAGCATAAAATCAGCCTGAAATGCTTCCCCTTGGAATGTCCAGTTAAACCTCTCCACTTTTCCGCCTACTTGCACTGTGTTTCCATCTGTAACATAGACTGGAGTATTTATGACAGTTTGGACTTTGCAGCCTAACCTCTCTGCAACAGACCGGTCCAGAATTCCACCCGTTTCTTGAGGTGCTTTGAGCTCTGCCATGGGATCATCTAGAATTTCACCAAATCGTTCTCGTAACAATTCCTTATAAGTCGGCCAGTCGTGCAAGGTAGCCTGGATGGTGTCAGATTGAGATACCGACTGATGCCTGTAGACACCAAAAATTCTCACCCAATAAAGCAAAATTCAGACAAATAAATTAAAAAGAGGGTCGTCGCCGTTCTTTTCAAAAATTATTCATGTGCATACCAAAATGAAACTGTCATTTTGTGACAAAATTTTTAAAATCAATTTTCAAAGCATCCGTTTTCAAACTCGTCCCTTTTTGTTACTTACTTACTTTACCATTTTATTTTCGATTTATTTCACGTTAGTCGGTTTTGTTTTACTCACTTATTTCATTTTCCTATTCGTTTTGTCTTAGTACATGCTATTGCGTTACTTGTTTATTTTATCTCACTTCATTTCATAGATACATTTATTTGTATTTCCTTTTTTAGTACTTGTTTTATTTTGCCTTTATCGTTATTATTTTTAGAATTATTTTCATCATTTTATGTACATTTTGTCTTGTCACCAATTCGATTAAATCCCTTCTCATCACATGCTATTTTATTATTTGTTTATTTTATCTTATTTACCGCTACTCGTACATGTCTAATTCAGTCTCCATTTTTATTACATTCACTGGTATTTTATTTATTTATTTATTTATTTATTTATTGCCACTGCATTATTACTATTTTGTCATTTCATGTACTTATTATCATTTTATTTCATTTGTTTAATACTTTATTACATTTTTGTTTTATTTCTTTACATTCCTTTATCTCATAACTCTCAAGAAGAAACAATTCATTTTATTTAAACTCTTTCGTTTCGCTGCATATTTCCTTTTAAAACGACAGTGTTTTTAAAAAATTCGATCAATTCAAATTAGAGGTCTAGTATTGTATCTTGCGTTTGCATATTGAGTTTATTGTAGTGTAATTGGTAAGTGCTTGTGGTGTGGTGTAGATAGTGGAGATCTTGTGTTCAATTCCTGAAGCAAGCAAAGGAAATTTTTATTTTTTTGCCTTATGTTGACCTATTTGACCCGTTTACCCAAGATTGATCCGAAAACTAACACTAAACCCTTATCCCACCCCTCTACTTATAAAAGACACCAACAAACAAACCCTGGGAGAACAACAGCAACAGTAGCCGCGGTCCTTCTCCTTCTTCAATCTCCATCGATCGAAATTTTGCAACTCAACCGGCCAACATATACGATTTTATTCCTGGTTCTTTCATTCTCTCTCGAACCTGTCTTTTCCCACGTTTACTCTCCTCTGCGCAGACAATCGAATCATATTCATTTATTTCCCTGTCTTCTTCTTCTCCGGTGTTTCAACGTCAAAACCAGAAAACCAAAAGAAACACCACACCCGACCCTCATCCTGCCAACAGAAGAATTCATTCTCAACGCCTATTGAACCCAAAAAGAAATCTCCGTCAACGGTTCACTCATTTCTGTCGTTTCGCCCACGAGCAGAGTGAGTAGTGGTCGTTCCAAGTTTTTTCCTGATAAAAGATGCTATGGATTCCCGGTCGTGTTTCGATTTTCGTTCCTTTGAGCAAAGTTTTTTTGCCGAAAAAATTTGTTTTGGTGATGGCAATCGGGCGGTTGGTGCTCTGTTCCCGTAGAAGGGGACAAACTCGCCCTCTATGTACCCTGTTTTCGATTTTTGTTCGAACACTGAAGCCAGAGCCTCGAGCTCCCATCTTGCATGGCTCTGGTCTTGTGAAAACGAAGAGCATCTTAGGAATTTCATTTTTAACGCTTTGAGTTTCGTATCTTAAATACTGATTAAGACCCATCAAAGGTTCGTTTCAAGCTTCAGTTTCCTAGAAATGTTTATTTTCTTCCCTCACCTATGTTTAGAGATCTATTACTGTTTTTATTTTACCGCATATTAGCCCGACGAGTTCCGAACCTATTATGGGTCTTCGGGCTCTAAGTGGGTTCACATATGTACAAGGTACTGACCTTTATGTTGTTGCTTCAATTTTCGCTTTCTTTACCTCATCATAATCTATCATCTTGGTCTGAGTTTTGGATTCAAAGTGTTGTAAATCAGCAAGGAGATTTGAGATCCTAGACTATCATTGCTTGATCTATAGTTTATTTTGCGGTTCGATTTTGGGTTCAGAATAAGTTGTTTGCAAATCTAAGTCTGAACGACTATATTCGCTTGCATTACCCGGTACAATCTCTACTGGTTATCTTTTCCGTCTTGCTATTGTTGTTTAAAACTCACCCGAGAATAGCAACTATTGTGAGGAAGGAGATAGTCTCTCGGTGGTGATTCCAACTCATGGACTACTCTCCCTTCCTCTGGTTCTGTCATTCTGCCTTTTGGTTTCACTATCTACTCTGCATATTCTTCTGTTTGTTGACAATTAACTCGCCTGGTATGGACGTTGATGTCCACGGACAGGGTGAGAAACCACAAGGCTAACCCATCAGCATTTTCGAATACCTAATTACCTTGCCCGCGGCCCCTGTTTCCTTGTAAACTCTTGTCATTGTTGATTTGTCTTCCCGGACATAGACACAAGAAACTGATAACTTTGTAATGTTTATGCTTTCTTTTATGTTCTGTATTTGTTGTTGTGTAGGATGGGTTCAAGATACCCATAAGAAACCAAGCCATATTCACAGCCCTCTACCTGTTGCACTGTATCTTCCTGTCATATTCTCTCGCATTCCATATGAGCATTGTAAAGGCCAAACCCATTTTGAGTTTGAATGTTGATGAAATTCATATCATCCCACGAGAAAAGCGGGATTCCACAGCCAGGATTGATTTTCGGTTCTACCATTATGTTTCCCAATATTATTGCATTCCTTTCGATATTTGTCCCTCTCACCATCCTTCTTGCTTAGTCGTTATTCTGATAGACTGAGTTTAACTGTGTGTTGTATATGGTCTGATTCACATGTACACGGCTATTGGTGAGGACTTACCGAGAACAAAGTCATGGCATCAACTTCTTTCCAGATTAGCTTCTGTCTTACCTTAGTGCTATATTAACTTGTACATTCGATCAAAACTAAACATTAGCTTGTCGTCCTTTCCTGCTTACGATTTGTGTCTACAGGAAGAAGACTCCATGTTTCTAAATATTGACGGTACCTGTTTCTAACTTGTGCAGTTCATTTTCTTTTTATCCTTTTGTGTTTCACCTTACTGGAATGCCTTGTTTAAATCATTATGCTTGTTTGCAATGAGTAAATATCCCACCTCTGTCTATGTTCAGTTGATGCACACATGCTACCTCTGTCAATGTCTGTGATTTATCTTACTGAAATGCTTCGTTTAAGAAATAAGTACATCTGGCTGGGAGTTTCAACCTGCTTCAAATTAGGCTTCAGAAAACAAATGGGTATAACTCCACAACCAGCAAATCCTAAATGTATGCCAATGCTGTCAAAATGTGGAGGTTGTTTATTCTAGCGGTTAATCAAACTTGAGCATTAACAGGATCCTAATATAACCGGGACCTTCTGTTAGTACGATCGACTGTAGCATTGCTAAGTAAACTGTTTAGTATCTGAGGTTAAAAAAACAAATCGTGAACAGTGGTGAAAAGAACAAACTGGCAGCTCGGTGTAGTATCTGAGGTTAATCCCATTAGCTCGTGTGACAATCTCCGTCAATTGACTTGTTTACCATGTTGATTTGCTTCTGATTTATTTCTTCATTGTGCATGCATTGTTAATCTTGTCCTTTTTACTTATGTTTTTATTAAGCCATAGTTATGCCCCCCTAGGACCCTTCAACTGACAGATTAGTTTTGGATGTATTATTACTCCACACTCAACGGGTCTTTCATTCGTTTCGTGGGGTAATAATCTCCTGTAACTTCAGAAAACACTCAAAACCCCTTTATGTGTATAAGAATAGAAACTTAAAAAAAAACAAGCCCTTAAGGCTATTTTAGGAGGGCTTAGGATGCGAAACCACCCCATGTCTAGCGGGTCTCTCATTCGTTTTATGTGGGTGGAATCCCCCTTTGCCTTCAACACACCCATAATCAAGAGTTAATAAATCAATAAATTGATCCATCTCTCTTGTTAATATCTCACAAATTGAGCCAAAAAATCAATAAGCCCCATCTTTGGCCCATAAAGCCCAATTCAGCCCACTACCCAATCACCTCGAAGCTCATATTCTCAATTCTAACTCAGCCCACCTCAATTTCTAAGACCCCATTCCGGCCCAACCTTTTAAGGCCAACTTCGGCCCACTTTCTAAGGCCCATTTCGGCCCAACATTCCAAGGCCCAATTCGGTCCACTTTCTAAGGTCCCACTCTGGTCCACATTTCAAGGCCCCATTTCAGCCCACATTCCAAGGTGCTCAGTTCGGCCCATATTTCAAAACCCCTTTTGGCCCACTTTTCCAAGGCCCAAACATGGCCCATCAGTTCAAATTTGACACACAATCAATCCAAAAACCGATTCAATCCCATCTCAAATTCAAATCCAAAATCAATTCAATTCAACCTAAATTCAACTCGACTTGTAAATTCTAGTTCGATTAAAAACTTCATTCAATCATTCATTCATTAAAAAAATTCAATCCAATTCAATTCTCATTCAATTAAATTCAATTCCGAATTCAAATTCAAATTCAATTCCTTCCAGTTACAATTCAATTCCACTTCAATCTCGATTTCATCTCAATTCCAATTCAAATCAAAATTCAACTTCGATTTCAATTTCATTCCAATTTCCCCACATTCGAATGTCTCTCAGACCCGAGTGTCTCACAGACTTTGTTATCCCAATGATTCAAATTTCTCACAGACCAGAGCATCTCACAGACCCGAGCGTCTAACAGATCCGAGTGTCTCACAGACTTTGACATCTCAAGATTTCAAACGTCTTATAGACCCGAGTGTCTCACAGACTATAACATCCCACACATCAAACATCAGAACTTCCAAAACCCTAAACCGTGAACTACATAAGGTCTGATCTCATCAGGGAGTTGAGTACATAGGCAGCCCATTTAGGGTGCGACCCCATTCCAAACAAAAAACCCTTTTCCCCTTCTAAGGTGGCTCTCATTTCTCTCAAACCTTCTTCAGCTCCCACAAACTTCAAACCATCAGACTTCAAGTCTTGTATATTCACTTAACCTCAGACTTTCCCAAATCTACATTCTATACTCATCCGAATTCATCAATCCTTTCATTTGGCGCTAGCTTCGCAGAAAACTCGCCTCACCCACTCGTTTTCTCTCCCCCTGTCCTAATCATATCCTTGGCTTTTAAATGAATCTCTCTAAAAAGGTTTTGAAAGAAGGCAATCCCGACAATTGGAGACCGAGGTTTCCTCGGGCACCAATCCGAAGTCGTGGTCGTTGCCACTTCTAAGGGGTGTAACCCAGTGCGAACCCACAATAGAATCTCTAACATGACCAGATAAGTCCTATCCATCGGCAATAATCTCAGAGTCAATTAACGGTTCTTAGAACCCTCCTTCCCGTCCTTCCTAGTTATCATAGGTAAAACTAGGTGGCGACTCTAGTCAATTCCGCCTTATATAGGCATAAGTCCGCGTGGAGCCCATTGAGAGCGAGTGTAGTGCACACTTGCACTCCCCCTTATGCTTTCTGGGAAAGACGGACGATTTAGTAGGTATTTGAGGGATGCCAAGAATAACGGGTTTTCACCCTCCACAGAATGGCAAATTTTTTAGGATCTAGGCTTTTCAGTCAGACTATATTTAGATAGACCCCCCTCATACTGAAAAATCACCCTCCACAATGCCATGTCGCCGCTTGACCACCGAAGTGAATCGATGCAAGACCGAACTTCAAATTGTCAGGAGTGTGGTCAATAGAGAAGAATTTCTCAATCTTGCAGAGCCATTCTTTAAGCCTGTCACCATTAAACCGAGGGAAATCAAGCTTGGCAAGACACGTCACTCCAGAATACGAGTGCTTGCGGGCGGGTGTCTCAAAAGATCGTTCAAATTCACGAGAGTGCCTGTCGGAAGCTACGGTAGTATGCAAACGAAGAGCTTCAAAAAGGTCAGCTATGCTTTTATCGATCTTTTGATTCTGCTCCTCAATTTTTGAATTTTCTTCCTAGAACATCGCTTGAATCTGCGGTTGCAATGACGATTCAAGCTCCTTCACCATGTCCCTGATGAGCTGAGATGTTCTTGTTTCTGCCATGGTGATAGTAGGACCATGTGGAATCTGATACCTATGTTACAGACTTGTAACAATGGAACAGTAGAAAGGGAGAGCTTAATGTTCAGAGAAAAACAACTCTATATTATGTTCTTGCAAACCGTAAGGAGGAGAGAATTATAGTCATGCATAGAACATAGTGGATAGTTGACAGAGGGAGAAAGAATGAAGGATTCTGTATTATTGTATTGATATATTTTCTCAGTAAGCAACATATGTATTTATCTGTATACATTTGCTAACTGTCACAATAACAACCACTTAACAACTAACAACCTGTTCACTAATACATGTAAGCAATCTGTTATGAATTGGAATCTACAATTAATCTGTAACAGTATTGGTCACATACATGTAAGCTCAATGTACATGTTACTTCTTGTGAAAGCGATTGAGATTCAACAGTAAGGAACACGACAAGCATGAGGGGAGATGTTTAGTCTCTATTAATTCAGATAAAGAGGAGATGTTTCTCTGTTCTAATAAAATTATCCATTGGTATTGAGAATGAGGTTTGTGTTTTTCACGTTGAAAACTATGCATTGGTGCTAGGGCTGGCAAAACGGGTTGGCGGGTCGGGTTGAGCTTAACCCGAACACGACACGATTAATAAACGGGTCGACACGAACACGACCCATTTAATTAATCGGGTCATGTACATCAACCCGAACACGAATATACTTCAACCCGACCCGACCCGTTTGACACGATTAGTTTTTTGTGTCAACCCGATTAACCTAGTAAAACTTGACTAATCTGATATTGATGTGCGGCTATTCTCTCAATTCAAAATTCAAAATCCAAATATGGTTTGGATTTTGACGTATTATTTTTCCTTGCCATAAAGATTAAAGAGCACTATTACAACAATATAATTTAAAATTCAATGGGTTGAGTAAAAAAATTAAAATTCGATGGGGATTGGGATGTCATCATGTGCCGATTTGGGTGTTTGGTTGTGTGGTTGGATAAAAGAGGAGAGTAGGTGTTGTGATTTTAATCGGTAATGGGTTTGGATATATATATATATATATATATATCCTTAAAAGTTAAACGGGTTGGCAGGTTACACTAGTTCGACCCGAACCCGACCCGATTATTAAACGGGTCAACCCGGACACAACCCGTTTATTTAATCGTGTCAAATTATAAAACCCAAACCTGCAAATTTCATGTCGGGTTCGTGTTGGTCAAACGGGTCGTGTTGAAATTGCCAGCCCTAATTGGTGCTTTCTGCTGTCTAACCATATGCCTCGATGATGAGTGGAGAAATAATAAGTCTGTCAGTTTCCTATATAGTCCAATGAAGTTACTGGTGTTACTGCATATGTTCTAGACTTTTGTGAGGGTTTTGTTACTGTTTTTGCGGCAAAGGTTAGGTCCAGAGCTATAGAAGGTTCTTGATTTTGATGGAAGAGAGTAGAACCTGGTTTGACAGTGTATTGCTTATTCTTAGTGTAGTGTCAAATCCACTTGTCTTGAGAGGTTAAAGAGATTGGGGTGGTAGCAATTTGCTCACTTTCATAGGGGAGATAGGATATTTTTTAGTTTTGACTGGTTGCATGATTAGCAGATAAAAAATCACAATAATTGATCAGTATGCAATAAGAATGAGTTCATTAATTACTTTGTATATATATATTTTTCCTAATTAAAAATTTAACGACCAGCAGACATAGTGATCTATTGTTCTAAAGTCATTCATTATCTCTCCAGAAGGTAAATTAACTTCTTCTCATATGCTCAGTTTCCCTTGTATCTAACATTCACTTTCCACCGAAGATATTATGGTTTAATGAAGATATTGAATTCAAACACCAGGGTACCTGATATGCGTCAGCTTTTGCATACCCGAGAAACTGCAAAGTTAAAATCAGGGGAACAATTAATGCCTTTAACTCGTCATTTCTTATGAAACTAAACTGACTTTTGTAGACTAAAAGAAAGATTTAGAATCAGGTAGAATTCATCGCTAATACACCATTCAATGTAAGCAAGAACAGAACAGTTTAAAGGATGACATGATTCCACTAGTTTTGATTTTGACCAGAAAGAAAGACGGTAGAAGGATAACTGATAAGTGGTGAAATAGTGCTATTTCAAGGTCTTTATTCACCTTCATTTTATTTGGTGCACGACTTATTTCACCACTTTATGGAGTACTTTTGTGATTATTAGTGAGCTTATACTTTTGACATATTTGAATAGGTAAATACTCATGTGAGTACATTTTGAAAGCTAAAATTGAGGATGCATCCATGTTTGAGCACTTCGGGAAGGATGCCAAGCCAAGGGGAAGCACCGGGAGAATTCCAGCACAAAGAAGAACTTCATGCCTTCTGATAAGTGTCCAAATTGAGCATGTTTTATAGGTGTATTTCATATATTATATTAGCACTTTTCTTGCTCATTTCTCCACTTTGGTTAATTTTCCTCTAGTTTATGTTTTATTAGTTATCTCACAAATTTATTGGTTAAACATGAGGAAAACCAAGCTAGGAGCAAAGTAGACAAAGAGACGAACACATAGGCGCAAACGGCTCGAAAAACGGAGTCCAAACGAAGAAGCTAGAGCCGGTCAAAGTTCGTAAAAGAAAACAAGTCAAGGACTTTTGTACGTGTCGTGTCCGCTCATTTAAGGCCGGACAAGAGCCGGACGTGAGTAAACATGTCCGCCCAAACAAAGCCGGACAGAAGGCCGGACGTGAAGAAATGAAACCGTGTGTTGTCCGCGGAAGTAAGGACGAACGTGAGCAAACGCGTCCAGGTCTTGGCCGGATAAATAAGCCCGGACGTGAGACAAGAGCAGAGAAGAAAACCGTGTGAGACGTCCGGCCCTAAATGGCCGGACACAAACCCGGACGCGGCAAATGTGAATACGACCGTGGAATTATGGACGGACAAAGGTCGGACAACACTTAATATGTCCGTGGATTTATGGACGGACAGAAACAAGGACGCGTGTAAATTCCCAGATCGCGACTGGTCTTCGCCGACTGTCTTCCCAATTGCTCCTTCCTTTCGGCGCCATATCCATCTACTCCGAGCTGTATCAGGCGCCTACCTTAATTCCCTCACGCGTCTGTCTCCAGCTTTGTCTGCAATCAATCTGCAATCAATCTTCAACCTCTTCCCTTCCTCTATATAAACGCACTACACCTTCAACCAAATACACACGATTACTCCCCAGAACTCAACACTCCAAATCACTCATTCCACATACAAATCCTACGTACGCTCCACTCTTCGTTCTCTTCATTTCTCCATTCACCATCCTCACCTCCATTACTCCGTATTATTATTACGTCCAACCTCTGTCTGACTTATTACCAGTTAATATGTCAGACTAAGGAGGATTTTCTCCGGGCGAAGGTTTAGCTGTAGTCTGTTTAATTGTGTAATCTATATTTCTACCGGTTAAAATAAATACAGTTTGTTATGATTAAAGTTTATCTCTCACCTTTTTAATAAATTTCATCGATTTATTAAAAAGCTTTACTAAATCTGTTTTAATCTGATCGGTGACAAACAGATAGGTTAATTAAGCCATAAATCTGTAGGAAACTTATTTTCATCGGATAAGTTAGTACTCAGTTGCAAGAATATAATTCCTCACACTTAATTCCGTTTACTAGTGCTTGCTTGAGTTTTCATCGGACCCTGCATTTTCTGGTAAACGAGTTCTTATGAGTCTATGATTAGTCCTTAAGGTAATAACAGGAATTTTGCCAAACTATTATAATAAACCGGTGGAGATAGCATAATTAATCAGATTATATAAACCTGAACCCGGAGTTCCGTTTAATTTATCTTCAACTCAGTTAATTTAATCTGTTGTTTTACTTTACGAAAACAAGTCAATTAATCCCCCTCTTGTGACAAAGCTTAGGTACTTAATAATTCGCCTTAGTCCCACGGTTCGATATCCGGTCGCTTACACTTTACTATACTACTACGACCGGGATTTGTTTGCAGCCCGACTGTTATTTTGAGTTTTAATTTCTTTTCTTTTATTTTAATTACACCAGTTCCCACCACTCACGATAAACAGTCTGCAAAATGGCGCCGTTGTCGGGGACTTGATTTATTCTAGTCCCTAAGCCCCGGATAATTCACCTCTTATATTATAATATTCTGTTACTATTACTTTGGACATCTAACTTCGGACATCTGACTACGGACATCTGACTTCTGACATCTAATTACTAACTCTTTATTTTATTGTCATTTATTTCTCAGTCATTTAATTTCCATTGTCCTTCAAATTTCCAGTATACTAACTACTAACTTCAATTTCCAGTATACTAACTACTAACTTAAAATTTCTGTCATTTAATTTTCTGTCATTTTAATTTCCATTGTCTCTAACTACTAACTTAAAATTTATGTCAACTAATTCCTAAAATTTTTATTTATTTTAACACATCACGAGTTTCTTTTCTCTGTTTTGAGTGGTGAATGCCTTTTACTAGGTCACACAGCCTCCCGGAAAATATTAATAATCACACGGTTGGTTACAATCCAGAGATCGAGAGAACCTTTCTGCGCACCCTAAGGCAGAGACGAGCTCAACAAAACATTACCACCACAGTGATAGAATCTAACCCAGAAGCTGACATGGCATCTACACCAGCGACAGTTCGAAATATCAACAGGCCGTCAAATCTAGGACAACAGCCTGCCATCATCCTTCCTCACCTTACCCCATCCGAATACGATGAATGGCAGAAACTAAATCCATATCATCAAATCCGATGTGTAAAGGAGTTGGGCATGTTTGATGGCACCAATCCTGACGAAGCTCTATTACATGTTACCAAGTTCTTGCAGCATGCCAATAGTCTAACTGCGACCGACGCAGTACTCCAGTACGCAAGACTGTCATTATTCCCTCACAGCTTGACGGGAAATGCGAGCAAATGGTATCATAGCCTCACACCAAGTACCATCGGTACTTGGGATGAAATAGCCACCAAGTTCTACGACAAATTCCTGCCCCCGAGCCGAACATTGGAAATGATTGCTGAAATCTACAATTTCAAGCAGCCAGGGTCGGAAAACATTTGTGAAACTTGGGACCGTTTCAAAGGACTACTACTTACTTGTCCTCACCATGGTCTGACGAAAGAGCAAGTATCACAATTGTTCTACAAAGGCTTGATCGGTCCGTGCAGAACAATGGTACTATCCTCTCTAGGGGCTGATATTCTGAAAAAGCCTGGAGCACAGTTTCTGAACAGCATGGAGTCTCTCTGTGAAGAGATCAGAGACTGGGCCTCCGGTGGATCAAGGAGCGACACTCCAGGTTTATACCATGTTGGGGAAAGTGATAACAAGTTTGACCTGCTGATGAAAAGCCATGAGCAACTCATGGAGAGCAATGCTCAGCAGGCAACAAAAGTAAGTACTCTGCAGAAAGTAGTTGAGCAGATGGCTATGAATTCCTACCCCCAGCAAGCTAAGTCGATGATTTCCCGATCATCTACAATCCCTCCAGGCTATGCTCCTCTGTCCCAATCATCTCCTGTTATTTCTTGTACACAATGTGGTGGGCCTCATGACTACGAACAATGCCCCCAACTACAAGAATTAAAAGCAGCGGAGGAAGCAAACTATATCACCAACAATTCAGGGTACAGGCAACCTTGGCAACGTAACATGCAATCCAATCTTTGCTACTCAAACACCGACAATATCCAAAACCCACATACACTACAACCATCTCAAAATTACAGACCTCAGTCCAATTTTCAAGGAGGCCAAAGGCAATATCAGCAACAACCTTATGGCAATGATGCTTCTTCGAGTCGACCAACTCAACCTCCTTCGAATCCTGAATCTGAAATGTCTCAAATGCAAGAGATGTTTAAGGCAATGATGGGTCAATCCCGAGACACGCAAGAGGAGGTCGCAGCCCTGCACAAAGACCAAAAAGCCTTGCAATCTCAGATTCAACAGTTACTCACCCAACAAAGACCACCTGGTCATTTTCCTTCACAGACAAACCCTAATCCAAGAGAGCAAGCAAATTCAATCCTTATAGAAGATGGCTCATTCCAATCAGCAAACTTGAGTGTAGTCTCCCTAAGGAGTGGAAGAGAACTTGCTTCTAGAAAAGAAAAAGAAAATCAAGAAGAGGCCAGCATCAATGATGCAGACACAGCCAATCCAACCTTACCTCCCCCAGAAATCCAAGTTCCTATTCCTGCTACTCCATCTCCATCCTAAATAACTATCGACATTCCATCTTCATCTCCTAAAAACAGTGAACTCCCATTTCCCAACAGGATGAAAAAGGAACACCTAGATGAGCAGTTTTCCAAATTCTTGAGCATTTTCAAGAAACTGACTCTCGACATACCTCTAATCGATGCTTTGCAAGAGATGCCGAACTACGCCAAGTTTCTAAAGGATCTCTTAACAAAGAAGAAAAAGAAACCTGGAAAAGAAACAGTGCACCTCATGGAGGAATGCTCTGCAGCGCTTCTTCGAGCACTCCCTCCTAAACAAACAGATCCGGGAAATCCCATTATCCCGTGTTTTATAGCTGGAGTGGACTGTGGAAGCGGTTTATGCGACCTGGGAGCCAGTATTAATATCATGCCATATGCCACCTTCTTGAAAGTAAAAGGAGGAGAGATGCAACCGGTTCCTTTCCAACTCCAACTAGCTGACAGATCAGAGATCAAGCCAATGGGAATAGTCTGAGATCTGGTAGTTGGAGTGTGTCGCTTTATCTTTCCAGCTGACTTCGTCATTCTAGAAATGGACGACGATGTTGAGGTTCCCCTGATTCTAGGCCGACCGTTTCTAAGTACTGCCAAAGCCATAATTGATGTCCACGATGGAAAGATCACCTTGAGATATGAGGATGAAACGATCGAATTCGACATGCAGAAAATGATGAAGAAAAGTTCTAACTTTTCTCCTCACGCTAAGACAGTGGGATTAACAGATGATGAGGAGGAGGAAGGCGATTTTTCTACAGATGATGACATGTATTCCCTATCTTCCATCCCGAAAGCTGAAACTGAACCGCTAGAGCAAGTTTTATGTACTTATCTAGAAGAAAAGGTGGAGGATCCGGAAGTTAACGCCATGCTGGAGTATGTGGAGAGAGGAAAGGCAAGTTTTCAAGCATACCGGCCACCAATTGAAAGACTCGACAGAATACCTCAAAAATCAATTCCATCAATAGAACAGCCACCAGAGCTCGAGCTTAAGGAGCTACCTTCTAAACTCAAGTATGCCTTTTTAGCTGAAAATGACCATTTGCCTGTCATTACTTCCTCTTCTCTGAATTCCGGGGAGGAAACAAGGTTACTTGAGATATTGAAGAAGCATAAGACGGCAATCGGGTGGACTATTGCTGGCATCAAAGGAATTGATCCCTCCTACTGCACGCATCACATCTACATGGAGGACAATTACAAAACTGTCAGGCAACCCCAACGTCGGCTAAACCCTAACCTAAAGGAGGTAGTTAAAAAGGAGGTTCTGAAGCTCCTAGACGCGGACATCATTTATCCTATCTCTGACAGTCCATGGGTGAGTCCTGTACAAGTTGTCCCGAAGAAGGGGGGCATCGAGGCTGTTGTGAATGATAAGGGAGAGGCTATCCCTCAAAGAAAAATCACTGGTTGGCGCATGTGTATCGACTATAGGCGCTTAAATTTGGCAACCAGGAAAGATCACTTCCCTCTCCCCTTTATCGATCAGATGTTAGAGAGACTAGCAGGGCCAGAGTACTATTGCTTTTTAGATGGGTTCTCAGGGTACTTCCAAATACCAATCGCACCAGAGGACCAGGACAAGACCACTTTCACTTGTCCATACGGCACCTTTGCGTACAGACGAATGCCCTTCAGACTATGCAATGCCCCTGCTACCTTCCAGCGATGCATGCAAGCTATATTCGCTGATTTCATCGAACAGAGCATAGAGGTATTCATGGATGACTTCTCTGTCAATGGCTCTAGTTTTGATAAATGCTTGGCATAACTTGATTTGATCCTAGGACGGTGTGAGGATACAAATCTCGTTTTGAACTGGGAAAAATGTCACTTTATGGTCAAGGACGGGATTGTCCTTGGACATAAAGTATCGGCTGAAGGAATAGAGGTGGATAAGGCCAAGGTAGAGGTTATAGAGAAATTACCGGCACCAACCTCTGTTAAAGATATTCGAGCGTTTCTCGGGCATGCAGGATTCTATCGACGGTTTATACAAGACTTCTCAAAAATCAGTAAACCATTTGACCGACCTGCTACAGAAAGATGCCCCATTTCATTTTGATGATAAGTGTTCAGCTGCTTTCAAAACAATAACTCAAAAACTGGCATCTGCACCTGTTGTCATATCACCCGACTGGTCTCTCCCGTTTGAGATCATGTGTGATGTGAGTGACTATGCAGTGGGGGCAGCTCTATGCCAGAAAAAAGAGAAGATTCTAAGAGTGATTGCTTATGCCAGCAGGACACTAAACGATGCCCAGAAGAACTATACTACCACTGAAAAAGAGCTTCTGGCTATAGTATTCTCCCTTGATAAGTTCAGGTCGTACTTATGGGGAAGCAAGGTCATAGTGCACACAGACCACTCTGCTCTCAAATACCTATTTGCAAAACAAGAAGCCAAGCCTCGCTTGTTGCGCTGGATTCTTCTGCTACAAGAGTTTGACATCGAAGTCAAAGATAAGAGCGGAAAATTAAATGTCGTCGCTGACCATCTCTCGCGGTTGGTAACTCCTATGGATAGTGTGCCTATTAACGAGTTCTTCCCCGATGAGACTGTCTTTTCTATCACCAAGGTACAAGAGCCATGGTATGCGGACCTGGCCAATTATTTAGTCTCTGGAACAATACCATATGATCTATCTTACTCCTAGAAGAAGAAATTTCTTTCTGATTCAAAACATTATTTCTGGGAAGATCCATATTTGTTCCGAGTCTGTGCGGATGGGTTGATTCGCCGGTGTCTCCCTGAAGATGAGGTTCACAGCGTCATACATTTTTGTCACTCACGGGAAGCCGGTGGTCACCATGGACCCACAAGGACCGCTGCAAAGATCCTGGCCTCAGGATTTTATTGGCCAACTCTTCACAAGGATGTTTACCAATTCTGCACCCAATGTGATAATTGTCAGAGAATGGGTAACACATCAAGGAGACATGAAATGCCACAACAGGGAATACTGGAAGTGGAACTCTTTGATTGTTGGGGCATTGATTTTATGGGACCGTTCCCTTCCTCACAAGGCCACCAATATGTTCTAGTGGCAGTGGATTACGTGTCAAAATGGGTAGAAGCCATACCCTGTCATCATGCTGATTCAAAGACCGTAACCAAATTCCTTAAAAAGCACATCTTTACCCGTTTTGGCGTGCCTAGAATTATTATCAGTAACGGAGGATCCCACTTCTGCAACCGTTCATTTGAAGCGCTTATGGGTAAATACGGGGTACGTCACAAGGTAGCTCTACCTTATCACCCCCAGTCAAATGGCCAGGCAGAAGTTTCAAACCGTGAGTTAAAATGGATTCTCCAGAAAATGGTTAACTCATCACGAAAGGATTGGGCATTAAAGTTAGATGATGCACTTTGGGCTTACCGCACCGCATTCAAGACTCCCATCGGGATGTCTCCTTTTAAGCTTGTCTATGGGAAATCATGCCACCTGCCTGTAGAGATGAAACATAAGGCACATTGGGCAATCAAGGCCCTAAACTTCGATATAGAAGCCACAGGAGAAAAGTGTAAGTTTCAACTTTCTGAACTCGAGGAGTTAAAAGATCAGGCATACCGCAGTGCGACAATATACAAGGAGCGCACCAAGAAACACCATGACCAAATGATCCACAAACGCGACTTTAAGGTTGGCGACTGGGTGCTGCTTTATAATTCCATATTGAAAATATTCCCTGGAAAACTCAAATCTCACTGGACTGGCCCATTCCAAGTAGTTGGAACTACTCCTTTTGGTGCTTACGAACTCCAGCTGCACTCAAGTGTGGGGGAGCTCTACACACTCTACGAAATTTGGGAAGTACACTCTTTCCCTTTTGCTGTGCCCTATTAATTTAATTCCATCTACGCAATGAGGGCATTGCTTCAGCTTAAGTGTGGGGGAGAGTCGGGCATTTTGTGCTTAAAATGTTTAAATCTCTCTGCTTATCTCGCATGTGTTCAAAATCAAAATTATGGACCCTGCTAATGTAGGTTGTTCTCTTATTGAATAAATATTATTATGAATTGTGGGATAAATGGTACAAATTTTTAAATTTTAATTACTTTTGAGGAGCATTTTTATGCGGTGTGACCAAATGATCTGAAATGGTTGGATTTTTATTGCTCAGGGGTTCTTTCTGTCTTCTCTCTTAGGGATTGCTAAGGGGTGCTTCTCTGTTAAAAAATAAATATAATAAGCAAGGGACTTGCGAGACACCATTGGTAACCAACAAAGAGAGTTGAGTGTTCTTAAATACAAAAGCTTGATGCTTAAATATTATCTTCTCATCTCTTATGCAAAAGTGAAACAAATGCATGAATCTATTTTTCCTTTTGTTTTCTCCTCAATGCCCATTCTTGAGAGAAGTTGGCCGTGGTAAAAGTTCTCAAAGTCACCTAAACAAAGAAGCATTGAAGTACTCCGGATCATACCCCGAAACTCTATATTTTATTATTACCCTGAGCACACCTATGCCACCAGCAGTTGATGGATCACACTCCTCGAAAAGTTCAAAGATCATGTTTATGCTACCCTTCATAATAATATTTGTTAGTATTGAGCATTCCCTACTTACTTGGGTACATGGTTTCGCTTGAGGACAAGCAAAAAGATAAGTGTGGGGGTGTGAGTGTAAGTGTCCAAATTGAGCATGTTTTATAGGTGTATTTCATATATTATATTAGCACTTTTCTTGCTCATTTCTCCACTTTGGTTAATTTTCCTCTAGTTTATGTTTTATTAGTTATCTCACAAATTTATTGGTTAAACATGAAGAAAACCAAGCTAGGAGCAAAGTAGACAAAGAGACGAACGCATAGGCGCAAACGGCTCGAAAAACGGAGTCCAAACGAAGAAGCTAGAGCCGGTCAAAGTTCGTAAAAGAAAACAAGTCAAGGACTTTTGTCCGTGTCGTGTCCGCTCATTTAAGGCCGGACAAGAGCCGGACGTGAGTAAACATGTCCACCCAAACAAAGCCGGGTAGAAGGCCGGACGTGAAGAAATGAAACCGTGTGTTGTCCGCGGAAGTAAGGACGGACGTGAGCAAACGCGTCCGGGTCTTGTCCGGATAAATAAGCCCGGACGTGAGACAAGAGCAGAGAAGAAAACCGTGTGAGACGTCCGGCCCTAAATGGCCGGACACAAACCTGGACGTGGCAAATGTGAATACGACCGTGGAATTATGGACGGACAAAGGGCGGACAAGACTTAATATGTCCGTGGATTTATGGACGGACAGACAGAAACAAGGACGCGTGTAAATTCCCAGATCGCGACTGGTCTTCGCCGACTGTCTTCCCAATTGCTTCTTCCTTTCGGCGCCATATCCATCTACTCCGAGCTGTATCAGAAGCCTACCTTAATTCCTTCACGCGTCTGTCGCCAGCTTTGTCTGCAATCAATCTGCAATCAATCTTCAACCTCTTCCCTTCCTCTATATAAACGCACTACACCTTCAACCAAATACACACGATTACTCCCCAGAACTCAACACTCCAAATCACTCATTCCACATACAAATCCTACGTACGCTCCACTCTTCGTTCTCTTCATTTCTCCATTCACCATCCTCACCTCCATTACTCCGTATTATTATTACGTCCAACCTCTGTCTGACTTATTACCAGTTAATATGTCAGGCTAAGGAGGATTTGCTCCGGGCGAAGGTTTAGCTGTAGTCTGTTTAATTATGTAATCTATATTTCTACCGGTTAAAATAAATACAGTTTGTTACGATTAAAGTTTATCTCTCACCTTTTTAATAAATTTCATCGATTTATTAAAAAGCTCTACTAAATCTGTTTTAATCTGATCGGTGACAAACAGATAGGTTAATTAAGCCGTAAATCTGTAGGAAACTTATTTTCATCGGATAAGTTAGTACTCAGTTGCAAGAATATAATTCCTCACACTTAATTCCGTTTACTAGTGCTTGCTTGAGTTTTCATCGGACCCTGCATTTTCTGGTAAACGAGTTCTTATGAGTCTATGATTAGTCCTTAAGATAATAACAGGAATTTTGCCAAACTATTATAATAAACCGGTAGAGATAGCATAATTAATCAGATTATATAAACCTGAACCCGGAGTTCCGTTTAATTTATCTTCAACTCAGTTAATTTAATCTGTTGTTTTACTTTACGAAAACAAGTCAATTAATCCCCCTCTTGTGACAAAGCTTAGGTACTTAATAATTCGCCTTAGTCCCACGGTTCGATATCCGGTCGCTTACACTTTACTATACTACTACGACCGGGATTTGTTTGCAGCCTGACTGTTATTTTGAGTTTTAATTTCTTTTCTTTTATTTATTTACACCAGTTCCAACCACTCACGATAAACAGTCTGCACCTTCCTGGACTCGACCAACCTTGGGACCGACCCTGGGAGGGTCGGTCCTACCTTGTCTAATTCTTCCGTAACACACTGGAGTCGACCGACCCTGGGACCGACCTTAAGTAGGGTCAGTCGAACTTAAAATGTCACGTGCTTCCTTCTTCAAAGGGTCCGACCGACCCACGGGACTGACCTTGGCAAGGTCGGTCGGACGGAAAATTTGCCTAGATTGATGTTTTAAAATGCTGAGTTTTGGGGCATTCTTCCTCATTCATTACCACCCACGATACCAGCTAGAAAGAAGAGATATAGAGGCGAAAATAAGGGAGAAAAGAAGAGGAGAAAAGAAGAGAAGAAGAGGAGGAAGAAGAGATTGAAGATTCAACCTCCATTAAAGCTCAAGAGCTCCTCCCAGGGCTAACTCTCCCTCTTTCCTCTCTTAATGTCTGAGTAGACTTATTTGTATCCTAGGATGGGGCTTGACCCTATTTTTTCTTATTGAATGCTAGAAACCTAACTCATTTAATACTCTTGTTTTATCCCCCCTCAATATCAATTAATGCTTTGAATTGATCTCTTATTGCATTTATGGTGGTTCCATCCTACATTTGAGTTTGAGTTTGGAATTTGACTAAAAGGGGGATAAACCCTAACTTTTGCTCTCTTGATTTTGGGGGTAAATTCTTAGGGCTATTATTTAAGAGTGTTTGTTTAATGCTACTTAGTGACTTAAACCTCCTTTAATTAAGGGGTTTGACTAATTAGGTAAAAAATTGGGTTTCCCATTATTTGGGGATTCATGAATTGAACTCTAATAGACAATGAGATAATGAGTTATGGTTATGAGATTCCTTGAGTGAATTAGGTGATTCCCCACTATCCTAGGGTACTTTTTCCATCCATTCCATCAAACAACAATTTACTGTTTTATTGCTTTCCATGACAAACAATCAAGCTTGCCTCCGGCTAAACCCCCGTTTACTGTTTTTATTTGCGTTTTACTAAAGTACCGAAGCTTGGGAGTTAGAAACCAATTTCCTTGTGGATACGAAACTTGTTATATTACAACGAACTGGGTGCACTTGCTCATTTAGCTAGGTTTAATTACTTATGTTAGTAATTTTCCCAACAATAACAATGCTCACTCATTTTTTGTAAAAGAGCAAAACCGGATTGTGGTTTATGGACACAACCTATATGGACACAACCTATATGGACATGGAATAGCTAGAATCACTTCTATGAGACGAAAACGAAGGAACCTGATGAAACCCGCTGTTATAATGCCGTAGATAGCTAAACAGAGGTGATAGAGAAGGAAAAGAATTCTCCCTAAGGAGCCAAATCAGGCGTAGCCTGCCTATTCCACAAGAGTGGCCAAAAACAATACCCAAAACAACGCCCCTTACTCACCTCCCAGCCCTTACCTTAAATAGCTAGTATATTAACATACGACAAAAATGACATACTGCAGAATAACAACCTCTGCCCATAGACAAACCCACTACCCCATGTCCCCATCTAATATTATTCCCTCCTTCACAAGGCACTGGTCCCCTCTCTCTTTTAGTCCCCTCATGTACTCCCATCATCCCTCCCCCGTTAAACCACCTTGTCCTCAAGGTGGAGAGAGGAGTAGAGTAACAGTGATAATGATGAGAAGGCAGCAGCAACGGCAGCGCTAACGGATCCTGGGAAGCAAGGAAATTCTCCTGAAACTTCTCCTGTTGTTTGCCGTTCTCTGCCGCCGTGATTGACGTGGCCAAGGGGAACCAATTCCCTGCAAGACTCCGCCAACCTCTCCATTGATACGAATCTGGTGGGCGAAGATCGAAGGCGTGGTGGATTTCCATTTTTGCCTGGCCCCAAAACTGTTGGAATAAGCTCGATTGTGGAACACCCCAATTAATTTAGGGTTAGAAATGGAGAAATGGACGTCGGTTTGGGTTCCTCTAATTTCCGCTTTGCTTGTATATACCAGTATGGAAGGCAGCGTTCTTATTATTGGGAACTGGGCCGGTTTAGAGCAAACTAACCGATTCTGGGCCTGCTTGGGGAAAAAAAATTCATTCTCTGACTAATGCAGCCGCCCCCTTTCCCAAAGCTACGATCGTCGCCAGACGTCTTCATCTCATCAATACTTTTGCAACTTGACTTCCTCTTCTCGCGGACTCCCTGCGACTGGCGACCGGTGACGATGAGACTTCCACCCTGTCGGAGAGAATGACTTGGACTGAAGACTGCAACTGAGCGCCTGTATGAACGAGGAGGGAGACCCGACATGGAATCTGGGCTCTGAATCGCTCCATGTACCCGATCGAACCTAGGTATCATTGTTCCTCTTTTTCTTTTCTTCTTCCTTCTTTTCTTCTCTTTCTTCAAACGATGGACCAATCTCTGTCTTCTCCTTTTTTCTGTTTCCCCCAACCCTATATGGCTATGCCGGGAATTCCTCCCTTCCGTCTGGTTACTTTCTCTCTTTCTGGAATTCGATTTTCCACCACTCTTCCTTCCCTTGCCTTCGGTCCTTTAGTAGTGTCACCGTAGGCTGGGTTGTTAGATTCCAGTTTCTCTACTTCTAGCAAATCTTCAAGCGATTCTGATTGAAGAGACGGGTTCGAGAAAACACCTGGTATCGACCCCTCAGTCACTTCTTCATTCTGCTTGCCGATTGGTTCCTTAATCACCGTTTCTTGTCTCGTTTGAGATTGATTAGAGTTCTGAAACCTTTCAAGGAGTAGTTTCTGGAAATCTACCCAAGGCAGTTCACCGAAATTAATCCACACCGCTTTGAACCAGTTAAAAGCTTCTCCCACCAAACAATCACTCGTTGCTTGAAACCAGAAGCAATCGGGGATGGATTTGACAGTAAAATATTCCTCCGCCTTGTTCAGCCAGCCATGGGGGTCTTCTCCATTGAAGATCGGAGGCTCTTCTGTATGTATCGAATACATTGCTTTATATATGTATATATATATTTTCTTCCAGATCTAGACTGAAACCTTTTGTAAATCTTGCCCAACTTCCACGCCCAAGAGTGTGGCTCTGGTACCAATTGATGAAACCCGCTGTTATAATGCCGTAGATAGCTAAACAGAGGTGATAGAGAAGGAAAAGAATTCTCCCTAAGGAGCCAAATCAGGCGTAGCCTGCCTATTCCACAAGAGTGGCCAAAAACAATACCCAAAACAATGCCCCTTACTCACCTCCCAGCCCTTACCTTAAATAGCTAGTATATTAACATACGACAAAAATGACATAATGCAGAATAACAACCTCTGCACATAGACAAACCCACTACCCCATGTCCCCATCTAATATTATTCCCTCCTTCACAAGGCAGTGGTCCCTCTCTCTTTTAGTCCCCACGTGTACTCCCATCAGAACCTCATCTGCAGAATCTAATCAAATTTACTGGTGTTATACCCTCTCGTCTTTGTTCCATGTGGAGCTATTTAATGATTTTCTATTTCCTTCAACCTAGCAATCATTATTTATTTCAAGAGATATGTGCAATAAATTCAATAAGTTTATACCAATCTGAGAGAGCAATGCGCACAAGGATAGGGGTGTCTTTGGTTGCAGTGCTATATATGCCTTACAGAAGGACTGTCAATGGTATAACATGAATCTGTCTCCTTCCACATTTTCATAAAAACTTTTTAACTTTGCAAGATGAGATTTCTCGATATTCTGAAAACACTGCTAATCAGATTTCTTACTCAACTATAATATTAATCCTTCTTATTTTTGCTTCTGTGTTAGCTATTTATTTAGGAATTTTTTTTCTGCTTCTTAGATGATTGCAGCTCTCAGGAATGAGCTCAAGGTCTTCCAAATTGTCGGCCCCTTTCAATACCGAGCAAGAGGTAATTCTGTTATGACTCTGATCCGCATTAATGATTGATTTGTCACTTTTAGCTTTGATAACAATGTGGTGGTGCTCACTTTTTCTTTTTAAATAGAAAGCGATGTTTAGGTGCTGAAATCTGACAAATACGCACGAGTCTCAGTGCTAGGCCTCTATCTATGGCCATGTTTTCGTAGTATATGAACGTTGTAAGATGAAGCTTGATAGTTTGTAGATGATTTTAAATTAGTGTTCTCGTGCTAGCTGAATGTATTAGCTGAATGAATATGAAATTACCAAAAAGGTATAAGTTTATTTGATTTTAATAATTATAAATAAAAGAGGTAGAGCAGTGATCAATAAAGTAGAGTGTGGCTTATGAGAAGATATGGAGCTAATAGCTCCTTCAAGTAGCATTTGAAGGGAAGCCCTTAGACTAGATTATAGGAGCTTAAAGTTGGGAGAATAAGCTCCATCTAACCCAAGAATTTTTTGTGTTTCTTTTCATTGTATTTACTGGAGTACATATGCATAATGAATCTGCTGCATTGCTCTCTTTCATGTAGTCTCCCTTTTCCAATTGTTATGCTTCATTGTCTTTTCTCTTACCTTATAATAGTCGTGGGTCATTTTGATTCAAGCCACTTATAAAGCTGAGGGTTAGACTACCAATCTGATCTCTGTACCGCCTAGGCAATATGCATATAAGGTAGGGAGTTTTTGCGCAAAGTAATTGTTCCTGGGAAGGCGATACATGTAGGATTATTATATGTTGGTTATTAATGAATAGAGTAAATGACTGAGAACCCGCTTGAGGTTTTGGGATAATACAGTTAACCCCCTGTTTTTATCATAATTATTGGTAACCATCTTAAGGTTAAGGTATCTTTGACTACGAGCCCCTGAACTATAACTCTGTTATCAGGAAGTTAACTACGTGTTGACCTGTCAGCTTAATCACATTAATAATGTCATGTTGGATAATAAAACCGCTTAATCAACATCGTCTAACTCTCTCTCATCCCAATTCAGATGCATTTTCGAGGTAGGGGTGGAGTTGCAGAAGAAGAGCAATGCCAATTAAGTAGTGTTTTTTGTCCTGCCTGTTATTTTTAATGTGATTAAGCTAATGAGTCAACATGCAGTTAACATTCTGATGACAGAGTTATAGTTCAGGGGCTGAAATACCCCAAACCGTAATATGTTAGTTAAATATATAATTATTACATTCTAAGACTTATTTTAGTCATTAAGAACATGCGGGAAAAATTCCCGAAGGAAACGGATCCAAATAGTGGATTAAAAAGGCAAAACGAGCTTTAAAGCACGTTTTTCGAGAAACCCGGGAAATGTAATTTTAAACGGGTTTAAAGGACTAATAAAAATTGATGGTCAATCATATGGCTATAATTAAATATTAGTCGAGGTCTAGGACCACTAGTAGAAAAAAGGCCTATTTCGGCGGTTCCAATGGGCCTATTTCGGCGGTTGTGAACCGCCGAAATGAGCACCGCCGAAATAGGTGTGAGCACCTATTTCGGCGGTTGTAAACCGCCGAACTAGATGTACCTATCTCGGCGGTTCTTAGAGAACAACCGCCGAGATAGGCCCCTGGGATTGACCGTGTGTGAGATTGACCATGAGTCTATCTCGGCGGTTCTTAGAGAACAACCGCCGAGATAGACCCATGGTCAATCTCACACACGGTCAATCCCAGGGGCCTATCTCGGCGGTTGTTCTCTAAGAACCGCCGAGATAGGTATATTTTTTTTTGTTTTTTTCCATCCCAGCTTATATATATATATATATCCACCACATTTGATTCAATCAGACCTGTAATAATGCTTCATCCATACAAGGAGCTCCAGCACACATTTAAAAAGTTATAAAAGCTCCCAATTAATACCAACGACGCACCACAATTTGAGAGTTAACAAACCAATGCAATTACACTTACTTTCACACTTTCAATACAAATAAAAAACACCATTACAATTCAAATCTACCATTACACCATCCACAAGTGTACAGAGTTATATTTACATACTCGAAAAAGTTAGCAAAACATCTTCATGATCATCAATTCATTAAACTTGTGCAGACGAACTCCGACCATTCCTCAAGCATCTCAACAATTTGAGCATCATCATACTGACCATCTTTGAACACTTGTTCGTAAGCCTTGAAAAAAAATGAACATTAATCTAAAACGTACAAGTCTAACAACATGTAAAGAGCATAACTGAAACTTTCAAAGAATGTTACCATGTCTAACGAGTGCTCTGGTAAAAGGTTCGCCGCTCCTACTATGTCACTCATGAATCTCATGACATAGTATCCACATTCTGACCCCCAGGCTGCACCGGACACTATACAAACACACATATTGACAGTTATAAACAAGTTTAAACATTATCACACAAATTTATCAATTAATAGAGTACCTTGACAGTGTTCCAAGGGATGATATTCTTCATTGTTATACCCAGGCATCTTAATGCAGCTTTCATGGAACTATATACATCAGCAATATATATAGTTTTAAGCATCAGTAGCAAATTATGAAACAGTTAATGTTATGTAAAATAATTGTTGTTTACGATAACAAAATAATTACCCCAGTATTGCGGTGGAGATCTTCGGTCTCTTGGCACCCGCACCAAGTGAGTCAAATTGCAAGATTCGTGGGTGCTTCCCCATCACCAGCACAAGCAATGACCAATGTCGACTGTCCACAAATTACACAATGTGTTGAAATCATTAAGCAACTAACACAAACTATATGTTTTAGATAATACCAATAGAAATAGTCAATATCATACCCTGAATGATATGGCAGCATAATAAATGACTTTTTCGAACATTCATAGAGGGCATTCGTCATATATTGCATAAGGCCTTGCGGATCACTTGTCATCTGGACTTCATTGCACATAGCAGGACACAGGAATCCAAATCTTTGATCTTGATAGAGATTGATCGCCTTATCATGCACCCACCTATGAGGCAATATCATTAGTAATTAACTTTATATTCAAACATCTAATTCATCACCAATTAATGAATTCAAAATATAAAAGGTAGAAGTCACTCACATGGCGGCCGACTTGATAATCGACACATTCAACCAATCCCTCCTGAAGCACTCCTCGAAGTCGGACATATACATCCCAAATCAATGTATATCTTCTCCTTGAACTATATAGTGAAATATCCGCTCGGGATCTTCCACAATGAGGGAATCACTATCCGGTGGTAGCACCAACAACGAGGAATGCAGAATCTGCATATTGGTCGACAAGCCGGCCAATATTCTCTTCTCCACCAAAGCAGGTCTAAGCACAAAATTTGTGGAAGCCTTTGATTGCACAGGTGTGGCAATTCTTTTTCCTTTGCCCTTATCAGTCTTCGGTGGGGTCATATCCTATGATATTAGTCTAATTAAGTATATGGATGCAAGGTGGTACACCAATAGTTTTATAGCAACAGTTAAGAGTAATACCTGCCCAGGGAGTCTGACCAATCGTGCAGGCCACTGCACTGTCGCAGTTTGTGCAGAACGCACGGTAGGTCTTTGTGGGACCGGCACCGGTAAACCGACGTCAGCATGCTCTGCAACAAATTCGTCTACAAGCACTCGTGCATGGTAATGTCGGAGTGGTTCACCGTGCACAATATCACTTGGACGAGAGGGGAAAAGTTTTCCCCATGCAACCATGACCTCTTCTACTCCAATTTGTAAAAACAGATGGCACTCAGTGGGTGCCTGAGTGTTATGTGGAACTTGTTTAGATAAAAATTGAGAATTCTTCTATGATGATATTAGTGATCAAGTTAAAAATCATAATCGTCATGTACTCAATTGAAATGTAAGTCTAACCTGTAGAGATGCATAGGGAAACGGATCAGCCGAGTGGACACTACTTCTCACTACCGGTGGTCGAGAAACCTCTTGGCTTTCATGCTGCTGTGGCTGAATCCTTGATATAGCCTGAGCGATCCTCTCGTCGACGTTCTGAGTAATCCTCTGCTCCATCTCAGACATCGCTCTCAGGTGCTCCTCGTAGCTAATCGACTGTCCCCGGCTGATTCTGGACCCGGGTGCGCCAAATGCCTGGCGGATACCAACGTGCCCACCAAACCCAATGGCACGACCTGGATGATCCTTCTTACCAAGAGCGTGTAAGAGGATCATCATTCCTCTGTGAGGTCCAGGTGCCCTGGGTGAGCTGAGAGCTTAATTCACCCTAATATAACACACAAATACAGTTATTAGTTTAACATAAGTTCATATACAAAGGAAATGAACAGTTTGACTGAAAATGAAATGATATCACTTACCATTTGAGCAATAACTGCTCTCGTGGCTTCATCATATTGAGGATTTTCGGGAGTAGAGTTCTTCGGAAGTGGCTTAACTCCCACACTTTCATTCTTCTGCCACTACATCCAATGAGCCATCCGTGGGCAGATATCCCTTTTGCTCCATTCTGGTACCCTTTGAGCAATACTTTTTCCACCTAAGTGGTGAGGGTACAGATTCTTCTTAGCATTTGCTTGTTGTTTCGCACGGAGAGCCTGCATAAATTAATGGGATCATGTTAAGTGAAATTGAACACAAAAAACATAAGAAATTAAGATTAATTTATGTATGTATGACAATAAAGTGCACCTGGAACTCCGGTGTGTGACGCCTCTCAACAAATTGTAGCCATTGCTCTTCTGTTATGCCCTCGTAAACCTCCCATGGTGGTCTCTCACCGTCTCCACCATGATCTGGCTCATCTGGATCTTCTGGAGTAGGCATCTTGTAGATGACTTGTCAGCCAACTTATTCTTGTGGTCCCGGAACTGTTTCGACATCGCTGATAGCACATCGTTTTTAAGTGCGGGATCCACGGAGAAACGAGACTACATATGATCATTCAGTTAGTAAAGTAAACATAAATGTTCTATTATTTCACAAAAGATCATAGTAATAATGTAGAGATTTACCTGAAGACGCTGAAACATAGTATCCTTCAATGATTGAGGCACTTGCTTCCAGGTGTGGTTTATGTCGCAATATGACTTCACCAAATGGCTACCGTAAGCGGTGAAGTCATTCTTCCAATTTCCATGGGGCTGGTTGAATTGATTGAAGTCGACCGGTTTTGTAGGAGGGCCCTTGTTAGCCTTCAGCCCACGTGTTGCACCTCTTTCTCTTCTTTCTTCGCCTCTGGTGGCACAACCGACTCCTCTTCGGTCTGCTGTGAAGGGCCAGCCTCAGTCTCGTGTACTGCTACCTGGTCCTTCTTCTTCTTTCCTCCTCTCGTGACCCGCTTACTTGGTCTATTCGGCTGTGGCTCAGGTTCTCCAGTCGAGATAAGCCGTCCAATGGGGTCATCTATAGGGTGATCATCCACTGCAAAAAAAAAATCATAAAGCATTTTCATCAGTTAAACTCATAACATAAATACTATGATGCATAACAATAACAGTTAAGATGATATTACAGTCTACATTCTACTAACAACATTACCTGACACGTACAAAAACATAAATCATTTCATATTTTCTACCCAAACACCCTCATCATGGTCTGATCGTGCGTAGAGCAAATCGTTTTCAGTATCATCAATCGAATCCGGTAATCCAGTAGGAAACAATGTTTCCTCTACAGTCCCATTTTCATCGTTATCCTCATTTTCATTTTCCATTACAACCGGCCTTCTTCCTGGAAGAACAACAGACCATCTGCAGTCTTTCGGATCCTCAACATACCACACTTGCTCGCAATCCTTTCCCAGAACAAATTGATCATCATTATAACCGTGTAACCGTGAAAGATCAACCATGGTAAGCCCTCCATCATTTTGGTACCCGCGTCGGTTGTCCACCCACTTGCACCGGAACAACAGAAAGGAATCAATGTCATAGTCTAGTTCCCAGATGTCCTCGATGACACCATAATACCAATTACTAACTGGTTGAGATCGGTTACCGCTGTGGTACTCAGTGGCAGCAGCTTCAATTTTTACCCCACTATTCTGGTTTATCGATTTGGCATCTTGGCGTGCAGTGTAGTATGTATACCCACTAATATCATACCCCTCAAAAGATGTAATATTAGTTTCAGGTCCGATTGCCAAACATCTGATCTCTTCGCTTACAGCTTCTGGATCTGATGATGCTAATGTCAACACATGATCTTTGAACCATTGGATAAAAACTCGGTTTTGTTCTTTTGTCAGCCAAATGTGGTTTTTCAAAGGATTTTGATGCCTTAACTCAACCATATGGGTTTCCAAATAAGGTTCAACAACCTCAAGATGTTGTAAGACAAACAAATGTGCTTGATGAATAAGTAGACGCGAAACTTGCACGATCTTTCTACCAATAACACCTTTACCCTTAAACCTGCCATAGTGTCGTGGTTTTGGGATACCAATAGACTCTGCCTCACTCAAATAATCGGTCACAAACTCCGTGACTTCCTCAGTCACTGTTGCTTCAACAATGCTCCCCTCTGGTCGATACCTATTCTTCATTCTACTTTTCAGAATACCCATGTACCGTTCAAAAGGGTACATGTACCGTAAGTATACCGGACCGCAGAACTGTATCTCTCGAACGATGTGCACAATTAGATGTACCATTATATCAAAGAAAGATGGTGGGAAATACATCTCAAGTTGACATAAAGTGATAACAATTTCACGTTGTAGATCATCTAGAGAGGTTACGTCAATTGCCTTGGAGCACACAGCGTTGAAAAAAACATAACCGAGTTAAAGCATTTCTGACATCAGATGGCAATATCCCTCGAATTGCGACCGGAAGAAGATGTAACATCAGTACATGATAATCGTGAGATTTCATGCCTAAAAGTTTTAAATCCTTCATCGATACAATGTTCTTCCAGTTTGAAGAGTATCCAGACGGTACTTTTACCGAGTACAGACATTTGCAGAAACTAATCTTTTCAGCCTTTGAGAGCGTGTAGCATGCAGGAGGTAGGTAGATTCGTTTCCCATTCTCTTGTGGGTGTAACTCCTTTCGTATACCCATGGTTTGCATGTCCTTTCTGATTTTCAATCCGTCTTTTGTTTTGCCGGGTATATTGAGTAAAGTCCCACTCACTGCCTCACCAACGTTCTTCACAATGTGCATGATGTCTAAGCAGTGCCTCACAGAAAGATGACGCCATAAGGTAGTTCCCAAAAGATAGAACACTTTTTCCAAATGTTTTTCGTCGGTTTTGATGTGTTTCCAAATACATTTACAATGTCCTTAACCTTTTCGTACACTTCCTCAGAGGTCAGAGGTAGACGGGCCACACGAGTTTCGGCTTGACCATTGAACAACTTTCTCTTCGTTACTCGATAAGGGTGATCTTCGGGGAGAAGACGTCGATGACACATATAAACATTCTTCCCACAATGTTTTAAACGGTCCGAACAAGTGTCTTCCTCGCATATGGGACATGCAAATGTTCCTTTAACCGTGTAACCGGACAAGTTCCCATACGCAGGGAAGTCATTGACGGTACAGAACAACAAAGCCTTGAGCGTGAAATTCTCTCTTGCATAAGCATCATATACCACGGTCCCCTCATTCCACAATAGCTTCAGATCGTCGATCAGAGGGGCAAGGTACACATCAATGCTATTACCTGGCTGCTTGGGACCAGATATCAGGAGCGATAACATGATGTACTTTCGTTTCATACACAACCATGAGGGCAAATTGTAGATCACTAGCAGAACAGGCCATGTACTGTGTTGACTACTCAATGTGCCGTACGGGTTCATTCCATCAGTACATAACCCAAGCCTCAGATTCCTATCTTCATGTCCGAAATGTTCTTTGAACCGTCTATTGATGTTTCTCCACTGAGGCCCATCTGCTGGATGTCTTAGTTTCTCATCACTCTTTCTACCCTCCGCATGCCATCGTAAGTTCTTTGCATCTTTCGGATTCGCAAACAACCGTTTGAATCTGGGTATAATCGGCAAATACCAAACAAGTTTTGCTGGAGGGCTTTTTTTCTGAACGGAGGAGTACTCACCATCTTTATGCTTATACCGGGACAACGAACATTTTGGGCAATTGTCCAGATGTTCGTATTCACCCCTGTACAACACACAGTTGTTTGGACACGCGTGAATTTTTTTGTACTCTACTCCCATTGGACACACCCATTTCTTTGCCTCATACGTGGTCGTAGGGAGACCGTTCTCATCCGGTAGCATATCATGAATCAGCTCGAGGAATGCCGTGAAACCTTTGTCACTCAATCCATATCTTCCCTTCAGGTTGAACAAATTCAATATAGCTGTCAATTTCGTGTACTTAGTGCAAGTAGGATACAACGCCGTTTTGGATGCGTCCAACAACCTTTGATACTCATCCGGCCGGTCGACAAAGTTATCCTCAACGTTACCAAGCATCTCGTCAATTTGTTCATCATGATAAGTCGACTCACTGTCAACATTGACTCCGGAAGCGCTTGGGAGTTCTGACTCGTTAGTAGTATCGAATGTCTGCTCGGTTCTTGAGTTACACCGATCGTGACTGTAGGAAGATGAAGCATTATCTTCAACACGTTCTCCATGAAAAATCCATTTTGTATAATGTGGCATGAAACCACGGGTCTTCACATGGAGTTGTACGAGGTTGATGCTTGAATAATGTCTAACCCACACCACAATCAACACAAGGACATGGAATTTTCTCCGCCTTTGTCCTGTCCTTGTGTTGCACTGCAGCTTTGCAAAACTCTTTCAGCATTTTGTCAAAATGTTCGCCTCTATCACCATACATCCAGTCACGCTCCATACTACATGTGCAACATATCACAGGTGTGAGTTAGATCCTTTGTAGAATATGGCCTATATTAAGTTGCACATGTTTATTTCCTAATGGAGCATGACTGGGATGATTGACAATTAGTCTAGCCTAACTCTAAGGTTGCAAACACAAAATAAACTACCATTTTAAATTTAAGAAATTGTTGCACTTCTACAAAAAATTTGGCATGACCTTTGCATAATTGTACACATCCCGTGCTTATTATTCAGCACTCACCAAAGTCATCACAACCACAAACATTCCAACAATGGCAGCAACCAACAATTAAAATAAATCAATTCTTTACTAGCTAACTGAAAACCAATTGCAAATTCAGATCATCAAATCAACGCTTTCAATTCTCCACTGTATAAGTTCAAACCGGTTTACAGATTAACAAAGAATCGAGAGTTAGAATACGTACTTGTTTTTTAAGGATTTATGGACAGGGGAGACTGGTGCCTGAGAGGTAGGCTTCTGTGCGAGAGATGCAGCAATACCACTTCTGATATGTCTCTGCAACGGAGCAACAAAAAATAAATTAAAAAAGAAATGTATCAACAAATAGGGAATGAAGCTAAATTATGTACTAGCACTTATATTTAAATACATAATTGCATTTATTAAACAAAAAATAAGGTTTAGTTACTTACTTGTGCACAGAGGAGGAAAGAGGAAAAGTAATGGAAGAAGGCGGGAAACAAGAGAGGTGATTCACGGACCTGATAAAAAAAATTAGATATTGTTAGACATATACACATACATCAAACAATATTAATTACGAAGAGATTTAAAAAAAAAACGGCATGACTTTTGCATAATTTTACCTATCCCATGCTTATTATTAAGCATTCACCAACCATTCATCAACACAAATTTCCATCACAAATCAAACTAATACCAACTTTATCCATCAAACCAAATTTTAATAATTTGTGGAAATCAAATACAAAGTAAAATAAAGACACAACTATGCCTATTATTAAGCATTCACCAATTATTCAACAACACAAATTTCAATCATAAACCAAACTAATATATACCAAATTCATTCATCAAACGAAATTCCAATAATTTGTGGAAATCAAATACAAAGTACAAAAGAGAAAAATGATACGTTAGATTATATTACCGGTTCGAAAATGAATTGCTCTCCGCTCCGCTTTCAATCTACCATCAAATGGTAAAGAAGCTCCTTAAGTATTTATCTGTAGAGACACAAAAGAGAAAAATGAAGTTAGATTATATTACAGTGAGTGAAGAGAATGAAGAGTTAAATTAAAAAAAAATACCGGTTCATAAATGAATTGTTTTCAGCCCCTCTTCTCAATCGGGCGTGCGAGACTTGTGTAGCAACACCAATCTCTACAGAGGCAACGCATAAAGATTGAACAACATTCAGATCAATTAGAATAATTTTATATTAAACTTAACGACTATACAATACTCATATATATATATATATATATATATATATACATTCTCACACCTCTACTTCAAACCGCTACTAAAACGGCTAATACCTCACCTACTACAATATTTTTCTACTATGACTGCTTGTTCACGCTCTTATTCAATTATACACTACGAAACGTTCTACTCTTTTTCTACACTTACATTACATCTTTCATGTGCTGCACATCCTTTAAATGTTTTTCGTATTACTATAAAGATTTGGAAAGATGATTACTTTGACATTTTGTGAGGTTGTATCGGCTGTCGCAGCTGACGTTATTATTATGAATTGTTTTAGTGAACATATCTATATATATCAAACTTAAATATTAATAGGGACTTCGAGCCGTGGGAGCGAAACATAAATTCACGTGTTAAGAGAATCTCTAGGGTTACCCACTTCTTGTATATTAATTAGTTATCGGGTGTGACTTGTTATTTGGGGTTTAAATTTCATTACCTCTCGCCCAAAAAAATAATAAGAAAAAAATAGGCCTATTTATAAATTCAAATTCACCAGCTACATTTTGCACTGGGTCTGGATTTTCTCTGCCGTAGCCAAATAATTAACTTGGATTGGCTATTCTAATTTTAAGAAAGCATTGTACATTGAGCAGGGTCACGTTTAGTCCTATAATTAATCGTCTTTAAACTAAATTAGATTTGCTTTTAATTTTAATAAAAAGCAGGAGTAGCAATCTGAAGAAAGGAAGTTTGGAAAACCAAATCGAATACTTTTACTTTTCTTCTTCTATCTTACAAAAATAGACGAAAAATCTATTTTATGTCATTGGTCTATTTAACGTTCTTACAATTTTGATAGTAGAATATAGTCTAGTACAATCGAGTGATAGTTTATAAAGATTCTGTGTATAGTTTGATAATTTTTTATTTGGTCTGGATAAACATCTATGTACTTAATCTACTATCAAAAACCTTTTATGTTTTAATAAAGTAGTACTAGGTGTAATAATGTCTACCAATCCAACATGAAATCTTTATTAGATCTCGTAAAATGTTTATTAAACTTTATAATAATACCTAGTAACACTCTATGATCTAAATCTCAAAAGTTGGTCAACACATGTTGATGATGGATTTTGTTTTATAGGGCATATTATATGAAGAAATTTGGTTCACTTTTTGCCTTTCATATATAAACGAAAAAACCAAAGGATGAAATATACTATGACACAACCAGACATCATACTACACGCGACACATCTATAATCATTACTCGTTGCTAATTTAATATCATGTTTTCATTGCACTGTACATATACATTTCATAACACTTTCTCTAATTCTCCACACACGCAATACTTTTAAATATATAAGAAACAAACTACTCATACTTAATGCTCATCTTAATTAACAACATATCTTTTACTCGCAATCACTATAATTATATTTATTGCACATTAATAACACTCATTCATACGTTTATAAGCTTAATAAATCTAGCCCAAATAAGCTAACCTAACTATACTTAAAAGAAGGGCCAAAAACAGCACAAAAATTCACTCGGACATTTCATCGAACACCTTGTGTGCATACATAAATTTAATAGTTTAACAACCAAATCTTGCAAAGATTTCACACACACAATAAATCATCATCCACAATCACAATGTGACAACAATCTATCAATTTTAACAACAAATTAACAATTAACTAAACAAAGTCGAACCCAAAAGTTTAGGGTTGCTCTCACCTCTGTTCGACCTCTGTTAGTGGCGGATGAGGCTGGCGACACCAACCGAAGACCACACCGACGGCGCGACACCGGCGACAGCAAGGGGAGGAGGAGGGCGGCGGTCGACGGCTGTGGTGGCGGTGGTGTTCGAAATCGCCGCGGAACAGAGAGGAGAAGAGGGGTTGGTTAATTAGCCCTAATGAGTAATTGTTTCGAATCGGGCTGGGGGGTAATTAAAAGGGCCTATTTCGGCGGTTCTAGTATAACCGCCGAAATAGGCCCTTTTTAATTATTAAATAAATTAAATAGACCTATTTCGGCGGTTCCTAACAAAGAACCGCCGAAATAGATGATTAAATTTAAAAAAAAAAGAAAATAGAAACACCTATTTCGGCGGTTTCGTGTAAGGAACCGCCGAAATAGGTCTATTTAATTTTTTTATTATTAAAAAGGGCCTATTTCGGCGGTTCATATCTAGGAACCGCCGAAATAGACCCCTTCTTTACATACTGTTAACATCTCGGGCCTCTATTTCGGCGGTTTTATCTACAACCGCCGAAATAGGGGCGCCGAAATAGACGTTTTTTGTACTAGTGGTAGTGGACGTGGATGAAATGACGTGATGACTTATTATTTTTTGGTGTTCTGGTTTTGTGAATAAATGCACAAAAAATAATGAGAATGGAACTATGCTCTAATTCATGAATGAAAGACAACATCAAAAATTGTAATCTTAAGAAAACTACCTAAAATGATAAAGGAAGCTAGCTACCATAAAAGTTGGAAGAACGACTGGGAAAGAAAAGCTACCAAATTGAGAAAACTTCTAAAATAGTGATTTCGGGCTGCCTGATGCCAACATACTGAAGACTCGAGCTCTGGGCCGTCGGGACACCATTGAGATGACCGTGATTGTCTTCCTTCTGAACTTTGAATAGGCCTCGTAAAATGTTTGAACTAGGAATGCCTATGGGTTATGTAGGAAGTAACTGGGCCTGAGTCTTCGCCAAACTGGGAGTGAAGTGCATAGATTAGAGTGATTCCTAGACTAGAATGGACATGTAGGCCTGAATCCAGAAATTGAGCAAACAAGCTGAAAGAAATCACATGGACCGTGAATGGGCCACTGGGCCGAGGGATGAGCCTTGGAGTCTAGATTCGTTTGATGCTCTTGTTGGGCCTTGAAGCCGGAAACTGGAATGAATGCATTATGCAAACTATCTTGGATTCAAATGTTTTATGGACCGAAATTCTGGATTGAGAGCGAAGCTCATGGGCCAAACTATGAATTGGTCTATGGGCTCAAACGGGATGAGTTATGAGTGTGGTACTTGGGCCAGAATGATTGCTCAATATGTGAACTGGAATTTGGGCTGAGTGATTTTGGTTGGGCCTAAAAGATGACACCTAGATCTAGGGTTTTGGGTTAGGGTCATGATAAGAAGTCTACCTAGACTAGAATGATCCCTTGGGCCGGAATGTGTTTAGGCCTGAAGTAAAGCACATGATCTGGAATGGTCCCTAAATCACAAATGGGCCTAACTTTCTTCGGGCCAGAGAAGATGGTTGCTAAGCCGAAAAAGATTTTATTTTCAGGACTTGTGAGTTATTTCAAGTTCAGGTGGATTTCTTTTTCATGGGTCTAGAACTAATTGGATAATTCAAATTGGGCCAGAAGAGAAATCACCTAAGTCTAGGCTTTTGGGCCGAAGCCCGAACGACTCACATGCTAAACCAAACAGGGCCTCAAGGCCGCAAACAAATAGAGCTGCCAATTCGTGTTGGGCTAGGTGATGTAGAAGAAGTTCCTATCAATCTCTAGGCTGTGTAGTGGGCCGATCATACAAGCAAACAAGGCCCACACAAATTCAACATGTCCTCACTAGACGTCTAAATCAAACCGGGTATGGATCGATCCGGAGAGGTGCTTGGGGCACGGGCCCAAGTCACCACAAAGGAATATGGTTGCACGCTATTCTCTTTGGGCTTCCCCACTCTTTTCACATCACCTGAAGGTGTGCGTCTACGTTTGGGTCTTTGACTGACCAAACAAAGGGCTAGGTAAGAGCACTGCAAGGAAAACGCTTGGGGCTAAAGCCCAGGTATTAAGGGGGTGTGGTTAGACGACACCCTCCTCTTTTCCCCCGCTTATTCACATCACCTATAAGGTGTGAGTCCCTGACAGGGGACCCTCAAACGGGTCCCGGGGTGAAATCGGTTTATGTGGACCCTCGCTCTCATATGATGCAAAAGTACAAAAATTAAGTTGCGCACAAAAGTAAACAAACAATGTAATGAAGCCATTAATAAGCATTTTCAAGTTAAGCCCTCTTTCTTAAAATTAAACAAGTTAATATTAAGAATCTTGTCCCCAGCAGACTCGCTAGTCTGTGAGCCTCGATTTTGAACCCTATCCTATGTTGATTAAATTGATTAGGATCTAACCGGGTTTTAGGTCCACTTATAACCTAAGATTATTAACTATGTCATATAACAATAATTATTAAAACCTAGGCTAGCTCACTGGAACCTATTATGAGTCGCCACCTAATTTTAACCTAGGATAAATTAGGAAAGGAAGAGTTCGGGTTCGGGGGCTTTGTATTCGACTTATTTAGGGTTCAATTACTTTCATTACCCCCAGAAGTCGTTTTTCCTCTACTTAGTTTATTTACGGCTTATCACGAAGTCGTTTTAACCTAAGTGCACAAGTTTCTGTTTTTTAGCATTTTTTGACAGAAAATTAAAGTGGAAATTAAAATACCTAAACTAGGGTTTTGATGCAGAATTAGGTCGAATTTTGATTCCGTCCGTGGCCACGGACCTAATGTCCGAACCCATGGACCCTAGTTAACCTAATTACACAGAAAAGTCAAATTTAAACAGAAACGAGATTTTGAAAATTCCGGGGCCACGGATAGGACGTCCGTGGGCCCGGACATGTTTTATAAAACCCTAAATTTTGAAAAAAATATCCCGCCACCGTCCGGGGGCGTCCGGGCTTACGGACTGGGAGTCCGGGACCCCGGACGTAGCGTCCGTGGGTGCGGACCGACCTCGGACGGCGGCGTTGAGGTTGTTCCCTGTGGTGTTTTTGGCTTAAATTTTTGGGTACATAGCCTGAAAGATTATAAACACGTTAGTAATCAAAAGTTTTAAATTTGAAGTCAAAATTAATGCAAAACTTAGCTAACAAGTTAGAAGGCAGAAACACAAACAAATTTTAATTCAGAGGCAAGGAAAAATCAATTCGGTTAGAAATTTCAACCAGAAGTGTATTTAGACCAGAGGAGTTAGAAAATTTGGTTTCTAACCTGTTTTGGTTTCGGATATCTGTTATTCCTTCACGCCGGGAATCTTTGAGAGCTTTGTTAATGGCCAATCCGGTTCGACTTTGACCCGAGCTTCTGACATCTTCTTCCTTGTGTTGATAAGCACGTTTTGGTTCTGTAGTTTTAGTGTTTTGGTGCTTGGAAGTTCAATAGGAGAAGAAAGGATGAGTTTTTGGTGATTTTGGGGTGATTTTTGCAGTGTTTCGGTATTGATTTGAGGCTTGGAAGTGTAAAAACGTGGGAAGAAGGCTTGTGGCTGTGTTCTCTGACTTTTGAGGTGTTCTCCTCTGCCCTAGTTCATTTTTGGGAGGTCCTTTTATAGAAAGAGCATGGTCAAATTGATAGAGTAAGATCTTTATCTAAAAGACTGATTTTGTGCTCTAAGGGAATCTGATTTTTTAGAATATGTTGCAAGCCAATAAAAATTATGAAAATTTACCTGAAGGTAAATAATGATTTTTAGGAATTTTGAGAGTTGGAATCGGATTAGTTTGATAAATAATCGATTAGATAAAAATCTCACAATCTGGAATCTCCCATAATTCATAACTTATTATTGGAAAGTCGAAATAATGAAATTCCAACGGAATTATTCTCTAAAAATCATCCTCTATCTCGTATTAAAATTTGATGACATTTGGTGTTGAATTCGGTATTTTCCAAAGGAGAGAGAAAATTGTAAAAATGATTGAATTTCTCTTTTAAATTTGGGCAAAGGTTCCAAATAAGATAATTTCAGGTTTATGACTGTATGTAGTCATGCTAACCATGTGACAATTTTATTTTAATTTTGGAAACCTTTTAATTTCTATTTTGAGGCTATTTCATGTGTTAATTATTAAAGAAATTAACTTATAATATGAATTAAAAGCTAAATTTCCAGAATAAATATTATCAGAAAATCATGAAATACCTTTCATAATGACTATGATATTTGGAAGTGTTTGGAGATAATGAACAAGTCATATGAAAATAGAAAATCCCGAAATGTCCTTGGAAAATCCTGCATTGGTGTATTTTGACCACTTTGCCCTTTGTAACACGTATGCCTTAGAGACTACTCCATGGGGGTTGAAATTTTGGGTATAACATATTGCCCCCCGTCAACTAGGCTTTGTAATGAAGATGAAATGACTAGTTGATGCCTGAGTGATATCCCAAAATTCCAGATTTTTTTCCAAGACCCTGCATGTTATTCAAAAACTGATAAATTGTGTCGAGCTGTTCTAAGGCGCTGACTACCTATGAGTAGAGTGGAAGGATGTCGAGCGATTCTAAGGAGTCGACCACCTAACGGTAAAAATGAAGTAATGTTGGACTTTTCTAAGGCGCCGACTACCTATAATGATGATATGATGTCAAGCTATTCAAAGGCGTTGACTACCTATGATGAACGAGATGAAATAAATGCCAAGCGATTCTAAGGCGTTGACTACCTAAAAATGAAATGATGAAGTAAATGTCAAGCAATTCTAGGGCGTTGACTACCTAAAAATGAAATGATGAAATAAATGTCAAGCGATTCTAAGGCGTTGACTACCTAAAAATGAAATGATGAAATAAATGTCAAGCAATTATAAGGCGTTGACTACCTGAAGATGATTGAAGCTAAATAATGTGTAGATGTAGGAATGCTGATATGCTAGTGATGCTAATTGTGCTGATGCTGATGATAATGCTGATGATGCTGATGATGTTAATGATGTTGATGATGCTGATGATGCTCGGATGCTTCTGGAGACCGAAAACCCGTGCTAATGCTCCTGGCTGGACCTAATGTGGACTTATTGCCATCGCCCCCCAAGCCAGTGTGCAGGGATAACTCCTGGTAAAAACCCTTCGGACTTATTGCCTTCGCCCACCATTCGTTGATCCCAAAAATAAGTTGACATCGCAAAAGGAGGATTTATTGCCATCACCTCGCCAACTTTCTGTCGCTAGGTCTTGTGACACGCCAGGATAATGCAACTAGGTCTTATGACGAGCCTATATGGATGAGATGAATGCAATGTGTTTGACGAGAGTGGGTAAACTAAAAGGTAATGCCAGGTCTTACTACGAGTCTAAGGGAATGCAACTAGGTCTTATGACGAGCCTAAAGGACGGTTCTAGGTCTTACGACGAGCCTACGGATGGACCTAGGTCTTATGACGAGCCTAAGGATGGATCTAGGTCTTATGACGAGCCTAAAGGATGGGTCTAGGTCTTATGACGAGCCTAAAGGATGGTTTTAGGTCTTACAATGAGCCTAAGGATGGACCTAGGTCTTATGACGAGCCTAAGGATGGATCTAGGTCTTATGACGAGCCTAAAGGATGGGTCTAGGTCTTATGACGACCCTAAAGGTTATTCTAAGTGAAAGTGAGTAAAATGTATGATGGGTCTAAATGGATGTAGAAGGATTAGGGTTTATGTCAAACCTAGAGATGGTAGGGCTCAAGACGGGCCTGTGAATGTTTGGATGTGGAGGTAGGGCATAGGACGGGCCTGAGGATGTTTAAATGTGGAGGTAGGGCTTAGGACGGGCCTGAGGATGTTTAAATGTGGAGGTAGGGCTTAGGACGGGCCTGTGTGATGTACGATGGCGGTGGTGATGTTTGAGCTTTGGGTTCCAATTGGCGTTGTCACAGCAATTGTTGGAACCAACAATTGCCCCCAGTATTTTCCTCAAGACAATCTGAGCTTGAATTCATGGCAATCTATCGGAACAACCGATTGCCCCCAGTATTTTCTTTGGTTAAACATGCGAACAAGTCTTATCCTTACAGGGTCAAGGCTTATGTTTTGACCGGTGCTTCCTAACCTACACTCGACGTGTTTGGTGTTTGCACTCGTTTCTCGCTTACGGTCACAACCTCTCAACCATTGAATTTGACATTTGTTAGATTTACGTATTCAACCTGTTACTTTCACTCGATTGGATACACAACTACTAGGTCGGAAGTCTTTTGAGCTTATAACTTGGCTATGGGGTGTGATGAATGACAACAGGATAACGGAGGAATGTTTAGGATATGTGGAGCTTTAAGGATGACCAAAGCTGCAACTTGCACCGTCTCTCGGACTTGTCTTCTTTGCCTTGAAGTCGTTTGGCTACTTCGTGATGACTTCGCTTGTGAACTCGGGACTTGGAACTTTTGGATTGTTCCTTGCATCTTCTTTTTTCCGATTTTGGATTTCTTCGAGGCTTTTCAGATTTGCTTTCTTTGAATCTCCTTTCCTTCAGGGTTCTTGTGTTTCCCGGCTTTGAACTTTGAGAGTTTTTTGATGTTAGCTCATTTGGATCCTGTGTCACTTTGGGACCATTTGCGGATCGCTTCGTCATGCTGGTAGCAATTTTGCTTCTTTGGACTTGTGAAGTTGCTGCTCGGAAGTCGGGCTCCTTGCTTCCTTTGGTCACCGGGTCGGTTATTCATAATTGGCTGGCTCATTTATGGGGCTTGTAGTGTTGTAAAAGAGGTCACATATGAAAAGCTCAGCGGGGGTGCCTAGGGTGTAATGTCAGGGTCACAAGCTTTTTGGCTGTGTGGTGTTGTACCTAGGTGCTTCGTCATCCCTAATAGTTGTGTATCCGTTCTTTGCTACTTTTCACAGGTTTAAGCGTAAATTTACAAACTATCTCCTTCGGTCGGAGTCATGCCGTTTACCTTACCTTTGAACGTGATCTCTCTGGAGTCGTGTAAAAATGACACGCTCGTTCGCTCTTGGTTTTACCGCTCTAGGCACTCTCACGAAGTGTACAATCAGAGACTTGTTTGCACATTTAAACAAAAAAATAAACATTATCGTTCCTTAACTCAGATTGCCCTCGGTATTGTTTTGGGGTCTTTTGACAAGCCTTTTGAATTTCCAGGTTATTTGTTGGAGGTGGCTGTATGTGTGGGGTACGTGGCGATGAAGTCTTTCTGTTTTGGTGGAGTGTTTGTAGTGACGAAAGTAAAACATGGTAGTGGGATGCTTTCAGTGTACGGTGAGATTTTCCATTGAGAGGTGATGAGTGGTGGAAGCCAACAAGGTGGTGAGATATTCCTTGCGCAAGAATGAGTTTCATGGGAGAGGGGAGTGTGGTGAGACACATGGGATGTATGTGATGAAGGTAGTGGACGTGGATGAATGGGAATGACGTGGTGACTTATTTATTTTTTGGTGTTCTGGTTTTGTGAATAAATGCACAAAAAATAATGAGAATGGAACTATGCTCTAATTCATGAATGGAAAGACAACATCAAAATTGTAATCTTAAGAAAACTACCTAAATTGATAAAGGAAGCTAGCTACCATAAAAGTTGGAAGAACGACTGGGAAAAGAAAGCTACCAAATCGAGAAAACTTGTAAAATAGTGATTTCGGGCTGCCTGATGCCAACATACTGAAGACTCGAGCTCTGGGCCGTCGGGACGCCATTGAGATGACCGTGATTGTCTTCCTTCTGAACTTTGAATAGGCCTCGTAAAATGTTTGAACTAGGAATGCCTATGGGTTATGTAGGAAGTAACTGGGCCTGAGTCTTCGCCAAACTAGGAGTGAAGTGCATAGATTAGAGTGATTCCTAGACTAGAATGGACATGTAGGCCTGAATCCAGAAATTGAGCAAACAAGCTGAAAGAAATCACATGGACCGTGAATGGGCCACTGGGCCGAGGGATGAGCCTTGAAGTCTAGATTCGTTTGATGCTCTTGTTGGGCCTTGAAGCCGGAAACTGGAATGAATGCGTTATGCAAACTATCTTGGATTCAAATGTTTTATGGACCGAAATTCTGGATTGAGAGCGAAGCTCATGGGCCAAAACTATGAATTGGTCTATGGGCTCAAACGAGATGAGTTATGAGTGTGGTACTTGGGCCAGAATGATTGCTCAATATGTGAACTGGAATTTGGGCCGAGTGATTTTGGGTGGGCCTAAAAGATGACACCTAGATCTAGGGTTTTGGGTTAGGGTCATGATAAGAAGTCTACCTAGACTAGAATGTCCCTTGGGCCGGAATGTGTTTAGGCCTGAAGTAAAGCACATGAGCTGGAATGGTCCCTAAATCACAAATGGGCCTAACTTTCTTCGGGCCAGAGAAGGTGCTAAGCCGAAAATATTTTATTTTCAGGACTTGTGAGTTATTTCAAGTTCAGGTGGATTTCTTTTTCATGGGTCTAGAACTAATTGGATAATTCAAATTGGGCCAGAAGAGAAATCACCTAAGTCTAGGCTTTTGGGCCGAAGCCCGAATGACTCACATGCTAAACCAAACAGGGCCTCAAGGCCGCAAACAAATAGAGCTGCCAATTCGTGTTGGGCTAGGTTGATGTAGGAGAAGTTCCTATCAATCTCTAGGCTGGGTAGTGGGCCGATCATACAAGCAAACAAGGCCCACAAAATTCAACATGTCCTCACTAGACGTCTAAATCAAACCGGGTATGGATCGATCCGAGAGGTGCTTGGGGCACGGGCCCAGGTCACCACAAAGGAATATGGCTTGCACGCTATTCTCTTTGGGCTTCCCCACTCTTTTCACATCACCTGAAGGTGTGCGTCTACGGTTGGGTCTTTGACTGACCAAACAAAGGGCTAGGTAAGGGCACTGCTAGGAAAACGCTTGGGGCTAAAGCCCAGGTATTAAGGGGGTGTGGTTAGACGACACCCTCCTCTTTTCCCCCACTTATTCACATCACCTAAAAGGTGTGAGTCCCTGACAGGGGACCCTCAAACGGGTCCCGGGGTGAAATCAGTTTGTGGACCCTCGCTCTCATATGATGCAAAAGTACAGAAATTAAGTTGCGCACAAAAGTAAACAAACAATGTAATAAAGCCATTAATAAGCATTTTCAAGTTAAGCCCTCTTTCTTAAAATTAACAAGTTAATATTAAGAATCTTGTCCCCAGCAGAGTCGCCAGTCTGTGAGCCTCGATTTTGAACCCTATCCTATGTTGATTAAATTGATTAGGATCTAACCGGGTTTTAGTTCCACTTATAACCTAATAGATTATTAACTATGCATATAACAATAATTATTAAAACCTAGGCTAGCTCACTGGAACCTATTATGAGTCGCCACCACTTTTAACCTAGGATAAATTAGGAAAGGAAGAGTTCGGGTTCGGGGGCTTGGTATTCGACTTATTTAGGGTTCAATTACTTTCATTACCCCTAGAAGTCGTTTTTTCCTCTACTTACTTTATTTACGGCTTATCACGAAGTCGTTTTAACCTAAGTGCATGAGTTTCTGTTTTTTAGCATTTTTCGACAGAAAATTAAAGTGGAAATTAAAATACCTAAACTAGGGTTTCGGAGGCATAATTAGGTCGAATTTTGATTCCGTCCGTGGCCACGGACCTAATGTCCGAACCCATGGACCCTAGTTAACCTAATTACACAGAAAAGTCAAATTTAAACAGAAACAAGATTTTGAAAATTCCGGGCCACGGACAGGACGTCCGTCGGCCCGGACATGTTTTATAAAACCCTAAATTTTGAAAAAAAATATCCCGCCACCGTCCGGGGTGTCCGGGCTTACGGACTGGGAGTCCGGGACCCCGGACGTAGCGTCCGTGGGTGCGGACCGACCTCGGACGGCGGCGTTGAGGCTGTTCCTTGTGGTGTTTTTTGGCTTAAATTTTTGGGTACATAGCCTGAAAGATTATAAACACGTTAGTAATCAAAATTTTTAAATTTGAAGTCAAAATTAATGCAAAACTTAGCTAACAAGTTAGAAGGCAGAAACACAAACAAATTTTAATTCAGAGGCAAGGAAAATCAATTCGGTTAGAAATTTCAACAGAAGTGTATTTAGATCAGAGGAGTTAGAAAATTTGGTTTCTAACCTGTTTTGGTTTCGGATATCTGTTATTCCTTCACGTCGGGAATCTTTGAGAGCTTTGTTAATGGCCAATCCGGTTCGACTTTGACCCGAGCTTCTGACCCTCTTTCCTTGTGTTGATAAGCACGTTTTGGTTCTGTATTTTTAGTGTTTTGGTGCTTGGAAGTTCAATAGGAGAAGAAAGGATGAGTTTTTGGTGATTTTGGGGTGATTTCTGCAGTGTTTCGGTATTGATTTGAGGCTTGGAAGTGTAAAAACGTGGGAAGAAGGCTTGTGGCTGTGTTCTCTGACTTTTGAGGTGTTCTCCTCTGCCCGAGTTCGTTTTTTGGGAGGTCCTTTTATAGAAAGAGCATGGTCAAATTGATAGAGCAAGATCTTTATCTAAAAGACTGATTTTGTGCTCTAAGGGAATCTGATTTTTTAGAATATGTTGAAAGCCAATAAAAATTATGAAAATTTAACTGAAGGTAAAAAATGATTTTTAGGAATTTTGAGAGTTGGAATCTGATTAGTTTGATAAATAATCGATTAGATAAAAATCTCACATTCTGGAATCTCCCATAATTCATAACTTATTATTGGAAAGTCGAAATAACTAAATTCCAACGGCATTATTCTCTAAAAATCATCCTCTATCTCGTATTAAAATTTCATGACATTTTGTGTTGAATTCGGTATTTTCCAAAGGAGAGAGAAAATTGTAAAAATGATTGAATTTCTCTTTTAATTTTGGGCAAAGGTTCCAAATAAGATAATTTCAGGTTTATGACTGTATGTAGTCATGCTAACCATGTGACAATTTTATTTTAATTTTGGAAACCTTTTAATTTCTATTTTGAGGCTATTTCATGTGTTAATTATTAAAGAAATTAGCTTATAATATGAATTAAAAGCTAAATTTCCAGAATAAATATTGTCAGAAATCATGAAATACCTTTCATAATGACTATGATATTTGGAAGTGTTTGGAGATAATGAACAAGTCATATGAAAATAGAAAATCCCGAGAATGTCCTTGGAAAATCCTGCATTGGTGTATTTGACCACTTTGCCCTTTGTAACACGTATGCCTTAGAGAGTACTCCAGGGGGGTTGAAATTTTGGGTATAACATATTGCCCCCCGTCAACTAGGCTTTGTAATGAAGATGAAATGACTAGTTGATGCCTGAGTGATACCCCAAAATCTAGATTTTTTTCCAAGACCCTGCATGTTATTGAAAAACTGATAAATTGTGTCGAGCTGTTATATGGCGCTGACTACCTATAAGTAGAGTGGAAGGATGTCGAGCGATTGTAAGGAGTCGACCACCTAACGGTAAAAATGAAGTAATGTTGGACTATTCTAAGGCGCCGACTACCTATAATGATGATATGATGTCAAGCTATTCTAAGGCGTTGACTACCTATGATGAACGAGATGAAATAAATGTCAAGCGATTCTAAGGCGTTGACTACCTAAAAATGAAATGATGAAGTAAATGTCAAGCGATTCTAGGGCGTGGACTACCTAAAATGAAATGATGAAATAAATGTCAAGCGATTCTAAGGCGTTGACTACCTAAAAATGAAATGATGAAATAAATGTCATGCGATTCTAAGGCGTTGACTACCTGAAGATGATGAAAGCTAAATAATGTAGATGTAGGAATGCTGATATGCTAGTGATGCTAATGGTGCTGATGCTGATGATAATGCTGATGATGCTGATGATGTTAATGATGTTGTTGATGCTGATGATGCTGATGATGCTTGGATGCTTCTGGAGACCGAAAACCCGTGCTGATGCTCCTGGCTGGACCTAATGTGGACTTATTGCCATCGCCCCTCAAGCCAGTGTGCAGGGATAACTCCTGGTAAAAACCCTGGGGACTTATTGCCTTCGCCCACCATTCGTTGATCCCAAAAATAAGTTGACATCGCAAAAGGAGGATTTATTGCCATCACCTCACCAACTTTCTGTCGCTAGGTCTTGTGACGCGCCAGGATAATGCAACGAGGTCTTATGACGAGCCTATATGGATGAGATGAATGCAATGTGTTTGACGAGAGTGGGGTAAACTAAAAGGTAATGCCAGGTCTTACTACGAGCCTAAGGGAATGCAACTAGGTCTTATGACGAGCCTAAAGGACGGTTCTAGGTCTTACGACGAGCCTACGGATGGACCTAGGTCTTATGACGAGCCTAAGGATGGATCTAGGTCTTATGACGAGCCAAAGGATGGGTCTAGGTCTTATGACGAGCCTAAGGATGGACCTAGGTCTTATGACGAGCCTAAGGATGGATCTAGGTCTTATGATGAGCCTAAAGGATGGGTCTAGGTTTTATGACGAGCCTAAAGGTTATTCTAAGTGAAAGTGAGTAAAATGTATGATGGGTCTAAATGGATGTAGAAGGATTAGGGTTTATGTCAAACCTGAAGATGGTAGGGCTCAAGACGGGCCTGTGAATGTTTGGATGTGGAGGTAGGGCTTAGGACGGGCCTGAGGATGTTTAAATGTGGAGGTAGGGCTTAGGACGGGCCTGAGGATGTTTAAATGTGGAGGTAGGGCTTAGGACGGGCCTGTGTGATGTACGATGGCGGTGGTGATGTTTGAGCTTTGGGTTCCAATTGGCGTTGTCACAGCAATTGTTGGAACCAACAATTGCCCCCAGTATTTTCCCTCAAGACACTCTGAGCTAGAATTCATGGCAATCTATCGGAACGATCGATTGCCCCCAGTATTTTCTTTGGTTAAACATGCGAACAAGTCTTATCCTTACAGGGTCAAGGCTTATGTTTTGACCTGGTGCTTCCTAACCTACACTCGACGTGTTTGGTGTTTGCACTCGTTTCTCGCTTACGGTCACAACCTTTCAACCATTGAATTTGACATTTGTTAGATTTACGTATTCAACCTGTTACTTTCACTCGATTGGATACACAACTACTAGGTCGGAAGTCTTTTGAGCTTATAACTTGGCTATGGGGTGTGATGAATGACAACAGGATAACGGAGGAATGTTTAGGATATGTGGAGCTTTAAGGATGACCAAAGCTGCAACTTGCACCGTCTCTTGGACTTGTCTTCTTTGCCTTGAAGTCGTTTGGCTACTTCGTGATGACTTCGCTTGTGAACTCGGGACTTGGAACTTTTGGATTGTTCCTTGCATCTTCTTTTTTCCGATTTTGGATTTCTTCGAGGCTTTTCAGATTTGCCTTTCTTTGAATCTCCTTTCCTTCAGGGTTCTTGTGTTTCCCGGCTTTGAACTTTGAGAGCTGTTGTTTGATGTTAGCTCATTTGGATCCTGTGTCACTTTGGGACCATTTGCGGATCGCTTCGTCATGCTGGTAGCAATTTTGCTTCTTTGGACTTGTGAAGTTGCTGCTCGGAAGTCGGGCTCCTTGCTTCCTTTGGTCACCGGGTCGGTTATTCATCATTGGCTGGCTCATTTATGGAGCTTGTAGTGTTGTAAAAGAGGTCACATATGAAAAGCTCAGCGGGGGTGCCTAGGGTGTAATGTCAGGGTTCACAAGCTTTTGGCTGTGTGGTGTTGTACCTAGGTGCTTCGTCATCATCGTAATAGTTGTGTATCCGTTCTTTGCTACTTTTCACAGGTTTAAGCGTAAATTTACAAACTATCTCCTTCGGTCGGAGTCATGCCGTTTACCTTACCTTCGAACGTGATCTCTCTGGAGTCGTGTAAAAATGACACGCTCGTTCGCTCTTGGTTTTACCGCTCTAGGCACTCTCACGAAGTGTACAGTCAGAGACTTGTTTGCACATTTAAACAAATAAATAAACATTATCGTTCCTAAACTCCGATTGCCCTCGGTATTGTTTTGGGGTCTTTTGACAAGCCTTTTGAATTTCCAGGTTATTTGTTGGAGGTGGCTGTATGTGTGGTGGTACGTGGCGATGAAGTCTTGCTGTTTTGGTGGAGTGATGTAGTGACGAAAGTAAAACATGGTAGTGGGATGCTTTCAGTGTACGGTGAGATTTTCCATTGAGAGGTGATGAGTGGTGGAAGCCAACAAGGTGGTGAGATATTCCTTGCGCAAGAATGAGTTTCATGTGGAGAGGGGAGTGTGGTGAGACACATGGGATGTATGTGATGAAGGTAGTGGACGTGGATGAAATGACGTGATGACTTATTTATTTTTTGGTGTTCTGGTTTTGTGAATAAATGCACAAAAAATAATGAGAATGGAACTATGCTCTAATTCATGAATGGAAAGACAACATCAAAAATTGTAATCTTAAGAAAACTACCTAAAATGATAAAGGAAGCTAGCTACCATAAAAGTTGGAAGAACGACTGGGAAAAGAAAGCTACCAAATCGAGAAAACTTCTAAAATAGTGATTTCGGGCTGCCTGATGCCAACATACTGAAGACTCGAGCTCTGGCCGTCGGGACGCCATTGAGATGACCGTGATTGTCTTCCTTCTGAACTTTGAATAGGCCTCGTAAAATTTTTGAACTAGGAATGCCTATGGGTTATGTAGGAAGTAACTGGGCCTGAGTCTTCGCCAAACTGGGAGTGAAGTGCATAGATTAGAGTGATTCCTAGACTAGAATGGACATGTAGGCCTGAATCCAGAAATTGAGCAAAAAGCTGAAAGAAATCACATGGACCGTGAATGGGCCACTGGGCCGAGGGATGAGCCTTGAAGTCTAGATTCGTTTGATGCTCTTGTTGGGCCTTGAAGCCGGAAACTGGAATGAATGTGTTATGCAAACTATCTTGGATTCAAATGTTTTATGGACCGAATTCTGGATTGAGAGCGAAGCTCATGGGCCAAAACTATGAATTGGTCTATGGGCTCAAACGGGATGAGTTATGAGTGTGGTACTTGGGCCAGAATGATTGCTCAATATGTGAACTGGAATTTGGGCCGAGTGATTTTGGTTGGGCCTAAAAGACGACACCTAGATCTAGGGTTTTGGGTTAGGGTCATGATAAGAAGTCTACCTAGACTAGAATGATCCCTTGGGCCGGAATGTGTTTAGGCCTGAAGTAAAGCACATGAGCTGGAATGGTCCCTAAATCACAAATGGGCCTAACTTTCTTCGGGCCAGAGAGATGGTTGCTAAGCCGAAAAAGATTTTATTTTCAGGACTTGTGAGTTATTTCAAGTTCAGGTGATTTCTTTTTCATGGGTCTAGAACTAATTGGATAATTCAAATTGGGCCAGAAGAGAAATCACCTAAGTCTAGGCTTTTGGGCCGAAGCCCGAACGACTCACATGTTAAACCAAACAGGGCCTCAAGCCACAAACAAATAGAGCTGCCAATTCGTGTTGGGCTAGGTTGATGTAGGAGAAGTTCCTATCAATCTCTAGGCTGGGTAGTGGGCCGATCATACAAGCAAACAAGGCCCACACAAATTCAACATGTCCTCACTAGACGTCTAAATCAAACCGGTATGGATCGATCCGGAGAGGTGCTTGGGGCACGGGCCCAGGTCACCACAAAGGAATATGGCTTGCACGCTATTCTCTTTGGGCTTCCCCACTCTTTTCATCACCTGAAGGTGTGCGTCTACGGTTGGGTCTTTGACTGACCAAACAAAGGGCTAGGTAAGGGCACTGCTAGGAAAACGCTTGGGGCTAAAGCCCAGGTATTAAGGGGGTGTGGTTAGACGACACCCTCCTCTTTTCCCCCACTTATTCACATCACCTAAAAGGTGTGAGTCCCTGACAGGGGACCCTCAAACGGGTCCCGGGGTGAAATCAGTTTATGTGGACCCTCGCTCTCATATGATGCAAAAGTACAGAAATTTAAGTTACGCACAAAGTAAACAAACAATGTAATAAAGCCATTAATAAGCATTTTCAAGTTAAGCCCTCTTTCTTAAAATAAACAAGTTAATATTAAGAATCTTGTCCCCAGCAGAGTCGCCAGTCTGTGAGCCTCGATTTTGAACCCTATCCTATGTTGATTAATTGATTAGGATCTAACCGGGTTTTAGGTCCACTTATAACCTAAGATTATTAACTATGTCATATAACAATAATTATTAAAACCTAGGCTAGCTCACTGGAACCTATTATGAGTCGCCACCTAATTTTAACCTAGGATAAATTAGGAAAGGAAGAGTTCGGGTTCGGGGGCTTGGTATTCGACTTGTTTAGGGTTCAATTACTTTCATTAACCCCAGAAGTCGTTTTTCCTCTACTTACTTTATTTACGGCTTATCACGAATCGTTTTAACCTAAGTGCACGAGTTTCTGTTTTTTAGCATTTTTTGACAGAAATTAAAGTGGAAATTAAAATACCTAAACTAGGGTTTGGAGGCAGAATTAGGTCGAATTTTGATTCCGTCCGTGGCCACGGACCTAATGTCCGAACCCATGGACCCCAGTTAACCTAATTACACAGAAAAGTCAAATTTAAACAGAAACAAGATTTTGAAAATTCCGGGGCCACGGACAGGACGTCCGTGGGCCCGGACATGTTTTATAAAACCCTAAATTTGAAAAAAAATATCCCGCCACCGTCCGGGGGCGTCCGGCTTACGGACTGGGAGTCCGGGACCCCGGACGTAGCGTCCGTGGGTGCGGACCGACCTCGGACGGCGGCGTTGAGGCTGTTCCCTGTGGTGTTTTTTGGCTTAAATTTTTTGGGTACATAGCCTGAAAGATTATAAACACGTTAGTAATCAAAATTTTTAAATTTGAAGTCAAAATTAATGCAAAACTTAGCTAACAAGTTAGAAGGCAGAAACACAAACAAATTTAATTCAGAGGCAAGGAAAATCAATTCGGTTAGAAATTTCAACCAGAAGTGTATTTAGACCAGAGGAGTTAGAAAATTTGGTTTCTAACCTGTTTTGGTTTCGGATATCTGTTATTCCTTCACGTCGGGAATCTTTGAGAGCTTTGTTAATGGCCAATCCGTTCGACTTTGACCCGAGCTTCTGACCTCTTCTTCCTTGTGTTGATAAGCACGTTTTGGTTCTGTATTTTTAGTGTTTTGGTGCTTGAAGTTCAATAGGAGAAGAAAGGATGAGTTTTTGGTGATTTTGGGGTGATTTCTGTAGTGTTTCGGTATTGATTTGAGGCTTGGAAGTGTAAAAACGTGGGAAGAAGGCTTGTGGCTGTGTTCTCTGACTTTGGAGGTGTTCTCCTCTGCCCTAGTTCGTTTGGGAGGTCCTTTTATAGAAAGAGCATGGTCAAATTGATAGAGCAAGATCTTTATCTAAAAGACTGATTTTGCGCTCTAAGGGAATCTGATTTTTTAGAATATGTTGCATGCCGATAAAAATTATGAAATTTAACAGAAGGTAAATATGATTTTTAGAATTTTGAGAGTTGGAATCGGATTAGTTTGATAAATAATCGCTTAGATAAAACTCAAACCTGGAATCTTCCCAATAATTCATAACTTATTTGTATTGGAAAGTAAATAACAAAATTCCAACGGCATTATTCTCTAAAAATCATCCTCTATCTCGTATTAAAATTTCATGACATTTTGTGTTGAATTCGGTATTTTCAAAGGAGAGAGAAAATTGTAAAAATGATTGAATTTCTCTTTTAAATTTTGGGCAAAGGTTCCAAATAAGATAATTTCAGGTTTATGACTGTATGTAGTCATGCTAACCATGTGACAATTTTATTTTAATTTTGGAAACCTTTTAATTTCTATTTTGAGGCTATTTCATGTGTTAATTATTAAAGAAATTAGCTTATAATATGAATTAAAAGCTAAATTTCCAGAATAAATATTATCAGAAAATCATGAAATACCTTTCATAATGACTATGATATTTGGAAGTGTTTGGAGATAATGAACAAGTCATATGAAAATAGAAAATCCCGAGAATGTCCTTGGAAAATCCTGCATTGGTGTATTTTGACCACTTTGCCCTTTGTAACACGTATGCCTTAGAGACTACTCCAGGGGGGTTGAAATTTTGGGTATAACATATTGCCCCCCGTCAACTAGGCTTTGTAATGAAGATGAAATGACTAGTTGATGCCTGAGTGATACCCCAAAATTCTAGATTTTTCCAAGCCTGCATGTTATTGAAAAACTGATAAATTGTGTCGAGCTGTTCTAGGCGCTGACTACCTATGAGTAGAGTGGAAGGATGTCGAGCGATTCTAAGGAGTCGACCACCTAACGGTAAAAATGAAGTAATGTTGGACTATTCTAAGGCGCGACTACCTATAATGATGATATGATGTCAAGCTATTCTAAGGCGTTGACTACCTATGATGAACGAGATGAAATAAATGTCAAGCGATTCTAAGGCGTTGACTACCTAAAAATGAAATGATGAAGTAAGTAAATGTCAAGCGATTCTAGGGCGTTGACTACCTAAAAATGAAATGATGAAATAAATGTCAAGCGATTCTAAGGCGTTGACTACCTAAAAATGAAATGATGAAATAAATGTCAAGCGATTCTAAGGCGTTGACTACCTGAAGATGATGAAAGCTAAATAATGTGTAGATGTAGGAATGCTGATATGCTAGTGATGCTAATGGTGCTGATGATGATGATGCTAATGATTGTTGATGATGTTGATGATGCTGATGATGCTTGGATGCTTCTGGAGACCGAAAACCCGTGCTGATGCTCCTGGCTGGACCTAATGTGGACTTATTGCCATCGCCCCCCAAGCCAGTGTGCAGGGATAACTCCTGGTAAAAACCCTGGGGACTTATTGCCTTCGCCCACCATTCGTTGATCCCAAAAATAAGTTGACATCGCAAAAGGAGGATTTATTGCCATCACCTCACCAACTTTCTGTCGCTAGGTCTTGTGACGCGCCAGGATAATGCAACTAGGTCTTATGACGAGCCTATATGGATGAGATGAATGCAATGTGTTTGACGAGAGTGGGTAAACTAAAAGGTAATGCCAGGTCTTACTACGAGCCTAAGGGAATGCAACTAGGTCTTATGACGAGCCTAAAGGACGGTTCTAGGTCTTACGACGAGCCTAAGGATGGACCTAGGTCTTATGACGAGCCTAAAGGATGGATCTAGGTCTTATGACGAGCCTAAAGGATGGGTCTAGGTCTTATGACGAGCCTAAAGGAGGGTCTAGGTCTTATGACGAGCCTAAAGGTTATTCTAAGTGAAAGTGAGTAAAATGTATGATGGGTCTAAATGGATGTAGAAGGATTAGGGTTTATGTCAAACCTGGAGATGGTAGGGCTCAAGACGGGCCTGTGAATGTTTGGATGTGGAGGTAGGGCTTAGGACGGGCCTGAGGATGTTTAAATGTGGAGGTAGGGCTTAGGACGGGCCTGAGGATGTTTAAATGTGGAGGTAGGGCTTAGGACGGGCCTGTGTGATGTACGATGGCGGTGGTGATGTTTGAGCTTTGGGTTCCAATTGGCGTTGTCACAGCAATTGTTGGAACCAACAATTGCCCCCAGTATTTTCCCTCAAGACAATCTGAGCTAGAATTCATGGCAATCTATCGGAACGATCGATTGCCCCCAGTATTTTCTTTGGTTAAACGTGCGAACAAGTCTTATCCTTACAGGGTCAAGGCTTATGTTTTGACCTGGTGCTTCCTAACCTACACTCGACGTGTTTGGTGTTTGCACTCGTTTCTCGCTTACGGTCACAACCTCTCAACCATTGAATTTGACATTTGTTAGATTTACGTATTCAACCTGTTACTTTCACTCGATTGGATACACAACTACTAGGTCGGAAGTCTTTTGAGCTTATAACTTGGCTATGGGGTGTGATGAATGACAACAGGATAACGGAGGAATGTTTAGGATATGTGGAGCTTTAAGGATGACCAAAGCTGCAACTTGCACCGTCTCTCGGACTTGTCTTCTTTGCCTTGAAGTCGTTTGGCTACTTCGTGATGACTTCGCTTGTGAACTCGGGACTTGGAACTTTTGGATTGTTCCTTGCATCTTCTTTTTTCCGATTTTGGATTTCTTCGAGGCTTTTCAGATTTGCCTTTCTTTGAATCTCCTTTCCTTCAGGGTTCTTGTGTTTCCCGGCTTTGAACTTTGAGAGCTGTTTTTGATGTTAGCTCATTTGGATCCTGTGTCACTTTGGGACCATTTGCGGATCGCTTCGTCATGCTGGTAGCAATTTTGCTTCTTTGGACTTGTGAAGTTGCTGCTCGGAAGTCGGGCTCCTTGCTTCCTTTGGTCACCGGGTCGGTTATTCATCATTGGCTGGCTCATTTATGGAGCTTGTAGTGTTGTAAAAGAGGTCACATATGAAAAGCTCAGCGGGGGTGCCTAGGGTGTAATGTCAGGGTTCACAAGCTTTTTGGCTGTGTGGTGTTGTACCTAGGTGCTTCGTCATCCCTAATAGTTGTGTATCCGTTCTTTGCTACTTTTCACAGGTTTAAGCGTAAATTTACAAACTATCTCCTTCGGTCGGAGTCATGCCGTTTACCTTACCTTTGAACGTGATCTCTCTGGAGTCGTGTAAAAATGACACGCTCGTTCGCTCTTGGTTTTACCGCTCTAGGCACTCTCACGAAGTGTACAGTCAGAGACTTGTTTGCACATTTAAACAAAAGAAATAAACATTATCGTTCCTTAACTCAGATTGCCCTCGGTATTGTTTTGGGGTCTTTTGACAAGCCTTTTGAATTTAGGTTATTTGTTGGAGGTGGCTGTATGTGTGGTGGTACGTGGCGATGAAGTCTTGCTGTTTTTTGGTGGAGTGATGTAGTGACGAAAGTAAAACATGGTAGTGGGATGCTTTCAGTGTACGGTGAGATTTTCCATTGAGAGGTGATGAGTGGTGGAAGCCAACAAGGTGGTGAGATATTCCTTGCGCAAGAATGAGTTTCATGTGGAGAGGGGAGTGTGGTGAGACACATGGGATGTATGTGATGAAGGTAGTGGACGTGGATGAAATGACGTGATGACTTATTTATTTTTGGGGTGTTCTGGTTTTGTGAATAAATGCACAAAAATAATGAGAATGGAACTATGCTCTAATTCATGAATGGAAAGACAACATCAAAAATTGTAATCTTAAGAAAACTACCTAAAATGATAAAGGAAGCTAGCTACCATAAAAGTTGGAAGAACGACTGGGAAAAGAAAGCTACCAAATCGAGAAAACTTCTAAAATAGTGATTTCGGGCTGCCTGATGCCAACATACTGAAGACTCGAGCTCTGGGCCGTCGGGACGCCATTGAGATGACCGTGATTGTCTTCCTTCTGAACTTTGAATAGGCCTCGTAAAATGTTTGAACTAGGAATGCCTATGGGTTATGTAGGAAGTAACTGGGCCTGAGTCTTCGCCAAACTGGGAGTGAAGTGCATAGATTAGAGTGATTCCTAGACTAGAATGGACATGTAGGCCTGAATCCAGAAATTGAGCAAAAAAGCTGAAAGAAATCACATGGACCGTGAATGGGCCACTGGGCCGAGGGATGAGCCTTGAAGTCTAGATTCGTTTGATGCTCTTGTTGGGCCTTGAAGCCGGAAACTGGAATGAATGTGTTATGCAAACTATCTTGGATTCAAATGTTTTATGGACCGAAATTCTGGATTGAGAGCGAAGCTCATGGGCCAAAACTATGAATTGGTCTATGGGCTCAAACGGGATGAGTATGAGTGTGTGTTACTTGGGCCAGAATGATTGCTCAATATGTGAACTGGAATTTGGGCCGAGTGATTTTGGTTGGGCCTAAAAGATGACACCTAGATCTAGGGTTTTGGGGTTAGGGTCATGATAAGAAGTCCACCTAGACTAGAATGATCCCTTGGGCCGGAATGTGTTTAGGCCGAAGTAAAGCACATGAGCTGGAATGGTCCCTAAATCACAAATGGGCCTAACTTTCTTCGGGCCAGAGAAGATGGTTGCTAAGCCGAAAAAGATTTTATTTTCAGGACTTGTGAGTTATTTCAAGTTCAGGTGGATTTCTTTTCATGGGTCTAGAACTAATTGGATAATTCAAATTGGGCCAGAGAGAAATCACCTAAGTCTAGGCTTTTGGGCCGAAGCCCCAACGACTCACATGCTAAACCAAACAGGGCCTCAAGCCGCCAACACAAATAGAGCTGCAAATTGTGTTGGGAGGTTGATGTAGGAGAAGTTCCTATCAATCTCTAGGCTGGGGTAGTGGGCCGATCATACAAGCAAACAAGGCCCACACAAATTCAACATGTCCTCACTAGACGTCTAAATCAAACCGGGTATGGATCGATCCGGAGAGGTGCTTGGGGCACGGGCCCAGGTCACCACAAAGGAATATGGCTTGCACGCTATTCTCTTTGGGCTTCCCCACTCTTTTCACATCACCTGAAGGTGTGCGTCTACCGTTGGGTCTTTGACTGACCAAACAAAGGGCTAGGTAAGGGCACTGCTAGGAAAACGCTTGGGGCTAAAGCCCAGGTATTAAGGGGGTGTGGTTAGACGACACCCTCCTCTTTTCCCCCACTTATTCACATCACCTAAAAGGTGTGAGTCCCTGACAGGGGACCCTCAAACGGGTCCCGGGGTGAAATCGGTTTATGTGGACCCTCGCTCTCATATGATGCAAAAGTACAGAAATTTAAGTTGCACACAAAAGTAAACAAACAATGTAATAAAGCCATTAATAAGCATTTTCAAGTTAAGCCCTCTTTCTTAAAATTAAACAAGTTAATATTAAGAATCTTGTCCCCAGCAGAGTCGCCAGTCTGTGAGCCTCGATTTTGAACCCTATCCTATGTTGATTAAATTGATTAGGATCTAACCGGGTTTTAGGTCCACTATAACTAAGATTATTAACTATGTCATATAACAATAATTATTAAAACCTAGGCTAGCTCACTGGAACCTATTATGAGTCGCCACCTAATTTTAACCTAGGATAAATTAGGAAAGGAAGAGTTCGGGTTCGGGGGCTTGGTATTCGACTTTGGGTAGCATTTTTACCCCTAAGTGCGCGAGTTTCTGTTTTTTAGCATTTTTTGACAGAAAATTAAAGTGGAAATTAAAATACCTAAACTAGGGTTTCGAGGCAGAATTAGGTCGAATTTTGATTCCGTCCGTGGCCACGGACCTAATGTCCGAACCCATGGACCCCAGTTAACCTAATTACACAGAAAAGTCAAATTTAAAAGAACAAATTTTAAAAGAAACGGGATTTTGAAAATTCCGGGGCCACGGACATGTTTTATAAAACCCTAACTTTTGAAAAAAAATATCCCGCCACCGTCCGGGGGCGTCAGGGCTTACGGACTGGGAGTCCGGACCCGGACGTAGCGTCGTGGGTGTGCAGACCGACCTCGGACGGCGGCGTTGAGGCTGTTCCCTGTGGTGTTTTGGCTTAAATTTTTTGGGTACATAGCCTGAAAGATTATAAACACGTTAGTAATCAAAAGTTTAATTTGAAGTCAAAATTAATGCAAAACTTAGCTAACAAGTTAGAAGGCAGAAACACAAACAAATTTTAATTCAGAGGCAAGGAAAAATCAATTCGGTTAGAAATTTCAACCAGAAGTGTATTTAGACCAGAGGAGTTAGAAAATTTGGTTTCTAACCTGTTTTGGTTTCGGATATCTGTTATTCCTTCACGTCGGGAATCTTTGAGAGCTTTGTTAATGGCCAATCCGGTTCGACTTGACCCGAGCTTCTGACCTCTTCTTCCTTGTGTTGATAAGCACGTTTTGGTTCTGTATTTTTAGTGTTTTGGTGCTTGGAAGTTCAATAGGAGAAGAAGGATGAGTTTTTGGTGATTTTGGGGTGATTTCTGCAGTGTTTCGGTATTGATTTGAGGCTTGGAAGTGTAAAAACGTGGGAAGAAGGCTTTGGCTGTGTTCTCTGACTTTTGAGGTGTTCTCCTCTGCCCTAGTTTTTTTTTGGGAGGTCCTTTTATAGAAAGAGCATGGTCAAATTGATAGAGCAAGATCTTTATCTAAAAGACTGATTTTGTGCTCTAAGGGAATCTGATTTTTTAGAATATGTTGCAAGCCAATAAAAATTATGAAAATTTAACTGAAGGTAAATAATGATTTTTAGGAATTTTGAGAGTTGGAATCGGATTAGTTTGATAAATAATCGATTAGATAAAAATCTCACAATCTGGAATCTCCCATAATTCATAACTTATTATTGGAAAGTCAAAATAACGAAATTCCAACGGAATTATTCTCTAAAAATCATCCTCTATCTCGTATTAAAATTTCATGACATTTTGTGTTGAATTCGGTATTTTCCAAAGGAGAGAGAAAATTGTAAAAATGATTGAATTTCTCTTTTAAATTTTGGGCAAAGGTTCCAAATAAGATAATTTCAGGTTTATGACTGTATGTAGTCATGCTAACCATGTGACAATTTTATTTTAATTTTGGAAACCTTTTATTTCTATTTTGAGGCTATTTCATGTGTTAATTATTAAAGAAATTAGCTTATAATATGAATTAAAAGCTAAATTTCCAGAATAAATATTATCAGAAAATCATGAAATACCTTTCATAATGACTATGATATTTGGAAGTGTTTGGAGATAATGAACAAGTCATATGAAAATAGAAAATCCCGAGAATGTCCTTGGAAAATCCTGCATTGGTGTATTTTGACCACTTTGCCCTTTGTAAACGTATGCCTTAGAGACTACTCCAGGGGGTTGAAATTTTGGGTATAACATATTGCCCCCCGTCAACTAGCTTTGTAATGAAGATGAAATGACTAGTTGATGCCTGAGTGATACCCCAAAATTCTAGATTTTACCCTGCATGTTATTGAAAAACTGATAAATTGTGTCGAGCTGTTCTATGGCGCTGACTACCTATGAGTAGAGTGGAAGGATGTCGAGCGATTCTAAGGAGTCGACCACCTAACGGTAAAAATGAAGTAATGTTCGACTATTCTAAGGCGCCGACTACCTATAATGATGATATGATGTCAAGCTATTCTAAGGGTTGACTACCTATGATGAACGAGATGAAATAAATGTCAAGCGATTCTAAGGCGTTGACTACCTAAAAATGAAATGATGAAGTAAATGTCAAGCGATTCTAGGGCGTTGACTACCTAAAAATGAAATGATGAAATAAATGTCAAGCGATTCTAAGGTGTTGACTACCTAAATATGAAATGATGAAATAAATGTCAAGCGATTCTAAGGCGTTGACTACCTGAAGATAATGAAAGTTAATAATGTGTAGATGTAGGAATGCTGATATGCTAGTGAAGCTAATGGTGCTGATGCTGATGATAATGCTGATGATGCTGATGATGTTAATGATGTTGATGATGCTGATGATGCTGATGATGCTCGGATGCTTCTGGAGACCAAAAACCCGTGCTGATGCTCCTGGCTGGACCTAATGTGGACTTATTGCCATCGCCCCCCAAGCCAGTGTGCTGGGATAACTTCTGGTAAAAACCCTGGGGACTTATTGCCTTCGCCCACCATTCGTTGATCCCAAAAATAAGTTGACATCACAAAAGGAGGATTTATTGCTATCACCTCACCAACTTTCTGTCGCTAGGTCTTGTGACGCACCAAGATAATGCAACTAGGTCTTATGACGAGCCTATATGGGAGATGAATGCAATGTGTTTGACGAGAGTGGGTAAACTAAAAGGTAATGCCAGGTCTTACTACAAGCCTAAGGGAATGCAACTAGGTCTTATGACGAGCCTAAAGGACGGTTCTAGGTCTTACGACGAGCCTACGGATGGATTTAGGTCTTATGACGAGCCTAAGGATGGATCTAGGTCTAATGACGAGCCTAAAGGATGGGTCTAGGTCTTATGACGAGCCTAAAGGACGGTTCTAGGTCTTATGATGAGCCTAAGAATGGACCTAAGTCTTATGACAAGCCTAAGGATGATCTAGGTCTTATGACGAGCCTAAAGGATGGTCTAGGTCCTTATGACGAGCTAAAGTTATTCTAAGTAAAGTTGTAGTAAAATGTTGATGGTCTAAATGGATGTAGAATGCTTAGGTTATGTCAAACCTGGAGATGGTAGGGCTCAAGATGGCTGGACGGGCTGTGAATGTTTGGATGTGGAGATAGGGCTTAGGACGGGCCTGAGGATGTTTAAATGTGGAGGTAGGGCTTAGGACGGGCCTGAGGATGTTTAAATGTGGAGGTAGGGCTTAGGACTGGCCTGTGTGATGTACGATGGCGGTGGTGATGTTTGAGCTTTGGGTTCCAATTGGCGTTGTCACAGCAATTGTTGGTACCAACAATTGCCTCCAGTATTTTCCCTCAAGACAATCTGAGCTAGAATTCATGGCAATCTATCGGAACGATCGATTGCCCCCAGTATTTTCTTTGGTTAAACGTGCGAACAAGTCTTATCCTTACAGGGTCAAGGCTTATGTTTTGACCTGGTGCTTCCTAACCTACACTCGACGTGTTTGGTGTTTGCACTCGTTTCTCGCTTACGGTCACAACCTCTCAACCATTGAATTTGACATTTGTTAGATTTACGTATTCAACCTGTTACTTTCACTCGATTGGATACACGACTACTAGGTCGGAAGTCTTTTGAGCTTATAACTTGGCTATGGGGTGTGATGAATGACAACAGGATAACGGAGGAATGTTTAGGATATGTGGAGCTTTAAGGATGACCAAAGCTGCAACTTGCACCGTCTCTCGGACTTGTCTTCTTTGCCTTGAAGTCGTTTGGCTACTTCGTGATGACTTCTCTTATGAACTCGGGACTTGGAACTTTTGGATTGTTCCTTGCATCTTCTTTTTTCCGATTTTGGATTTCTTCGAGGCTTTTCAGATTTGCCTTTCTTTGAATCTCCTTTCCTTCAGGGTTCTTGTGTTTCCCGGCTTTGAACTTTGAGAGTTTTTTTGATGTTAGCTCATTTGGATCCTGTGTCACTTTGGGACCATTTGCGGATCGCTTTGTCATGCTGGTAGCAATTTTGCTTCTTTGGACTTGTGAAGTTGCTGCTCGGAAGTCGGGCTCCTTGCTTCCTTTGGTCACCGGGTCGGTTATTCATCATTGGCTGGCTCATTTATGGAGCTTGTAGTGTTGTAAAAGAGGTCACATATGAAAAGCTCAGCGGGGGTGCCTAGGGTGTAATGTCAGGGTTCACAAGCTTTTTGGCTGTGTGGTGTTGTACCTAGGTGCTTCGTCATCCCTAATAGTTGTGTATCCGTTCTTTGCTACATTTCACAGGTTTAAGCGTAAATTTACAAACTATCTCCTTCGGTCGGAGTCATGCCGTTTACCTTACCTTTGAACGTGATCTCTCTGGAGTCGTGTAAAAATGACACGCTCGTTCGCTCTTGGTTTTACCGCTCTAGGCACTCTCACGAAGTGTACAGTCAGAGACTTGTTTGCACATTTAAACAAAAGAAATAAACATTATCGTTCCTTAACTCAGATTGCCCTCGGTATTGTTTTGGGGTCTTTTGACAAGCCTTTTGAATTTCTAGGTTATTTGTTGGAGGTGGCTGTATGTGTGGTGGTACGTGGCGATGAAGTCTTGCTGTTTTGGTAGAGTGATGTAGTGACGAAAGTAAAACATGGTAGTGGGATGCTTTCAGTGTACGGTGAGATTTTCCATTGAGAGGTGATGAGTGGTGGAAGCCAACAAGGTGGTGAGATATTCCTTGCGCAAGAATGAGTTTCATGTGGAGAGGGGAGTGTGGTGAGACACATGGGATGTATGTGATGAAGGTAGTGGACGTGGATGAAATGACGTGATGACTTATTTATTTTTTGGTGTTCTGGTTTTGTGAATAAATGCACAAAAAATAATGAGAATGGAACCTACTCTAATTCATGAATGGAAAGACAACATCAAAAATTGTAATCTTAAGAAAACTACCTAAAATGATAAAGGAAGCTAGCTACCATAAAAGTTGGAAGAACGACTGGGAAAAGAAAGCTACCAAATCGAGAAAACTTCTAAAATAGTGATTTCGGGCTGTCTGAAGCCAACATACTGAAGACTCGAGCTCTGGGCCGTCGGGACGCCATTGAGATGACCGTGATTGTCTTCCTTCTGAACTTTGAATAGGCCTCGTAAAATGTTTGAACTAGGAATGCCTATGGGTTATGTAGGAAGTAACTGGGCCTGAGTCTTCGCCAAACTGGGAGTGAAGTGCATAGATTAGAGTGATTCCTAGACTAGAATGGACATGTAGGCCTGAATCCAGAAATTGAGCAAACAAGCTGAAAGAAATCACATGGACCGTGAATGGGCCACTGGGCCGAGGGATGAGCCTTGAAGTCTAGATTCGTTTGATGCTCTTGTTGGGCCTTGAAGCCGGAAACTGGAATGAATGTGTTATGCAAACTATCTTGGATTCAAATGTTTTATGGACCGGAATTCTGGATTGAGAGCGAAGCTCATGGGCCAAAACTATGAATTGGTCTATGGGCTCAAACGGGATGAGTTATGAGTGTGGTACTTGGGCCAGAATGATTGCTCAATATGTGAACTGGAATTTGGGCCGAGTGATTTTGGTTGGGCCTAAAAGATGACACCTAGATCTAGGGTTTTGGGTTAGGGTCATGATAAGAAGTCCACCTAGACTAGAATAATCCCTTGGGCCGGAATGTGTTTAGGCCTGAAGTAAAGCACATGAGCTGGAATGGTCCCTAAATCACAAATGGGCCTAACTTTCTTCGGGCCAGAGAAGATGGTTGCTAAGCCGAAAAAGATTTTATTTTCAGGACTTGTGAGTTATTTCAAGTTCAGGTGGATTTCTTTTTCATGGGTCTAGAACTAATTGGATAATTCAAATTGGGCCAGAAGAGAAATCACCTAAGTCTAGGCTTTTGGGCCGAAGCCCGAACGACTCACATGCTAAACCAAACAGGGCCTCAAGGCCGCAAACAAATAGAGCTGCCAATTCGTGTTGGGCTAGGTTGATGTAGGAGAAGTTCCTATCAATCTCTAGGCTGGGTAGTGGGCCGATCATACAAGCAAACAAGGCCCACACAAATTCAACATGTCCTCACTAGACGTCTAAATCAAACCGGGTATGGATCGATCCGGAGAGGTGCTTGGGGCACGGGCCCAGGTCACCACAAAGGAATATGGCTTGCACGCTATTCTCTTTGGGCTTCCCCACTCTTTTCACATCACCTGAAGGTGTGCGTCTACCGTTGGGTCTTTGACTGACCAAACAAAGGGCTAGGTAAGGGCACTGCTAGGAAAACGCTTGGGGCTAAAGCCCAGGTATTAAGGGGGTGTGGTTAGACGACACCCTCCTCTTTTCCCCCACTTATTCACATCACCTAAAAGGTGTGAGTCCCTGACAGGGGACCCTCAAACGGGTCCCGGGGTGAAATCGGTTTATGTGGACCCTCGCTCTCATATGATGCAAAAGTACAGAAATTTAAGTTGCGTACAAAAGTAAACAAACAATGTAATAAAGCCATTAATAAGCATTTTCAAGTTAAGCCCTCTTTCTTAAAATTAAACAAGTTAATATGAAGAATCTTGTCCCCAGCAGAGTCGCCGGTCTGTGAGCCTCGATTTTGAACCCTATCCTATGTTGATTAAATTGATTAGGATCTCACCGGGTTTTAGGTCCACTTATAACCTAAGATTATTAACTATGTCATATAACAATAATTATTAAAACCTAGGCTAGCTCACTCGAACCTATTATGAGTCGCCACCTAATTTTAACCTATGATAAATTAGGAAAGGAAGAGTTCGGGTTCGGGGGCTTGGTATTCGACTTATTTAGGGTTCAATTACTTTCATACCCCCAGAAGTCGTTTTTCCTCTACTTAGTTTATTTACGGCTTATCACGAAGTCGTTTTAACCTAAGTGCGTGAGTTTTGTTTTTTAGCATTTTTGACAGAAAATTAAAGTGGAAATTAAAATACCTAAACTAGGGTTTCAGAGGCAGAATTAGGTCGAATTTTGATTCCGTCCGTGGCCACGGACCTAATGTCCGAACCCACAGACCCCAGTTAACCTAATTACACAGAAAAGTCAAATTTAAACAGAAACGAGATTTTGAAAAGTCCGGGGCCACGGACAGGATGTCCGTGGGCTCGGACATGTTTAATAAAACCCTAACTTTTGAAAAAAAAATATCCCGCCACCGTCCGGGGGCGTCCGGGCTTATGGACTGGGAGTCCGGGACGCCGGACGTAGCGTCTATGGGTGCGAACCGACCTCGGACGGCAGCATTGAGGCTGTTCCCTGTGGTGTTTTTGGCTTAAATTTTTTGGGTACGTAGCCTAAAAGATTATAAACACGTTAGTAATCAAAAGTTTTCAATTTGAAGTCAAAATTAATGCGAAACTTAGCTAACAAGTTAGAAGGCAGAAACACAAACAAATTTTAATTCAGAGGCAAGGAAAAATCAATTCAGTTAGAAATTTCAACCAGAAGTGTATTTAAACCAGAGGAGTTAGAAAATTTGGTTTCTAACCTGTTTTGGTTTCGGATATCTGTTATTCCTTCACGTCGGGAATCTTTGAGAGCTTTGTTAATGGCCAATCCGGTTCGACTTTGACCCGAGCTTCTGACCTCTTCTTCCTTGTGTTGATAAGCACGTTTTAGTTCTGTAATTTTAGTGTTTTGGTGCTTGAAAGTTCAATAGGAGAAGAAAGGATGAGTTTTTGGTGATTTTGGGGTGATTTCTGTAGTGTTTCGGTATTGATTTGAGGCTTGGAAGTGTAAAAACGTGGGAAGAAGGCTTGTGGCTGTGTTCTCTGACTTTGGAGGTGTTCTCCTCTGCCCTAGTTCGTTTTTGGGAGGTCCTTTTATAGAAAGAGCATGGTCAAATTGATAGAGCAAGATCTTTATCTAAAAGACTGATTTTGCGCTCTAAGGGAATCTGATTTTTTAGAATATGTTGCATGCCGATAAAAATTATGAAAATTAACAGAAGGTAAATAATGATTTTTAGGAATTTTGAGAGTTGGAATCGGATTAGTTTGATAAATAATCGATTAGATAAAAATCTCAAAATCTGGAATCTCCCATAATTCATAACTTATTAGTGGAAAGTCTAAATAACAATATTCCAACGGCATTATTCTCTAAAAATCATCCTCTATCTTGTATTAAAATTTCATGACATTTTGTGTTGAATTCGGTATTTTCCAAAGGAGATAGAAAATTGCAAAAATGATTTAATTTCTCTTTTAAATTTTGGGCTAAGGTTCCAAATAAGATAATTTCAGGTTTATGACTGTATGTAGTCATGCTAACCATGTGACAATTTTATTTTAATTTTGGAAACCTTTTATTTCTATTTTGAGGCTATTTCATGTGTTAATTATTAAAGAAATTAGCTTATAATATGAATTAAAAGCTAAATTTCCAGAATAAATATTATCAGAAAATCATGAAATACCTTTCATAATGACTATGATATTTGGAAGTGTCTGGAGATAATGAACAAGTCATATGAAAATAGAAAATCCCGAGAATGTCCTTGGAAAATCCTGCATTGGTGTATTTTGACCACTTTGCCCTTTGTAACACGTATGCCTTAGAGACTACTCTAGGGGGGTTGAAATTTTGGGTATAACAACCACGCTTGATGGAATAAACCTTATTCCCACAATAAATGGGATAAAAAGGTGATGGGTAGCACATTAAGGATAACGAGAAGGGCGAACAAACCCAAGTTATCAGGGTCACGTAGCAGAAGCTAGTGGGCCCAGAATTCTAAGTGAAATACACCTAGTGAACAAAAGGGTTACTCACCAATGCCTTGAAGCCTCTAAGGATACAACCGAACCGGTTAAGAGTTGAACAACTCCGATGAAAATTCTTGATGTAGGGATGAACCGGTAATACGGTTAAGACCCATTGACCGCATGGAAGCTAAACCACTCCATGACGGCTGAATGTCTTCGATCAATGTCCAATGTTGACACATGGTAGATTTCGTCGGCGTAATCCCTTTTAAGGGGGGTAGAGCGGAAACCGCGAAGTGTAAGTTTTACGTGACAAGTGCATAAACTACAATGCGTATAGCGCAAAAGTATTTGTTTTGATGATTAATACTTATGTTACATAAACATTTGTATTCACTCATCGCGTAATTGTGGTTATTTGGGAAATAATTATATGAATGGAGTAGAGAAACTCCAGGGGAATGAGAACCCCGATTGGTAATAGTATAAGGAATGAGTACGTATAAAAGACTTGAGGAGTATAAATGGGTATGGAACCGATGTATTTGGTGAGTATAAATCGGTATGAAACTGATGTATTTGACGAGTACAAATTGGAGGATAGAAAATTAATTGGATATTATACCTATGAATGTCTTAAATATAGTAGTTGGAGATGATGCAGTAAAAATTGATGAGACGATTAGTAAGTGAGTAAGTGAATTCTAGAATTGGAAAATGTATGTGTGTGATTATGAGTAGAAAGATAAAAAGATAGAAAACGGAACAATGTTTGACTATTTGACTTGTGAATTGAGGTGGGAGGTGGAACTTGATTTGCTAGCGATCAAGGGAAATGAACACAAAATTGGGGTGGAAGGATAATTCAACACCAATGCTGATCACATTGGGTTGAAGGACTCTTGAAGCTCCCTATAAGTGGTCACAGTAATAACACTAGTATTAGGTGTAATTACCATAAATGGGATTTGGGAGATGTATGCAAGTTTTCAAAATGAATTCCCAAAACTAAATTGGTACAATGTTTTCTTCTAACTTGAGAATGAGGATCGGTTTTGAAACTGCTCCCACGGGCGCTAGTGGATCTTCCATGACTAGGCACGGGTATCCGGTTGAAACCATGGAAGTGAAGCTAGTTTTGAGTCAGTGGAAATGTTGATTAGTTTTGAAACCACTACACCGTTCGTGCGGCGGTCCTAAGTGGCCGGTTGGGTGCGGTGACAGTGTGTGTTTTGTATTTTTCCAAGGGCACTGGGGCAGCGTTGTCCCGAAGTAAGTATGAGTAAGTAAGTATGAGTAAGTAAGTATGAGTAAAGTGCTTGAGGATCTCTATATATGCAAATGAATTTGATCAGAACCAAAGGACCATGGCCAGAAAGCATAAGTGCCATTAGTCATGACGGCCGTGAACCAGAAAGTGTAAGTGTTCAAATGTGACCGGTACCTGCGGGATCACTCGACATGGGAGAGGATGGTACCTCATTTATCTGTAGACGGACCCCATGGAGAGTTTGTAACGGATATTTTTGATTGCTATGCATGCAGTGACATGCTGTTTGGATGTGTAGTATACATCAAGTCAGACATTGGGGTCTGACAAGTTATATGTAGAGGTCATAACCTTAGCATAGAGTACTTATACGAGTAACAATATTAGATTCACCAACTTTGAGGGCAAAGTTCTTTAAGGGGGGTAGATTGAAACACCCCGAACTTAAATATGGCGATTAAGTTATTCTAATATGGTATTTAAGGGCCTAATAGCGCCTAAGTAATTTTGGTAAGGAAAATAAATCCAAAAGAAATGAGGAAACGCTTAAAAAGCGAAAAATGCTTAAATAAGCGTTATATAACCATAGGAGGTACGAGATCTGGGTTAGAGTATTATATAGACTCCTAAGGCTTATTCATCCCTAATTGATGTACTGGAACAATTCCCGAAGAAAACGGATCCAAATAACGAATTAAAACGCTAATAAAGCTTTAGCGCACGTTTTTTAAGAAAACCTGAAAATGTGACTTCGAGTGGTCAAATGAACTCACAAAAATTATAGTTCATTATATAACTAAAATTAAACATCAATGGAAGTTTAATAACCATTAAAATTAATGATGAGAAAATTCTAGAAAACGGGCCCGGTTAGTGAATAGTGCTAAACCGGGTAAATTAACGAGTGTTTTCTGTAAAATGAAAAAATGCTCCCAGCTAATGTTTATTAGTGGGCCGGTTTTTAAGAGAGTAACTAGAACTCTCACACACTTAAACTAGCTAGAAATAAAGAGAGAAAGAAATAAAGTAAAAAGTAAAAAGCAAAAAGTAAGGTAAAAGCACTTTACCTTTCTCTCTCTCTCTTCATTTCATTTCTTTTCCTGAGTGAGAACCCCCCCCCCCCTCCTGATTCCTCTCTTCTTCTTTCTCTGGTTGCTGGTGATTTCAAAGCTCCCCACCCAGCTCTAATGGATTTCTCTCTTCTACTTCATGCTCTAGCTTCATTAAAGCTCCAATCACAAAAATAAGTGCAAATTCTTTATCTCCTCATCATTCTCTATCATTCTATCTTTTCAAAATCCAAAAATGAAGAACTTCATCACCATGGGTTTTGAACATTTGAAGAGAAAAGCACCTCCTATTGAAGCTTGGAGTCCTCTCTCATCATTAAGGTAAATATTTCCAAGAAAAACTCATCTTTTCTCCATCTTCTAGTAAGGCCGATTTTTACCCCTTGTAATGCCTTGTTCTTTCTTCATTTGAGCTATTCTCCAAGCTCCCATGGTGGATTAGAGCTCATCCTTTGATTCATGGCAAGAACCCATTTCTAGGGTTTCAAAGGTAAAGCCCATTTTAGTGTTCTAAGCACTTCCTAGCAATCTTAAATAATTAAAGAGTTTAGTGTATTGGCTTAATCTCATTTTCCTTATTTAATGTTGGGCTGGAGCATTGGCAAATACGTTGCCCACTTGACCGATAATGGATGGGAGAAGAGAAGAAGAGAATTTAAAAAGAGGATTGGAATATTCAAGGTAAGAAAATCTACCACAACTACTACCTTGATGTTTTAGAATTTTTGGGAATGGGGAAAACCAAAATAATGAACCTAAAACTGGATAGAAATGTGTTGGATGAAGTAGGAAGGATTTGTAAGTGGTTGTGTGAAATAAGGGCCTTAGAGCCAAGTAATTTGAGTATGTATATTGGAATTGTTGTTTGATGATATTTTGGTAAATTATGATTGCTTTGAGTGCTGGTAGGACCCTTGTATGGGTGTGGCAAGATTAGGATTGATTTTGGTGAGAATGAATGGATTTTGATATGTTAGATTTGTAGGAAAACTATAGCAAAATTTTAGTAGAAAATAAGCATTTTTGGATGACTTGGTAAATGGGAGAACAAAGGTTTGTATTGGGTTGAGTAGAGATTTTTAGTAACCATGGAATGGTGGTTGGAGGATGAGAATAAAGGGTGTTAAAATCTGTAGCATATGGGTGTTGAAGAGCATTGGAAAAATAAGAAAAGAGTTAGTGTTTGTAATCTTGGAAATGGAGGTTAGACTTGGGTATATGTAGTGCATTTGCCTTGGATGGAATTGTAGTGGTGAGTAAGTGTTTTGGTATGATTGGTAGAAGGTATAAACCATCAAGAGGAAGTTAGGAAGTGCACAAGTGTGCCAAATGTAACAGTAAGAATGGAAATTGGTAGAATTTGAGCAAGAAGTTGAGTAAGGATTGAACCAATGTTTTGAGGAGGTTTAGAGCAAGTTTTATGGTGCTTAAACATGTAGGAAGTGTGTGGAAAGATTATGAAATAATTAGAGGTGAATTGGGGGTTGAAAACTGGTGAAAAACTGTAAATTTTTTCAATTCCAGGGGGGTCCGGGTTTACAAATCGGTACACAAACCCGGACCATAGCAAAAACACGCCAGAAGATCATCCTAGGGGGTGGTCTGAGTTTGTAAATCTGGACACAAACCCGGACCACATGTAAAACTAGCCAGAAACGGATTTCAGTGTTTGGTCCGGGTTTGTAACCCCGGACACAAACTCGGACCAGTCTAAAAATGTAACAGAATGTGTTTTAAGGTGTCCTAATGATGGGGAATGGATTGAGGATGGTTTTAGATGTTGTTAAGGCCTTGTTTGGTGATATTTAAAGGTACTAAAAAGTGTAAACAAGTGTAGGAAATGAGTGGAAAGTGAGGACGTAGTTTGACATGAGTAAAACTAAGTGTAACAGAACAACGAGGTAAGTACGGGAGTAGCAATTATTTACATATCGTATGAACATAGTATTAATAACAATGTTTGAAACATTATCAGTGGAACAAGTGTGAACCAAGGAACAAGGGAACACACGGTAAAGCTAACCCCGGTGAAAGGTATGATTTTCTCATGCCCCGTATGCTGACCGAGCTACGTTGATTTATGTGATGTATGCCAGCTAATCAAGATTAAAGCATGAAAACGATTTATTGCCTTTCATTGTATGTCTTGCTGTATGTTGTATGAGCTAACCCTTCTTGAATGATTGTGTGGCATAACTTAGTGTGTAGACCGACTCCTAGATGGGTCTTGTTGTTTAGTGACTCGTAGTTTGAGTCATGTTGTGAATTAACGAAAATGTAGAAACACACTAAAACTAACGAACCAAGAAACGATAACACAAACCAATGAACTCACTAGAATGTGAGAGAGTGTACGGGACTAGTAACCTCCCGATAACGGTGAGAGAACCGAAATGAATAATCCATAAAAAAATAAATAGTGGAAGTATATATAAGTAGCCTTTATCGGAGGAATTGATGATGGTGCAAGACATAAATCTTGAGAGTAGTAACGTATGATGAGGGATCTCCAAACCCCTTAGAAAATTAGTCGACCCACAATGAGAGGGCCCGACTAATGAAAACAATGTCCCGAACGTGAGAGTATTCGATACGTTGGGGAAACCCTTAAATCTGAGAATACTAGACGTATGTAATTCCTTAAACTAGTGGAGGTTATAGAGAGAGATACTTCTAGGCTAATCCATGAAAGTGTAAGATACTCCGAGAGAGGAGTGTTGGGAATTTGAGTAGTCCGGTAAAAATGGACATTTGAGTATTGAGGAGCTAAGTGTATAGCTCTGCTTGTATTTGTAAGCCCGGTGGTGAGTCTTGAGTATGACTCTGCCCGGAGGCTATGAGTAAGTATTGAGTATTGAGTACCGAGTATATGAGTAAGTATTGAGTATTGAATAATGAGTATGTACAAGTATAGTAATAATTGTGGAGTTAGGAATGTGTACGAGTGAGGTAATGAGCATCGAGTGATGAGTATGAATGAGTAAAGTAACGAGTATCAAGTTAGGAAGTAAGTATAAGTAAGGAAATGAGCACCGAGTGATGAGTGAGTATGAGTAAAGTGATGAGCAATGAGTAAGGAGTAAGTACGAGTAGAGTAATGAATATTGAACAAAGCACGAACAGAGTAATAAGTAAGGTAACGAGGAAGTAATGAGTGAGTAACTAACACGAACGGTTGACTAACGAATTGTCTTCCCTAGTAAGTATTGAATCTTGTATATGTATGTAAGTATTGATGCTTGTATTGTCGTAGTATTAGTATGTATGTATGCATGTAAAACGAACTCCATGTATATTCGACCAAAGTAGTCGGCGTACCCCGGTTAGCACGCGGGGTATGCGAATTTCATATGCAGCAATTCGCTGAACCCCAAGGGGCACCATTTTTATTTAGAAGTACTTCGAAGCCAAGCACCGTTCGAGAGTGTAGGACGGGGCTGCTACGAAAGCATGCGTAGTTGAGTAATAGGAATTGTATTTGTATTGTAATACGAATTTAGAAGTCCACACTATATCGGTAATTTAAGGATTGTAGTAGACTCGGTATAGTATTGTATTGGTGTTGTATTTGAAATATGATTTGAGTATGCAATGGAAGGTAATGTATTGTGTAGAGTACTCGGTATGTTCAAATTCATCAGACCGATAGTATGTAGTAATGTAGCTGGCCTTGTAAGTCACGTGGAAGACTAGCGGCATTGTACACCCGTCGTTATGTATGGAACATCCGTTGCGAAGGTAAGTATTTGTACAGTAATGACGGTATTAGCGGTAGGGGTGTTACAATTGATCTAGGAGCCAAAACAGGTTGTAATCATACTTTTCTGAAACCCTACAGCTTCATTAGTCTTTTGTCAAATTTTGGGTGCAAACTAACCTTTTACAGCTTCTGAATTGCCATTTGTTTCAGTTTCTACCTACTTATTTGTTTTCTAAGTTTCATGCTTAATTCGACATCAAATTGAGTACTTTTGAATTCTAACATATTGGAAATCTTTCAAGCTACACACCCATAATTGTTTAGCCGAAAACACCGCCGGAAACCACCAGAACGCTGTCGTCCGAGGGTGGACTGAGCTTGTGGACAGCCTGTCCGTGTCCCGGACAGCCTTTCCGAGGCCACGAACACCCTCGGACCATGGTGGGAATTAAAATTTTAAATGTTTTAGGGTTTTCCAAACAATTTCCGGGGCCCACGGTTGTAACCGCTCTACTGCGAAATTCCGTCATTACGTATATCACCTCGTACTCCCACACTTACGCAGCGGATAATCCATACTCATCGGCGGGTGATACAATGCCGTTAGCCACCCACATGACTAACAAGGCCTACTTCCACTACAGCATCGGTCTGATGGACCGGAATACCCGAGTACCAGAACAAATGCAATCCATACTTTAATTACAAACCGAGTACAACAATTCTGCATTCAATACATTGTTCAATACTTACCATACAACATACCGAGTCTACTAGTTTACCATCCAATACAATATTCTCACAAGTCTATACATACTTATCAAGGGTCTACCCTCCTACCCAAGTCTCAGAATTCCTCTTGCTTACCTAATACACAAGGGTGTACCACTTGGTACACCGACAATTCAAATGGGCTACAAGCCTCATACAAATCAATACATCATCCAATTGATCCCTAGCTAATTCTAGGCGTAACAAGTCAGTCACAACTTCGACCAAATCAGCTTCGGTACCTGGAAAATAAAAATAGTGCCCCAAGGGGCTCAGCAAAACGCTGCATATGAAATTCACATAACCCGCGTGCTAACGGGGGTACGCCGATTACTAAGTCGAATACATGTTGTTTTGTTTATTCATACATACATACATGCTTTTATCCTCAATGCTACTGTAACACCCCATCTAACATTAACACACTTACAATCAACTGCAGCAGAAAAACAAACTTTATCACATTACTTAACTCGTTGGTGTTACACGCCGTTAACCACCCACGTGGCTAACAAGGCTATTACCTATACAATGTATCGGTCTGATGGACTAGACTTCCGAGTGACTACACGTTATTATCCCTTTCCACTAACAAAAAACATGCACATACCTTCCAACTGTACGAGTATTTACAAACTGATGCCGATAACAATTTCGGTCTTACTACACCTACTGTATATATACAACTTAAATGATTACCCATGTACAACGACTACCCCGTCCTACTCTCGAACGGCTTCCAGCTCTTGTACCTGAAATAGGAAAAGAAGAGAAAGGGTGGCCCCTAAGGGGCTCAACACCTTTGCTGGTATGGTAATCCCGCGCCCCGCATGCTACCGGGCCACGCATAACACTAATTGTCGTCTTAGCATGCGGTTGATTATATTTAAATCATGCATGTAACTATAAACACACAACATATAACATTCCACCTCAAAGGCTCAACAAATAGATAACACCACCTTACTTGATAAGTCACTCATGGTGTTCATTACCCCTAGGGTGTTTCTCCTCTAATGGAGCTACTTCCTTAATAGGCGACACTTACCCATTAATCGGGTTATCCTTAAACGCCTCTTATCACAAACTGGGATTCATATCCATGATCCACATACTCCACATTTTACAACATATAACATACATCACATAACAACACCTTTCACTTTTCAACGTGCACATAACAACATCGCAATAGAAATTGCATTACAACAACAACACATAACATAACGGGAACGGTTCTCTTAGGAACCGACCTAAACATTGTTAATTCAATGGTGAGCCTAGAGAATGATGTCACCCTCATGGTAAGCTCGTTATACAACACTCATTACCGTCCTAATATTTGGACGAGTAACTTAAGTTAAGATGGCTCGGGTTTTGTGACCGAACACACCACACAAACACATGTTCCCCCTAAACCGATCATAAGTCAGAATAGCTAAGCTTTGGAATAAGCTAATGGGAGATCATAACCCGTGAGGGAAACAACCATAACAGAGAGAAGGGTAAGGCTAAAAAGGATACCCACTCAAAAAACGCGCGACCGGCCTAACCGGATTCCTCACCACTGTTAGTAAACTTACTTTTAGATATTAGTTAGAACCCCACTATGGAGTCTATCACATCTACCATACCGTATTACAACTGGGTTAATCATACAAGGGAGAACCCTACATTCACACACACATATCACATTTAACACACCACAGCCTCGCCGAATGGTGGTTCAGTCGTTTAATCCGAATACCGAACCTCCATCGAATAACCTAGACTCAATTAGCTAAGGTTTAACCTTCGAGGTTAAATGGTATCAGAGTTGAACACGCCACATAAATGAATTACTGTAAACTCATTACATGTTTTATCTTACAACGTGGCAAACAAAAACACAAAAGAAAACACATTGGCATACAAGCCGGTGTAATCGGTAGGACACAGGTTGCAAGAAAAACCATACCTGTCACCGGAGTCCACTTTATCATGTCCACTTATGTTCCTTGAACAATTCTCGAACAACTGGTAATATTACATGTACTTTTATTAACATCGGGGTACCATGATTATTTAAAGTCTAATGCTTATAACTTATCCCCGTTAACTTAGTTAAATAACTTCACATTTTAACTTATTTTACCTTTACATTTTAATACAACTTTTCTCCCACTAAATTGTCATTATAACTCACTTAACATGTCCTTAACAATCTTATAACATCATTACTTAATAATCCTCATCATCCTATAACCTTAAACAATGTTCTGTTTTTTTTTTTTACATATTTTGGGCCGTCCGACCCACCGTCCGACCCACAACTGGGTCGGACCGTTCTAGAGACTTCCTGCCTTTCAAATCCACTGTCCGACCCATGTTCGACCCAAGACCTCTGGGTCGGACCATTCCAGAAACTCCAACGGTTGCATTAACAGTGCTGTCCGACCCACCCTGGGTCGGACAAACACCAGAATTTGTCCAAAACTTATCAAACTTTCTCCAAACTTTTCCTCAAGCCTCCTAATGTGTTCCAACATCATTTGGCACATCAAACACACCTTTAGCCATGTACCAAACTCTTTAAATCACCCACCAAAACCATCTTATCATTCACAAATTTCTTACAAAATTCCTAGCACTTGGAATGTTTTCTCCTTAAGATTTCTAAGTGGTATTCCACCTATAATGACCACTATACCATGGTGTTTCCTCTACACCTTAACATCATCTCTCAAACTCTTTTCTTACTAACTAAATCTCCTTTTCACATCTTACCTAAACATCATTTCTTACTTGTACATCAACATTCCTAAACCTTAAACAACCTTCTCCAAGACTTTAATACATCCTCAAAAACACACATTGAACTCTTAGAACTTCCAAGATACTACCTAAATCCTTGTATCACTCTAAATCACCTTAATACATGTTTTCTTCCCTATTAAAACACTTGTTCACCTTTAACACTTCCTAGTTCACCAAAACTCATTAAAAACACTTAGAACTCCTTATACATTTTCCAAATTTGCCATAGCTTCTCTTGTGTATTCCCACATCCAAACACTTAGGTTTTTACCTTATTTCATTCAAGAACACCTAAATCCACCAAGAACTTTCTCACAAACAAAACTTCACCAAATTTACACTACATCACAATATAGTGCATAATCTTAAATTACTTGGCACTTAGGCCCTTAAATAACATGGCTCTTAGGCCCTTAAATAACATAAACCTTAAACACTGAATTCCCACATAAATAATGCCTTTAACCTGCAAATACACTCAACATCACATATGCCCCTTAATAGTTTCCTTGAGAGCATTTTACTAGGTCATTCACCATTGGCTCCTTAGGTATTTTTGTCAAGCAAATCAAGCTCACTTTTCCTTAGGAATAAATTACATTAGGTTAGCACATTTACCTCTTTTCTTCAAGATTTTACTTGAACACTCTTGTTCTTCCTTGTTTGGAAATTGGCAAGAGGACTTGGTTACTTGTCAATGTTCTAATCAATATACAAGTAACACCAATGAGCATTCAAGCTTCATGCTTAAACTCATTTACAAACCCTAGGTATATATATTGTCTTAACACATTAAGGTAATTGTTTTACCTTGGAATTGGAAGAGAGCTTGAATAAGTATCAAGAGAGGACTCCTCCTTGCCCTTGGAAGATTCAAATGAAGCTAAAACAAGCAACGTAAAGACACCATTGTGAGGTGAATTTTCGGACATGTACCAAAATGAGAGGAAACATGGTTTTTCTTTGAGTTTCCTTACCTTGAAGCAAAGGAGAACAACAAGGTGTGAAAAGATGAGGTCAAGCTCCATCAATCGTGAATCTCCTTGGCACCGAAATGAGGCTTTTGAAGATTTGAAAAGATAGAAGTGTAGAGCTTGCTCCAACTAGAAGAATGGTGGTCTTGAAATTGAATTTGGACCATGGAGCTAGGAGTTACAAGCATTCAAAGATGGAGCTCTTGTGTGGAACTATAGCAAATCGTAAAAGAGAGAAAGAAGGAAGGTAGAAGACGGTGGGAAGTGGAGGAAATGAGAGGATGAAGTTTGGAGTCTACTTTTAGAAGATATTTATGTACTAAAGTAACTTTCTTCTTTTTACTTACTTTCCTTCATTTCTTTAATTGTTTTTTTACATGGTGGTGACTCACCTTAATAAAACCGGCCCCCATCATTTACTTAGGGGTGTTTTGGTCTTAGTTGACCAATTAAATTACTTATAATAACATATGTTACAAACTAGCTTATAATAGTTACTATTCACCAAAACAAGGCACATAGATGTGAAATGTTTTATTTCTCATTGATCTAGACTTTCAAATGTGATACTAAGTAGTACACATATTAATTAAAGAGTAATGATGGACATTTAGCCACTTAAAACTCATTTACAAGACAATTTTTCAAAAATGTGCTTTAAACTCCTTAAAGCACATTTTGTGTTTTAACTTGTTTTCAAGCTTGGTATTCTTTAGTAATTGATTTAATATGTTCATTATCATATAATTAAGGTATAGATATGACCTTTAGGTCTTATACAAATTTATCCCAAGCTTAGAGCACATTTTTGCCCATATTGACTTTAAGGCATTTATTTGTGTTTTGTTTGGTTTAGTTGTCTACCAAGGTTTCCTAAGGACTTAATTAGCCTTATTAAATCATAATTGAATGATATTAAGTCTTGGTAGGTTCTTTGGGTCCTAACCAAGTTCACTCTAAGCTTAGAGCATGTTTTTGCTCAAACTGTGTCTTAGTGCTTATTGCATTTCACTATGGTTTAAATTGTTCACTGATGTTTCTAAGGCACTTTTTAGCCTTTACATACCATAGTTTAAATGTTTAACAACATATCAAGGTTTGGGGTATTTCAGCTACAATTACATCACAAAGCATACTTACATTCATTCATTCAATACACACAAGGAAGACAATACAAGTCAACCATTCATACTTACTGAAATACGGAGATACACCTCTCCAATACATACACAATGCTTGTTAGCTTCTTACTCACCCGGGTTAATCGGGTGTACTTTACTCTTTTACTCGTGGTCAATGACTTACACTAGCCATGACCATTACTGTAACACCCCTACTACGCACTTATCAATTAACCGAAATCGTAGCGGAAATAAACAACTAGAACATTAACTAAACGGGTTGGTGCGACACGCCGTTAGCCACCCACGTGGCTAACAAGGCAGAATACATACAAAAATTGTACCAGTCTGATGAACAGACTCCCGAGCATAGAACTAAAAACCATAAATACATAATTGACAATACCGAGTGTTTAATTACATCCCATCACTGTAAACTGCCAATATACCGCCACTGTAATAACAACGGAACCAATAAACCACCACGGGAGCACAGGCGCATCCTGGGTCCGAAAATCCAAAACCATCAAAAGTATTTCATAAAACCTAGAATTTAGAGCCACTCCGCCTCTTCGATCCTCATCCTGCAACATAGGAAAAACAATATGGTGCCCCAAAGGGGCTCAGCGACTCACGGCTGGCATGGCTAACATGCAGCCCATCGACTATCGGGATACACGCAACCAATTGTCATGATAACATGGCATTGATTATAAACATACAAATAACGCAACATAGCAACGAGAATTTGATCTCAACTTCAACACACAACATAACAAGTGCGGTTCTCTTAGGAACCGAACCAAAACATAGTCAATTCACCCGGAGGGCCTAGAGGTTGCTGCCAAACTCATGCTAAGCTTGTTACATAACTCGTTACCGTCCTGTTAGATGAACGGTAACTTAACCCATAGGTGCGTCGGATATAGTAATCCAAGCACACCGAACATAGTATGCCCCTGTGGCCCGATGTGAGTCAGTAAAATACCCTTGGATAATCTAAAGGGAGGTTGAAAACCAAAGAGAAAACAACCATTACATACAAAGAGAATCGAACCGGTTATGACATCGACTCCCATGCTCACACGCGTGGCCGGAACGACTGGACTCCTCACTTCCCCTGTTAGCACTTGTTAGAAATCCTATTATTGAAACTACTAGGTTAATTCACAAGTAAGTGTTTAGGTCTAGTTAGACACACAAGAGGGAGATGAGGCATAACTTACCAACACATTAATATCAACAACTGTAAACTCATTTTATGACTTAAGTCTTACAAGGTCATAAACACACAGAAAAAACAAACAACACACAAGCCGGTGTAAACCGGTAGGCAACAGACTACAAGAAAACCATACCTTGGTCCCTGCTTCGACTGGTTTCCAACGTAGGCAACTCCCATACACATTTAGTAATGTCGGTTAATTACCGTACTTAACTGATTAACTTACGACTTCATTTTCTTACTTATTTTACTCTCACACTTGGTTACAACTTTCATCTTTTTAATTGTCATTATAACCCACCTAACATGTCTTAAACAACCTTATAACACATTTACTAACTAATGACCGTCATTAACCATCATTTTCTAACCTTAAACTAAGATTTTTAAGTGGTCCGGGACTTGGTCCTTATCTAAGGTCCCGGACCTACACTTAACTAAACTCTCGGATGCTTAATGTAGTGGTCCTGGACTTTATACTGGTCTTAAGTCTCGGACCAACATTGGCTAGGAATCCTCGGGGGTAATTCATGGGGTGGTCCGGGTCTTAGTACAAGACCTAAGTCCCGGACCAGAATGGTGAATGTTCTCTCGGCTGATTTTTGTGCATGGTCCAGGACATCATCCTGGACTTAGGTCCCGGACCACTGCAATAGAACCTAGAAATTAGCATTTTTCAACCCTTGTTTCATCTATTCTCTTCATCCATTGTCTACCCAAGCTTCCCATATGATCTTAGGTATATTCTAATACTTAAATATCACCTCAAACGGGTCTAATTCCTTCTTTCCAACTTGCTACTCAATTTCTTACACAACTCTTCAACACTTGTGATATTCTTTTCTATAAGTTTCTAAGTGGTAGTTTTTATGCCTACAATACTAACTAACCAAAATGTTACCTTAGTTATATTACCACTACTCCTTAAGCATTATTTCAGCCTAGCACCTCCATTATGCAAGTTCTTTCTACTCTCCTCCAACTCACACTTAAAATTTCACAACCATAGTTCTTCTCTTGTTCAACAATTGTCTCTAGTCTTAACTACTTTCCACCATGACTTTGATGTATCATCATCACCTAAAGAACACTAGATTCCTTAAGACAATGCCCATGCATTTTTAACACCTAGAACACCTCAATACCCTTCCTTTCACAAGCTTAAACCTTTAAAATTCCTAGTACAACCTTGGTGACTAAACCATTTAAACACCTAAACTTCTTGTTTCAAACCCAATTTTGACATAGTTTTGTTACACCCAGACACAAGATTTACCACCTTTAAACACTCAAGAACATTTATTCACATAAAATGTTCTTTACACATATCTAATCCTTAAACTACACTACATCACAATATAGTGCATAATTTAAATTTTTGGCACTTAGGCCCTTAAATTCCATGGCTCTTAGGCCCTTAAATTGTATAAACCATAAACACTGAATTTCCCACATTATATTTGCCTTTGACCTGCAATTACACACATCATTTCATATGCCTTTAATAGCCTCTTTGAGGATAGTTTTCTAGCTCATTTGCCATTGGCTCCTTAGGTAGTTTGACAAGTATTTAAAGTTCAATTTTCCTAAAGCACATTAGGTTAGTTTGTTTACCTCTTTTCCTTCCAAACTTCTTACTTGTTTCCTTGGATTGAAAATTAGCAAGGAACTTGATAACTTGTCAACCTTCTATCCATACATAAGTAAAGATAATGAGCATTAAGCTTCATGCTTATACTCATTAATAAACCTTAGGTTATACAATGTTTAAAACACATAGATGAATGTTTACCTTAGAATTGAATGGGAATTGGATTAAGTAGCAACAGAGGACTCCACCTAGTCCTTTGAAGAATGGAATGAGCTATGAATGAGCAAAAGAAAACACTATGAAGAAGGTGATTTCGATCATTTATGAAAACAAGAGGAAATGAAGTTTTTCTTTGAGTTTCCTTACCTTGAAGCAAAGGAGAACAATGAGATGTAAACAGATGAGTTCAAGCTCCTTCCATGGTGATTCCTCTTGGCACCGAAATGAAGGTTTTGGAGATTTGAAAAGACAAGATTGTAGAGCTTGACTAAACTAAGAGAATGGTGGTCTTGGAATTAATTTTGGAGCATGGAGCTAGGAGATATAAGCAATCAAAGATGGAGTATGTGTGTGGACTGTAGCAAAACCGAGAATGAGAAGGGAGGAAAGGTTGGAGACGGTGGGAAATGAGAAAGGAAGAAGAGAATGAAGAGAGAGGTAAGTTTTTGAAAGATATTTAAGCTTAAAGGTGAATAGTGAATTTACATGCTTTTCCCTTCTTTCTTTATTTAACTAGCTAAGTGTGGTGAGTCACACTTAAAAACCGGCCCCCTTAGTCAAATGAGGTATTTTATGGTCTTTGTTGACCAACCAATTGACTTACATTGACCAATGTCCTAAATTAGCACTATTTGGTTACTATTCACTAACCAAGGCACATAATTGTGAAATTTTTGATTTCCCATTGATTTAGACTTCCTAATGTGATACTAAGTAGTACACATGTTAATTAAAGAGTAATGATGGACATTTAGCCACTCAAAACCATTTATAAGACAATTTTTCAAAAATGTGCTTTAAGACTCCTTAAAGCACATTTTGTGTTTTAACTTGTTTTCAAGCTTAGTTTTCTTTGGTAATTAATTTAACATGTTCATTAACATGTAAATAAGGTCTTGCTAGGCTCTTAGTGTCTAAACCAAGGTTATCCCAAGCTTAGAGCACATTTTTGCTATAATTGCCTTTATGGTATTTTATAGTGTTTTCTATGGTTTAAATTGTTCACTAATGTTTCTAAGGCACTTTTTAGCCTTATTATACCGTATTTTGTATTTAAACAACATATAAAGGTTTGGGGTATTCAATCTAACCCCCTTAAAAGAACTTTGTCCCCAAAGTTCACTACGCAATTTCACCTTAGAACACAAGAATCACTTATTAAAACAACACTTCCATACAAACATTCTTTACATGACATTGGACACAAAGTCCCGGTAACAAAACATCATTTAGACACTAAGGTCTACACACAACAACATAGGCAATGCACTACAACGCATGCCGAACATACATAACCGAAACGGTTCTATACCCCCCCCCCCCCCCCTTAAAATAGGGGTACGCCCCGTACCCTATACATACAAATACAAAGAAGTAAACAACGACAGGTACTTCACCTTCATCTTATCTTCCAGCTCCCAAGTGGCCTCCTCAACGTCCTGGTTAGGCCAGGACCTTCACCAGTCTTACAGACTTATGGCGAGTGTCTCGAGTCTTGGTGTCCAGAATCCGTACGGGAGTCTCCACTGATCGCATGGTCGGCTCTAGCGTTAGCCTTTCAGGCTTAAGTACATGAGACGGATGAGACATATATTTCTTCAACTGGGACACATGATATACATCATGTACCTTGCCCAGCTCAGCAGGTAAATCTAGCCTAAGCTGCCGGGCCTATCGCTCCGTCACAACATAAGGCCCCACATATTTCGGGCTCAACTTGCCTTTCTGGCCAAAACGAAACACTCCCTTCATGGGGGAAACTCTAAGAAACACTTAATCTTTAATACCCGGATCTAAAAATCATGATTAAATTACTCTAATATGATTATTAAAGGCCTAATGGTGCCTATAGAGTATTGGGTAAGGGAAGTTTAACAAAAGAAAAGAGAAAATGCGTAAAACGCGAAAAACGCTAAAACGCGCATTAAATAAGTATAAGAGATATATGGTCTCGTTAGGGCCCGAGATGGATACCTAAGGCTTATTTAGGCCTAATTAGTATACGGGAGTGATTCCTGAAGAAAATGGATCCAAATAATGGATTAAAACGCTAACGGAGTTTTAAAGCACGATTTTCGAGGAAACCCGAAAATGTGACTTTAAGTGGTCAAAGAGACCCGTAAAAATTATAGTTGATTATAAACTATAATTAAGTATTAATGGGAGTTTAATAACCATTAAAAATAAAGAAACGAGGAAAAATCCGAAAAAACGGCCTGGTTAGTGAATAGTGCCAAACCGGGTAAATAACGAGCGTTTTCTGTCAAAAACCGGAAAATTGCTCCAGCATATATGTATATAGTGGGGCGATTTTATTGTCTTAATTAGCCTTCCCTTTGCTAACTATCTAGTAAAGAAAGAAAGAAAAAGAAAGGAAAGAAAAAGCAATAAATAAAGCAAGAGAGGGAATAGTAAAATGAGGTTAGTACTCTCTCACCTCCTTTTCTCTTCTCATTCACGATTTGCCCCCTCTCTGTACTACCTTCTTCTTCCTTTGCTTCCCCATTACCGATTTGAGAAGGAGCAAACAATCCCCACATTCTTCCTCCATTAACTTACTCATCTCTTCACCAAATCACACAAAAATACTACCGTTAGATTCGTATCGGCGAGGGCTACGTTTTCCACCCTTCAAAAGCTTGGAACCTCCATCTTCACCTCCATGGCAGTTTGGCCTCTTTAAGCTTGAAGGGTTGCTTTGGACTTCCCATTATCTCCTTAAGGCTTAAGGTAAAATAATACAAGAGTTCCATCCATTCCTAGCTTATTCTTGCAAAATAAAAAAAAAATCCCACGTTGGAATTTTTCTCTATTTCAGCCGATTCCTCATGCCTGTGAGGAGTGTTGGAAATTCCATCATTTGATTGCCAACCTCTCCTTTTAGACACTCTAAGGTAATACCTAAACTAAAGCCTAGAAACTAGCTTCTAAAATACTAGTTTGTGAGGAAAGCTTGAACTAAATTGACTTGTTTGTGTGGTGTGGGGGATATGATTGTAGTTTGCAGTCTATGATCCTTTGTTTGATGTGGAAACAAGAAGAGAAAAAGGAAACAAGAGAAAGAGGAAGAAGAGAAAGAAAACCGAAAATAAACAAGGTAAAAAGCTTACCTTGAGTTACTTTTATTTGACTTGTAAAGCAGATTTAGAGTTGAATTAATGTTCTTGAATTGGTGTAGTCATGGTACTACAACATTGAGTGGGAAGGAGAATGTTTTAATGTGATTTACGTGTGCAAATAAACCTATAAGCTAAGCTAGTTTATTTGTGTGGACAATGGGAATTGATGTGTTATTGATGCCTAAACAAAACAGGGGTGAAGATTGTGTTTGTGAGTATATTTAGTGTGGTCAAATTCCAAGAAAAGCAATTAAGAGCTGTCAAAATTTACCTAGGAATGGATAGTCTTGAGTGTTTTTATGATAAGGAAGAAACTAGGTGAGTTAAGGGATTAAAGTGGTTGGTTAATGGTTTTAAAACCAAACTAAGGAGAAGAGTGTGTTAGTAGTGGAAATAATGTCATTGGAGTGCTAGGAATGGCATTATTGTGTGAAGTATTGAATGGTAAGAGACAATACCAAAATCTGTTACAAAGAAGAACAAGAGAACCAATTATGAAATATGAGAGAATTTGAGTGAAATAATCAAGAGATAGTGAGAGGACTTGATGATTTGTTAAGGTGGTTTAGATGATTAATTAGAGGCTAAAATATGTAGATTATGTGTGGGGAAGATTAGAGAATTAAAGGATGAAAGAATGGTGTTGAAACAGATTTGGAATTGTCAAATCTACTGAAAGTGCAACAGGGTCCGGGACCTAGGTCTAGGACCATGTTCCGGACCACCCCCTAAAATACCCCCGAGAGTTTCTAATTGATAGGTCCGGGACTTAAGTCCCTGCCCATGTCCCGGACCACCCATGAAATTCAGGACGAGAGTTGCTAACCATGCCTGGTCCAGGATTGAGTTTGGTACAAGGTCCCGGACCACTAGTTAAAATCACCCGAGAGTTGAGACCAGCATTGGTCCGGGACTTAGGGTGAGTACCAAGTCCCGGACCACCTCCAGAATCCTACAGAAAGTGTTTAAAGGTTTCTAATGATGGGGGTCTGAATGTTAATGATGTTATATGATGTTAAGGCCTTGTTTGGTGACATGTAAAGGCCCTAGGAAGTGTAAGCAAGTGTTAGAAGTGATTGAGAAGTGAGAACTCAAATTAACAAAGTAAAACCGAGTTAACGGGATAACGGGGTAAGTACGGGAGTAGCATTTTATTATGTACCGTATGAGCCTAGTATTAATAATAATGTTTGAAACATTACCAGAGAATCGTGCGTGACCCGAGCATGGTGAGATGACACGATAAAAGTAAAAACCCCGGGTGAAAGGTATGATTTTCTTATACTCCGCGTGCTAACTGAGTTACGTTGATTTGTGTGTTTGTGTGCCGGCTTAATCAAGACTAAAGTATGAAAATAATCCATTGTTTGATTATGTATGTCTTGTTGTATGTTGAATGAGCTAACATACTTGTATGCCGGTGTGGTCTAACATAGAGTAAAGACCGACTCATAGTGAGTAACGTTTGGCTAGAGACCCATAGATCGGGTCGATGCTTATGATAACGAAAACGTGCAAACACACAAACTATCCGTTAAAGTATAACGATAACGCAAACATATGAACTCCCTAGAATGTGAGGAGATGTACGGGTTGAGTAATTACCCGATAACAGTTAGTAAACCATAATGACACAATCCACGAAACAAATGAGAGTGGAAAGATAAGTGAACCTACTTCAAGAGGATTAAAGATAGTTCGAAGATGTGAACTAGTAAAGAAGGTAAAAGAGACCTAAGGGATTAGTAGCTCCCTTGAGACATGGTCGACCTCCTATATGAGGATTTTACCCGATATAAGAAAATAACCAAAATTATGAGTAAGTGTAGTGTACGGGTAACTCCTAAAACCTAAGATTTACCGAACTTAAGTAATGTGCCCAAAGTCATTAGAAACATCGAGAGTGGTGCTTCTAGAAATATACATAATATTATTATAACTCCGAGAGAGGAGTGTATGGGATGTAAGTAGTCCGAGAGTAGTCGGACCTAAGTAAAAAAAAGATAGGAACTAAGAGAGAGTTCCGTGAGCTAGTTGAACCTTCCCACCATGCTAGACCCAGAGTAGGGTCGAAACGGGGAAGTAAGACTATGCTTGAGAGCCATGAGTTTTGCCCTAAGTATGATTTAAGAGTAACAAGCGTGACGTAGGAGACTTGTAGTGTCTCGAGAATCTACAAGAGCTTGAGTATAATTAACCCAAGAGTTGGGTGATATATTGAGTATAAATAACCCAAGAGTGTGGGTGAGATAATGAGTATAAGTAACCCGAGAGAATGAGTGAGTATAGTACGAGTAGCCCAAGAGAATGGGTGTGTATATGAATAAGTAACCCGAGAGCGAGGGTGAGTTATTGAATGAATAACCACGGCATAGTGAGGTATAACCCTCATGGCCTAAGAGTAATTGATACGACTAACAACCTTGCTATGTTAGTTAGGGATTGTATCCCATGATTGATTGTCGAATCCTTGTGTAGTGTACATATATAATGTATTACTATATGCATGTTGGTTGAATTAAAATGAACTCCATGCTCTCAACAAAAGTAGTCGGCGTACCCGGTTAGCGCTCGGGGTATGCGAATTTCATATGCAGCATTAAGCTGAGCCCCTAGGGGCAACGTTTTTATTTTTCAAGTACACCGAAGATGTTACCGTTCGAGAGTAGGACGGGGTCGGTGGTTTGCATGGGTAGTTAGATTTAATTACTTATGTATTGAAAGAGGTGTAAGGCCGAATATGTTGTCAGCATCCATGTATTGTAGTCTCGGTATAGTAAAGAAATGATTCGTGTAAAGTATTTGTATTGTGTATTCTGTTGTTCCAGTTCATCAGACCGCTACGGTATGTAAGAAAGGCCTGGTTAGCCACATGGGTGGCTAACGGCGTTGTTTCACCCCTCATTGTAATTAGAGTTCCACTGCGTGAAGGAGTAATTAGTAACGGTTTAAGAGGTAATGACGAGATTAACGGTTAGGGTGTTAGATGATCACCCACGGCGAACTCCCGGTCACGTTTGTGCACATCGGCATATGATTTATGCCTATCCTGAGCTGCCTTCATGTTAGCTCGGATCTGACGTACTTCTGCTTGTACTTGTTCCAGGTACTCTGGTCTTATAATGACCGTCTCACTCAACTCATCCCAGCATAATGGCGTGCGGCATGGTCTACCATACAAAGCCTGGAAGGGAGACATCTTGATTGAAGCATGGTAACAGTTGTTGTAGCTAAACTCAATCAGATGTAACTTATCAATCCAGCTGGTCTGAAAGTCAAGTGAACATGCATGTAACATATCCCCAAGTGTCTGGATGGTGCGCTCACTCTAACCATCCGTCTGTGGGTGGAACGCTGTACTTAGCTTCAGCTCGATACCAAGCGCTTCTCGTGTAGTTCTCCAATTCCTTGAGAGGAATCTGGTATCCCTATCTGACACGATAGTCTTCGGTACCCCATGGTGCCGTACAATCTCTCGGTCGAAGAGCTCTACTAGCCTCGCCACTTTCCAGGTGTCCTTCATCGGTATGAATCAGGCCACCTTGGTCAGTCGGTCAACAACGACACAAATCATATTCAGACCTCCCCTTGTAGGCGGAAGCCCTACTACAAAGTCCATGGAGATATCATAAAACTTCCACTCAGCACTGGCATTGGTTGTACCATACCACCAGGCCGTCGGTGCTCAAACTTGACTTTCTGAAAAGTGAGACACCTCACAACATAATCATTCACATCCTTTTTCATACCAGTCCACCAAAAATAACGTTTCATGTCCTTATACATCTTTGAAGCTCCGGGGTGAATCGAAGTCGTAGAACAGTGGGATTCACTCAGTATGCGCTCTTTCAGCTCAACGCTACTCCTCGGAATACACAGTCGGCCATTCAGCCTAATTAGGTCGTCATCGTGGAGTTGGAAATCATATTTCTGACCCTCGAATGTGCCATCAATAAGCTTCTGGCTGATCTCTAACATATACTGATCCGTCATCTGAGCACTCCGCACCTATTCAACCAAGCTAGAATGAGAGACTAGCGAATGGAGAGAGTGTGCTCGGCGACTCAGTGTGTCAGCTACCACATTTGCCTTACCCTCTTTATACTGCAGGTTGATGCCGTAATCGTTCTGAAACTCGACCCACCTTCTTTGTCTCATGTTCAACTCTTTCTGAGTGAACAAGTACTTCAAACTCTTATGGTCGGAATAGACCGTCACATTTACACAATACAAATGATGTCGTCATATCTTCAAAGCGAAGACAATGGCACCCAATTCTAAGTCGTGAGTAGGGTAGTTTCTCTTCGTGCTTCTTCAGCTGTCGGGAGGCGTATGCTACGACCTTCCCGTGTTGCATCAATACACAACCCATACCTCTTCCAGATGCGTCACAGTAGACCTCAAAACCATCTGTACCGTCTGGTATAGTCAGGACTGGTGTAGATGTCAGAGCATCCTTGAGCCTCTGAAAAGAACTCTCACAGTCGACTGTCCACTCGAATGGTGCATCCTTCTTCATCAAGGAAGTCATCGGCTTCGAGACACTGGAGAAGTCCTTTACAAATCTCCTATAATATCCTGCCAGACCGAGGAAGCTCTGGATGTCGGTAACTGTCTTCGGCCTAGGCCAGGTGCGCACTGCATCTATCTTGGCCGGATCAACAGCGATCCCACCCTCGGAAATAACATGACCAAGGAAAGAAACTTAGTTCAACCAGAATTCACACTTAGAGAATTTGGCATACAACTGATTCTATCTCAATGTCTGCAACACACTTCTCAGGTGGCTTTCATGCTCACCTTTCGATTTCGAATACACATGGATATCATCGATGAAGACTACTACCGACTTGTCCAACTGATTTCTGAACAAGCGGTTCATTTAATCCATAAACTTGGCGGTGCATTGGATAACCCAAACGGGCATGACCGTAAACTCATAATGACCGTATCTGGTTTGGAATGAGGTCTTCTCAATGTCGCCCTCTCGAATAGCAATCTGATGGTAGCCGGATCGTAAGTCGATCTTGGAGAATACTGATGCTCCTTTCAACTGGTCAAATAAATCCTCAATACTGGGTAAGGGATAACGATTGTTCACCGTAACTGCATTCAGCTCTCTGTAGTCGATACAGAGGTGGAGACTACCGTCCTTCTTCTTCACGAAGAGGACCGCGCTCCCCATGGTGAAACGCTCAGGCGAATAAATCCCTTGTCGAGTAGGTCTCTCAACTGCTCCTTGAGCTCTGTCATTTCAGCTGGAGCCATACGGTAGGGTTCCTTCGCTATTGGTCTGGTTCCCGGCACCAATTCAATCTCAAACTCAACTTCCCGTGCTGGCAGCATGCCTGCAGTTCTTAGGAAAAATATCCAGAAACTCCAACACTACCGGCACATCTGGGCTAAACTCTAGATCTCTCTCTATGTCCTGGACATAGCAGAGGTATACATCACTCCCCTTTCGCAACTCCCAGTACATACACATAGCGGAGACAAGCTGAGTCGAAGGCTCCTTGGGCCTCTGGCGGTATGAGATAGTAACCCTAGTCGGACTCCGAAGAAGCATTCGATGCTCGGCATAGAGGATTCGACCCTTGTAGCTCCAACCAGTTCATCCCACAATAACATCAAATCCAAGTCCGTCGAACTCTATCATGTCGATCGGAAACTCATCATCTCTGATTCGCACAATAGCGCCTCGGTGATAGCGGGTACACTTGATCCGTTCTCTCGACGGAAGAGTGACTAGGAAGTCAGGCATCTCTTCACCGTCTAACCCCAGCCTCTTCGCAAATGAAAGCGAAACAAACGTATGTGAGGCTCCTGAGTCGAACAAGATCGAAGCGTCCACGCCATTAACGGGAAAGGTACGGTGAGGATGGTGCCGCTCTTGCCGGCTTCAGCCTCATTACACACTCTCCAGTATACCTCCCTTCCCGAGTGCACATCCTAATTCAGTTCACAAACTCGTAAGTACTCAGTAACAACACGGTTGATATACTCCAAAAAACGTCTCTTTATTCATTAACATACTATTTACACCATAGGCCGGTTCACACTGTTAACATAGCTAACATATACATAAACATCCCTAACATACAACTGGCTTATCCATTACATGGTTACACAAGGCTTAAAACTGCCGAACGTCAAATTTAAACGTCCTGGTTTCATGTGTGTGGCATTAATTACTGTCGAAGGTGCGGTATTCACTTTGATCTTCTTGATACCGTGATATAACATCCTTGACTGCCCACCCATGATTAACACATCACCTGACTTCAACACTAACTTCTTTGCGAGATCAGCACGCTTCTGCTCGCCATACACAAACACCACGATATCAACAATGGACCAAGACACCACGGGTACTCCCTTACTCAGAGACTCGGGTGTTTCGTCCTTATCTTGGTGTAGACCTAACCGTCCACCTTTCTGGTAGAAGTTCACAATACACAAATCTGCCTTAACACTCAAAATTGGATCCGATTCAACTTGCTAAGCAATTCCCACAGCGTGGTTAACGACCGCAAGGAACTCCTCAGGTACTCTCGGTACTGTTGCTCCGTCTTCATCTCATTCATCCTGATATGTCTTGGTGTATGGGTTCCAGTCCCTACCCATGCACATCATCTTCAATTTCATTTTCGATCCATTCAGGTATTCAGGTGTGTAGAAACCTCCAGGTGTTGCTCCCAGTTCGTCGCATCGTCGGATGATGTGGATTTGTGCTTCGGGTGTCAGGTATCCATTTAATAAAATCATACCTAGCTGGATGACCTGACATTGCTCCATTGGGAAATCGGTGATGTTGATGGTGGTTTCTTCACGGTTTGGTGTGGGTGGGATTGGATAAACAAAATTGAAGGTTCCTAAAGTAGGAATTATCTAACTTAGGTAAATTATACATTATACTTTAACTTTTCACTCATATGGTTATTCATTTAGACTTGCTAATACTTGTGCATGAAATATGGTAAGCAGTCAATTATTTCACCTATCGGTTAAGGTAGTACTGGTCTAGAAGAGGGTCCTACAGCCTCAGACCGTCTACCACATTCAGGGCGGCTTGCCGGATCCTGACCCCTTCCCTTTCTAGGAGTTCATGTTCCCCTTATCAGAAGATTGCTGGTTAGTCGCTTTCGGGCGTTCGGCGGTCACGGCGGCTTACCCTTCCATTGCCCCTTAGGCCTGTAGTCCTATTGGGTTGGGGTTGGGTAGCAGTCGTAGTCGCGGTGCCCCATGTTCTGGCAGTAAAGTAACGACCCTGCTCATTGATTCCCTTGCAGTCCTTGCTGGGGTGGTCTGTTGCACCACTTACAGTAATAGTGGCGCTCCGGTCCAGAGCCCGTGCTAGCTGCTATAACATTACACTATCAGTACACACTTCATAACACATCAACACACATTTGAACTTGGTACACAGATTCGGTAGTTACCCTTGGGCTAGTGAGAGCGTAGGGCTTTGCCGCGTAGGCATACGTGAGCTGCAGTGGCTCCTCAGCAGTGGTGTCTGGGCTGGCCTTTGCTGGCCCTTCTTGGACTGGGGATAAGGTTTCTTCTTCTTTCGTCCCCGTACCCTTGGGTAACCTGACCCTCGCTCGAATCCTTGGCTTATGCGCATTCTCTCAACCCCCAAGAAGGACGGCGTGATCTCTACTATTGCAGCGGCATGATAGCACTCTATATTTAGGGTGTTAGTTATGCCCCGTAAATCAAACTCCTAGTCACATTCACGCAATATACATATGATCCACATTACACTGTTGTTCCATTACCTGCAAGGTAGTATAACCAGTTGGCCCCATTCCGTAGCGTAGGCGGTAGCTGAGTCCGTTGTAGAAATGGTTTACCAGTATCCGGTCTGAGTAACCCAGATCTGGTAGCAGGTGGAAGGGCCGATGAAGGCGGTATAGTACTCGTCTACCGACATCTTATCCCCTACCTCAGGCTGTCCAGCTCAAGGCGCTTCGCCTCTTGCACATGTATCTGGTAGTACTTGGCTCGAAGTAGAGCCGTGTACTCTCTCCACTGAAAGGTAGGATCAGCAACTCTGCCCTCCCATACTAGCTTCCACCAACTCTATGCCGAACCCTTCAGGTAGTAAGCGGAAGAGGGACCTTGACTCAGCAGGCACATTCAAGGTCTCGTAGGCGGTCTCCATCTTGGAGATGTACGCCTCCAACTTACTAGGGTCGGTCCTCCACCAAAAACGATGGTGATCTCAGGTCTGCCAACGCCTTGACCTAGTGGTCTCTCGTGGCGGTGGCGGTGGTGGTTGAACGGGCTGTTGCCCCTGCTGCATCGCAGCTACCAACTGCGGGACCATCTGGGCTACGGCGGCCGCTACAGGTCAGCCATGACTGTGCCGTAGTATTTTCTCCCTGGTTCCTGGTATCACCAATTCCGCGCCCGCGGCCTCTACCACGTGGTTTACCTGACATCTGAATTCACACGAACATTCATTAGCATTGCGCTTTCAAACTTATCGGGCCCAACGGTTGTAACAACTTCCCGACCAATAAGGTATTTCCACACTTAGTTAGTGGTTAACCTTTCCATAACTGCTCACGTTATTAACTATTTCTAGATTTCCTAACTCGGTATATTCCTAAGCTCGGTATTCTAGTCATCAGAGCGATACTTCGCTCAGATACACTTTTTGTAGCACCCTACTACGCACTTATCAATTAACCAAAATTTGCAGTGGAAAATAAACAACTAGAACATTAACTAAACGGGTTTTTGGTGCTACACGCTGTTAGCCACCCACGTGGCTAACAAGGCAGAATGCATACAAAAATTGTACCAGTCTGATGATCAGACTCCCGAGCATAGAACTAAAAACCATAAATACATAATCGACAATACCGAGTGTTTAATTACATCCCATCACTGTAAACTGCCAATATACCGCCACTGTAATAACAACGGAACCAAAATATACCACCACGGGCGCACAGGCGCATCCCGGGTCCGAAAATCCAAAACCATCAAAAGTATTTCATAAAACCTAGAATCTAAAGCCACTCCGCCTCTTCGATCCTCATCCTGCAACATAGGAAAAACAATATGGTGCCCCAAAGGGGCTCAGCAACTCATGGCTGGCATGGCTAATGTGCAGCCCATCGACTACCGGGATACATGCAACCAATTGTCATGATAACATGGCATTGATTATAAACATACAAATAACGCAACATAGCAACGAGGATTTCATCTCAACTTCAACAAACAACATAACAAGTGCGGTTCTCTTAGGAACCCAACCAAAACATAGTCAATTCACCCGGAGAGCCTAGAGGTTGCTGCCAAACTCATGCTAAGCTCGTTACATAACTCGTTACCGTCCTGTTAGATGAACGGTTAAAAACCATAGGTGTGTCAGATATAGTAATCCAAGCACACCGAACATAGTATGCCCCTGTGTGTAACGCCCATATTTAACATATTTATAGCGGAAATAAAAAACTAAAGGCGTACAGACCATGGGTTCCAAACACTCGGAACCAAACCTCACCAATTTACAACTTAAAAATTACAACTGTCACGGACTGAACTCGAGAGAAAACTTAACAAAAATAAAACAGTAATAAACACATAAACTCTCCACAAAACCTAATCCCATCCCAATCACTCGTTCTCTTCGTGGCCACCTGTAAAATAACTCGTACCTACAAGATAAAACAAGCAGCCCACCCCGAGAGGGGTGGCTCAGTTCCCTGAAATGGAACTGGTACAATTCTCTAAAAACAAACTTATAAAACATAACTCTTCAAAATAAACAGTAACTTGAAATCAAACTCTTGAAAGTAAAACAGGGAAAGGAGGCACTTCAAAACAATCAATCATAGAGAAAAGAGAACAAGGTAAGGATAGAGACAAAAAACTTAAAAACCAAGTCAACCACTTAAGAAGTCACACCATATAGTTAGTAAGCATCCATTATTGATGTTAGAACCAATTTGGTTAAGAAGAGAAAGACTCAGGTAGTCACAAAGGACTAGGAACGATATGAATACCCATAACCCGTGGTGGACAGTTATGTCCCCACCATTTCAGAAAGCTGATTCCCATAGACAAAATATACTCAAGAATGGAACAAATTCAACTGGGAGAGATGGCCCCCACCGCCAAGTACGTCCTTTTAGGACAGGGGATATACAGCCCCTCACTGTTTACTACGTCTCTTTTGGGACAGGGGATATCCAGCCCCTCACTGTTACCATTGAAGACGCGTGCACGTCAAAACAACATGATCCAGCTCATGGGATGAAACGATATCCATAGTCAAAAGAGGAATTTACCAAAATTGACCTTCTCCACATTCCCACTAGATCACTGACTACCCAAAGCAATACCAAAACACTCAGTCCTACAGAGTGCAGAAGCGTGAACCCTAGGCAGTTAATGTCTAACAGAGTAACCAAATAGAAGGAACCAATACCCATGTAAGTTTCACATTCATGGCTCAGTTAGTCACACAAGCTGAGTTAGTCACACAACCATTTCCTTTTAGAAATTCCTCTTAAACTCAGTTAGCATTTTTCGAAAATGTCTCATAAGTCAATCAGCAAAAGTAACGGAGTACGAGAAATCGTACCTGGGTAACACTGTAGCAGTTCTAGTCAACTTGCGCAAACAATCAACAATACTCTGAAGAATATTAAAGGTAGTCTATCATCAATCACTTGTAGCCCACGTTAAGCTTAAATAAACTCCTCACTCTTATTTCTAAGTCTCAATTGTCTTTTAAGCCCTCACTTAAATTTATGTATAACCTTTGACTTGTCCTAGAATGTTGTATAACTCAAGGTTGTAAGACCAAGGAATGTATTTTATTAACACTTGTTAATTGTTCCACTTTTATCCACTTCACCCATACTTAACCATAATTCTCCCATTTAAGACCTTTATAACATAAGTGCATTATATGTTATTCAATCAATCTTAGAATTCCAATAACAATTCTTAAGCTCAATACTTTTATTCTTAATTTAGAATAAACATCGTATTATGACCTATGATAGGTTTATCTTAGAATACTATACTATTAATTCATAATGTAATGATTATGTACTTTATCAATATTACCAAATAAACCATCATGATTAAGTTCCCCTTAACTTAACTAAGATCTACATCTTGTATATTGGAATCATAATGTTTTAGATACATTTTATTATAACTTAATTGAGCCACTAAACTCAATTATCATATCCTTAGTTCAGAATGACTTCCTATTATAACCGTCTAACAATCTTGTCATAAGATGTTGAATTACCTCTCATATTGAAATAACTATATTATTATTAACTTAGACTTATCGAACTCTTACATTAGTATTCACAAGATACATTATTTACTTTATCATTAACTACATAATAAGGTGTTTTAAGATAACCTTTTATGTATCCTTGCTTACATTTAATTTCCTAAATGTTTTATTTTTACACACATTCCCTCCATAGACTATGTATAATTCTTTTATACTAAACCTCAATAAACTTAAGTCTTAAATACGTATTAAATTATTTACAAAACCTAAGGTTTCAAAGGAGTAACGTAATAAATTATTTCCCTTTATTATGTTATATGATAAACATTATATCTTAACATAAGGTAAAATTTATCTAAGAATTAAATCCCCATTCATAAGTGAAATTGCCAATTATTTAATAAGATCATCCATTTTGAAAATTCTCATATTTTATATTCAAATAACATATCTTTATTTCCCATTATCGTAAAGTATATCAATATAATATCTTATGTAACTTAGTTTTATCTAATAAAAGGTTCAAAGGTTTTAAGTATCAAATTCCTATTTATAAACTTCTATAAATTCTAACTACTAAATACCTGACTTAATTGTAAACTCACATCCTAAGTATTGGTAATAATGTTATAAATGTATTTCATATGGCTTATCTAATGCCAAGAAACTTAAGGATTATTATTTAGATAAATTTCCAAATCATAGTTTAATATAGTTTTATATCATAATCCTTTTAATGATTTTATCTTAAAACATTAAGTTATATTTCAATACCATAAATGCAATGAAATGATTAAATCTAGACTTACTAATCCACCTCACATTAAGATGTAAAAGTATTTTATTTATTTTATTATTGTTTATATATATTAAGAACATTTAGACGTAAAAGTATTACATTTATTTATCATTAATTATAGAATAAGATCTATTTGTGTAACATTTTACCTAACCTAATCACAATTTTTCCTAAGTTTTAACTTATTAATTACTTAACTCAATTTAGATTTACACTCTGGTCATTGACAAATAATACTATACACGTATTTAAATAGGATTTATATAATTCTTAGAAATTCAAAGGTAACTCAAAACTCAATTTCATAACCATAAATTAATACCACCCCATATAATATTCTTTTATTAGTATTATGTAGAGGTTTAGTTTATCTCATTAATTCGTTCATATTATATTTTCTATAAGGTATTTATTTTTTTATTTATGTTTAGTATATATACTAGGATTTATTCAAGACATTCTTTATGTAGTTTTGTTGCATTTAATTATTTATATTACTTTTACACATATCTATATCCAATATGTGGTTTATAAAATAAAGTATTTTCCTTAGTTCTAATTAAGTATATTAACTACCATATTATATAATTAATGTAAATGTAGATTAACTTAGTTCCTTGATTTAACCTAAGTTACTATTTTATTTCTTCATATATATGTATATATATATATGAAATACCCCGGATCTAGGAATGGCGATTAAATTACTCTAATATGATTATAAAAGGCCTAACGGTGCCTAAAGAGTATTGGTAAAAAGAATAAAACAAAAGAAAAGAGAAAACGCTGAAAAGCGAAAAACGCTAAAATGCGCGTTAAATGAGTATAAGAGATATATGATCTCGAGAGGGTCCGAGATGGATTCCTAAGGCTTAGTTAGGCCTAATAAGTATACGGGAATGATTCCCGAAGAAAACGGATCCAAATAATGGATTAAAACGCTAACGGAGTTTAAAGCACGTTTTTCGAGAAAACCGAAAACGTGACTTTAAGTGGTCAAATGGACCCGTAAAAATTATAGTTGATTATATAACTATAATTAAGTATTAATGGAAGCTTAATAGCCATTAAAAATGAAGAAACGAGAAAAATCCGAAAAACGGGCCCGGTTAGTGAATAGTGCCAAACCGGGTAAAATAACGAGCGTTTTCTGTCAGAAAACGAAAAACGCTCCAGCTCACTAATATAGTGGGGGCCGGGTTTAATAGCCTCTCACACACACTTACATAATAAGCTAGCAAATAAATAAAGAAAGAAAGAAAAGGAGGAGAGAGAAAAGTAAAAGCAAAAAGCATTTAACAATTTCCCTCTCTCTCTTTCCTCCCATTCTCTTTTCTTCTTTCTCTCTTTCCCCATCTTCACGATTTCTCCCTCTCCCTCTGTGTGCTGTACGCCATTGGAGCCAAGCAAGCTTCTCCACCTTCTCCTCCATGCCCAAGCTTCATCCTTGCTCCGAATTCAAAAATAAGTACATATTTGTGATCCTCTCATCACCCTCTACCATCCTCTCTTTTCAAAACTCGAAAATGGTGAGTTTCATTTTCGTGGGTGTTGCCCATTTGAGGAGAAAAGCACACCATTAGGTAGCTTGAAGCTCCCTCTTTCTATCAAGGTAAAAATATCCATGAAAAAGTGTTTTCTCCATCTTATGCCTTGGCCGATTTTGGTCTCTAATGGAGCTTTGTTTATTATCTTTATGAGCATTGTTTCAATCCCTAAGAGCTTGGAGGGAGTTACTCTTTGATTCTTGACCAAAACCCCATCTTAGGGTTTCAAGGTAATCACTATTTTAGAGCTTTAAGCATTTTAAATAAATGAGGTTAACTGTTTTTACTTAAACTCATTTCTTGCCTTGTGTATTGAATGGGAGATGGGCAATTTCTTGGCCTTTGGCCGATTCTCAAGCAAGAGAAAGAGAAGAGAAAGAAGAGGAGTGAAAAGAGTAAAGGCTTGTGAAGTTAAGGTAAATAAATTTACCTTGGAGCCTAACTTAATGCTTTTGGTATTTGGGAAGGGTTAAATTAATTAATGAACCCTAACACATAATGACATGTGATTTGTCGAGATGAGGAAGAGTTGTAGTAATGCTTGATGCACTTGTGAATTAATGCTTGATTTAAGAGCCAAGGAGCTTTGCATTTAATGATGTATGTATTGTGTTACCTTGGAGGAATTAATGAGTATTGATGGGTTTGTATGTGTGCTGATAGAACCCTTGTGGTTTGGCTAGTTTTAGGATGAATGATGTGAGGAAATGAGCTTTGGGTAATGTTAAGAGATGTAGCCAAGTTATGGCGAAATTTGTGTAGAAATTTAAGTGGATTGGGTATGGTTGTGAGTAAGTAATGACCTAGAGAAACTAGGAGTTGATGGTGGTGTTTTGGCTTAGAAAATCACCATGGGGAATACTTGTTTAAAGAGAGGAGATTGATGCTAAAATTTGTAGCAAGAACTAGTGTGAATGCCTAAGGAGCTTTAGGAAGAAGGAATGAGAATTTAAGGTTTTAGAGTGAGTCATGGAACTTGGTATGAGGTGTGCATTATCTTGGAAGTTTTGAATGGTTAAATGAAGAGAGAACAATAATGTAAGTATCAAGAGAGGTTAGAAAATGCACAAGTGTGCATTAGTGCAAAAGGAGAATGCAAAATTTGTGATTTGGGCAAGAATTTGAGTAAGAGTTTAACCCATGATTTGAAGGGGTTTAGAGCATGATTAATGGTGATTAAACATGTAGAAATCTTGTGGAAAGATTAGGGAAAGATTGTGTGTGGATTAAGGGTTGAAATGGGGGTGAAAAATAATGTAAGTTGCAGGTTTTAGCAGGGTCCGGGACCTAGTCCATGGACAAGGACCCGGACCACCCCTGTTTTTAGGCCGAGAGTGCAAGTGCTATGTTGGTCCGGGACTATACTCCAGGACAAGGTCCCGGACCATGTGAAAATATCGCCCGAGAGTTCTGTTTGCAATTGGTCCGGGACTTAGGGTGAGGACCAAGTCCCGGACCACCCCCAGAATCATGCCGTGAGTGTTTTAAAGGTTGTAAATGATGGGGGTTTGAATGTTAATGATGTTATAAGATGTTAAGGCCTTGTTTGGTGACATGTAAAGGCCCTAGGAAGTGCAAGAGAGTGTTAGAAGTGATTGAGAAGTGAGAACTCAAATTAACAAAAGTAAAACCGAGATAACGGGATAACGGGGGTAAGTACGGGAGTAGCATTTAATAATGTACCGTATGAGCTAGTATTAATAATAATGTTTGAAACATTATCAGAGAGTCGTGCGCGACCCGAGCATGGTGAGATGCCACGGTAAAGTAAAAAACCCGGTGAAAGGTATGATTTTCTCATGCCCCGTATGCTAACCGAGTTACTCTGATTTGTGTGTTTGTGTGCCGGCTTAATCAAGAATAAAGCATGAAAATAATCCCTTGTTTGATTATGTATGCCTTGATGTATGTTGAATGAGCTAAAATACTTGTATGCCGGTGTGGTCTAACTTAGTGCATAGACCGACTCTTAGTGAGTACTGATTGACTAGAAAACCGTTGAACGGGTAGTCACATAACCAATGGTATTATGCAAACACACAAAGCTATCGATTAAAGTATGACGATAACACAAATATGTGAACTCCCTAAAATGTGAGGAGATGTACGGGTTGAGTATATACCCGATAACGGTTAGAGAACCTTATTGAAACAATCCACGAAATAAATATGAGTGGAGAGATGAACGACTCCATCGAGAGGATTGAAGTTAGGCCAATAATGTAAACATGTAAGAAAGGTAAAAGAGACCTAAGGGACTATGTGACTCCCTTGAGATACGGTCGACCTCTATATGAGGATTTTACCCGGTATAAGAAAATATCCGAATGCACAAGCATATGATTGTGAGGGTAACACTTAAACCTAAGATTACCCGAAATTAAGTAAAGTTCCCAAGTCATTAGAAACATCGAGAAGGATGCTTCTAGACTAATATGCATGATATTATTATAACTCCGAGAGAGGAGTGTATGGGAACGAGAGTAGTCCGAGAGTAGTCGGACCCAAGTAAAAGAGATAGGAACTAAGAGAGAGTTCCGTGAGCTAGTTGAACCTTCCCACCATGCTAGACCCAGAGTAGGGTCGAAACGGGGAAGTAAGACTATGCTAGAGAGCCATGAGTTTTGGCTTAAGTATGTAAAGAGAGTAACAAGCGTGATGTAGGAGACCTGTAGTGTCTCGAGAATCTACAAGAGCTTGAGTATGAATACCCAAGAGTGCGGGTGAGATAATGAGTATAAATAACCGAGAGAAAGGGGTGAGTATATGATGTGTAACCCGAGAGAATGGGTAAGTGTAAGAATGAGTAGCCCAAGAGAATGGGTGTGTATACGAATAAGTAACCCGAGAGAGCGGGTGAGGTATCGAATAAGTAAACAAGGCATAGTGAGGAACAACCCTCAATGCCTAAGAGTAACCAGTTACCACTAACAACATTGTTACGTTAGTTAGGAATCGTGTTCCGTGATTGGATGTAGATTCCTTGTGTGATATACATATATATTGTATTGCCATGATGCATGTTGTTTGATTAAAATGAACTCCATGTATATCCGACCCAAAGTAGTCGGCGTACCGCGGTTAGCACGCGGTATATGCGAATTTCATGCGCAGCGAAAGCTGACCCCCTAGGGGGAACGTTTTTAGTGTGCAGGTACTTGAAGCTGGCCACCGTTCGAGAGAGTAGGACGGGGACTGCTGTGAGCATGGGTAGTTAGATTGTAATTACTTATGCGTTTGAATAAGGTGTAAGTCCGAGTATGTTATCGGCATCCGTATAATTGTAGACTCGGTATAGTAAAGAAGTGAAATGATTATGGTATTTGTATGAAGTACTCGGTTGTTCCAGTCCATCAGACCGTTACTGTATGTGAGTCAGGCCTGGTTAGCCACGAGGGTGGCTAACGGCGTTGTATCACCCTCTGTTGTATTTGAATTCCGCTGCGAGCTTAATGGTAAATTGTAACAGTTTAAGAGGTAATGATGAGATTAGCAGTTGGGGTGTTACAAAAATGGTATCAGAGCGAAGTATCGCTCTGATGACTGGAAATACCGAGCTTAGGAAATACCGAGTTAGAAACTAGAGACTTAGGGCTATGGGTTGAGTGGTAGCGTGAGAGATGCGCTAGATAGGAACTTCCAGTATGATCTGGATACCTACAATACCAGACCCGCCCTTCATAACCCCGCATTAAAAGCTCGGGAAAGAACGCCAGAGAGATGGGAAAACCAATCTGGCAGTTAATAAATATCTCAATATGAACCAGAACCTGTCATGCGGTAAGTCCCGAGAACCGGAAAGCCCGGAGACGGATCCCGCTGGAATGACAATAACCGCACATAATGGCGAGAGATCGAGAAATCCTAATCCAAGGAGACCGAAATCTGTGGCAACTTGGGGCGACATGCTTAGCAGTCGCGAGAACCTAGCTGGCCGAGCAACAGCAAAAAGAAAGCACCAACCGTGCAACAAGGCGGACTCAATGATAAAACAAAACCGGGACACGTGTCTACGGACCGCCATAGTTACTAATACCATCCATGGTATACATATTGACGGAGATCTAGTCAAAGGTAGATGCACCCACCCTGCCACACCCAAGAGGTTGCAATACTTAACTGATACAGCTTAGACAGCTACGAGCATAACTACGGGATATACCTGAATAGGACTACAAAAGTAGTACCTAAATAAGCTAAACCTCGGTAACCACAGTAAAGATGTGGGAACGAGCAACGAGGTAAAGCATAGAATTAAAGTAATTAAGGAACTCCGAGAGTGGAGGAGCACCTAAATGAATGACAGTCATGTCAAAAGGAATGAGAAGCAGCTCCAAGGAGCAGTTATCCAACTAGGGGATCAAGGAAGAGCCAACGAGGCTACCAAATACAATGTGAACAATACCGTGACCGGTATGAGTTAACCCAAAAACCGCCAGTACCGCGCACTTGCCACGGCAAGTGCAGTAATAGCGGGACCAATAAGAAGAGCTTTGACAAGCTATCAGTACTTAGCAAAGTACCAGAATGGCGAATGAAGCCAATATAGCAACTCGAACCTTAAGAATTCTGAAATGAAACCTTGAAAAGGCCTAACAGCCTAGTCACTGTATAAAGAACATACCGGCCAGCAAGAAGCTGGACTGGATAAGAATCAGCCGGCATTGAAATGCCATGAAGAGCTTATTTTTAAAACCCGAATTTTCTTTCAAACATGAAATTTTCCAAAAACCCCCGAATTTTTAAACCAAACCAGAGAATCACGGTAAGTCATTATAGGGCCATATAAGAGGAGTTGGCAACAGAATACTTCACTTAGGCGTGACCGACACTACAAGTGTAACAAATGAGACATGGAACGACCGCACTCCAAAGGAGCTTGCGGGCCTGACAGACCAATTATGAGTTAGTTGGGTAAGTGGTAACGTATCAATAAGATACTCCATGTATGTATACAAGTATAGTACGGAACACGGGAAGTAGCCCACTCCATACTACGGACGAAAGAGCCAATTCAAACCGAGACAGTTGGACACCTCGAATGATCGAAGAACACAAAGAAGCTTACTAAGCTAAAGGAGTCAAGAATCCAGTAAGGATGATGGAGCTAAGAACATAACGTTAAAAGTGCGAGAAGCACAGAGTATTAAGCACAGACATTGGATATGTCTCAGGAAATACTTAATAACTGGAATATATACCAGTGTAAGCAATAAGATGAATGCCTTAAATGATCATATCAATGTTAGATAAACGGGATAGAATTCCCACAGTATACCTCACTAAGAGAATAATGACCTAACTAAGTAGGTAAAGGAAAGTACCAATACTACCCAATAACGGGAGACATTACAACCCTAAACGGGATAGTTTGAATTAGACATAGCCGCAAGGCGAAGTCACAACTGAACATAACCATGAGTACAAGCCAGATGTAATGGCATTACTCAGTAACACCCAGGAGCAATCCGAAAAGGGTGCCGGAGTCAACAGTAGTTGAACGAAACATCGTGTTGAGAACACAAGTGTTAAGCAAACACTCGGGTAGAACCCGAAGGGATCCCTCGTAACACGGGATACCCTAAAATGCCAGAGGGCATGACTTAGTATCAAAATACTTTAAGGGCCTTCCATGTTTGGAAGCGTGATGAAACTACCATATCAAAACCCAGTAATACCTCCAACCATTTAATGGTATACGGAGAAGCGGAAACCTGTATAAACAGCCCGCATGGAGCATGGCGAAGCAATGTGGCTTATAAGCCGGTAACTAACTGCAGCTTGTAGATCTAAACGTTGTAAAACCTATGCATAGAAGCATAAGAGGAACAGTGGTGAATGAACACTACCTTAGAGTGGGGATACCACTTGTGATTATGGGGCCTATGGAGCGGCATTTGCGTGAATCCTCCAGAGAAAGGCTACCACCTAAGTATGTAATGTGAAACCGCTAGAGCGGTGTAGTAAAACTTGAGCATGTGTATATTGCCAAGAGTATATGAACAATAGTAGAGTATAAAGAGGAACCTCGATAGCAGCAATTCGAACCGAAGAGTAATCGGTTGAGTAGTAAACACTGTATGTGTGCAATATGAACTGCAGAGTAAGCAGCGCGCAAGTGCGCAGAGAGATTTAAGAATAACGTATATTGTTGAGCCAATGAATGGCAAGCCATCGTGTAAATGGCGAGAACACCTGGGCGGAAGCTAAAGTAGTAGCGGATGCCATAGAAATGAGAAAGAACATGGTACGCAGCAAGCAACCATTGTAAGAGTATAGCCAATTCATGATATGAAGTTGATGAGAAAATGTGGTAAGGAGACATAATCATTCCTATCCCATGAGAGATTTACTGCCAAGGGTTTACGCTTCTGCACTCTGTATGACTGAGTGTTTGGTATTGCACTTGTGCGGTGATGATCGAGTGGGAGAGCCAGGAATTGAGAAATGTCAAAAGCCTGTTGAGTGAGAATTTAGAAGATAACCGTGCGGCCATTGGCTAAAGATGCACAAAGAACGTGGGCAGTAACCCACAGGGCCCAGGATCGATATGTGGAAAAATGCAGAGTAGTATGAATGAAGAACTCTGGCACAGAACCAAGAAACAAACATAATCCATGAGCCACTATTAAACGAGGAAGCACTACATGCTAAGTAGTAGCTTGACCTCAACCGACAACAAGTCGGAAAAAATGAGTGAATAATCACAAAGGTATACAGTGTTATACGAAGCAGATTCCAGAGAACTGGAGAGACAATCTAAAATTCATCGAATTCGCATACGGTAAGAGATACCAAGCGACGATTGAAATACATGAGAATACCAAAGAGCGAATTAAGCTCTAGTTATCAGGTCACGCAGCAGAAGCTTGTGGACCGTGATTCGGGTTAAGTATACCTATGTCATAAACCCCTTGAAGCCTTAGAGGCTAGAACCGAACCCGGTTATGAGTTAATTAACCGTACTGAAGTTAAAACACTTCATAATACTCGAATTAATGAACCAATGTTCAGTGATAACATATGGTTGGTTACGCGGGCGTAACCCCTTTTAAGGGGGGTAGGGCGAGAAACCGCTTAGAGTATGTTTTACGTATTGGTGCGTAAACTACTATGTGCATAGCACAAAAGAAATTATTTGATGATTGGACCTCATGTTACATAAACATGTGTACCCATTCATTGTGTAAGTATGAGTATTAGCATGAGAGATGCGAGTAATGTGTATGTAATAAATATGAAAAGAGGAGTAGAGAAACTCCTGGGGAATGAGAATCCCTATAGTATATGTCTAGTGAGATTAGACATGAGACATGAATGAGTATGAATCGGCATGAAACCGATGTGTAACCTAAGAGGGAGTGAGTTCCCTAGGTGATTTTATTTGAGAATGATAGATGGAGTGAGTTCCATCCTTTGGAGTTGTATGTTATGTGTTTTAAATTGAGCAACAATTTGAGTAAATGAAGCCATAAGTATGGAATACCTAGGTAAAGTAGTGAAGCAATGAGAATCACAAATGACCTAAAGTACTAGGAACTAGAGATAATTGAAACGAATTGTTTCGTGAATACGACTAGAAAGAGTAAAAGATAGAAAACGAAAATGTTTGACTATCTGATTGTTTGAAACTGACGTGGGAGGTGGAACTTGATCTGCTAGCGATCAAGGGAAACCGAACACAAATTGGGGTGGAAGGATAGTTCAACACTGATGCTGATCACATCAGGGTTAGATGATTCCTGAAGCTCCCTATAGTGGTCACAAGTAATCACGCTAAGAAAGATACACTACCATAAATCTGATTTGGAGTTGTGTGATGTTTTAAAAAGAATTTTCAAACAGATTTTGAAAAAGAATTTCCTCAAGTATGAAGATGGAAATGAAACTGGTTTTGAAAACGCTATCACCCGCCGATGGCTGGCCTTAAGTCTTGATGACCGGTAGAACGGTGGGCGTGTATTAGTTTTGAAACCATTCACCGTACGTGCGGCGGTCCTAAGTGACCGGTTGGGGCGGTGTCAGTGTGTGATTTTTCCAAAGGCAGCGGGACGGGGAGAGTACCCTGAGATGTTCCTGTGTTGAGTGAGTCAACCAGAGTGCCTGAGGATATGTATATGTGTAACGTTTTGATCAGAACCGAAGGGACCGTGGGCCAGAGAGAGTAAGTGCCCATTTGTCATGAAACGGCCGTGAACCAGAAAGAGTAAGTGTTCAACGTGACCGGTACCTGAGGGATCAGTAGTATATTACTCAATATGGATTCGAGGACTGTAGTGCCTTCTTGTCTTCGGACCGAGTTCCATGGAGAGAGTAAAAAGAGTATTTTTGATTGCTATACATGCTGTGATATGTGTGTGGTATGTGTAGTATGAAATGAGACAGACTTGTGGAGTCTGTAAGGTTATACATGTACTATAACCTTGGCATTGAATGCCATGAGAGTAACCACCTAGATTCAGCAACTTTGAGGACAAAGTTCCTAAGGGGGGTAGATTGAAATACCCCGGATCTAGGAATGGCGATTAAATTACTCTAATATGATTATAAAAGGGCCTAATGGTGCCTAAAGAGTATTGGTAAAAAGAATAAAACCAAAAGAAAAGAGAAAACGCTTGAAAAGCGAAAAACGCTAAAATGCGCGTTAAATGAGTATAAGAGATATATGATCTCGAGAGGGTCCGAGATGGATTCCTAAGGCTTAGTTAGGCCTAATAAGTATACGGGAATGATTCCCGAAGAAAACGGATCCAAATAATGGATTAAAACGCTAACGGAGTTTAAAGCACGTTTTTCGAGAAAACCCGAAAACGTGACTTTAAGTGGTCAAATGGACCCGTAAAAATTATAGTTGATTATATAACTATAATTAAGTATTAATGGAAGCTTAATAGCCATTAAAAATAAAGAAACGAGAAAAATCCGAAAAACGGGCCCGGTTAGTGAATAGTGCCAAACCGGGTAAAATAACGAGCGTTTTCTGTCAGAAAACGAAAAACGCTCCAGCTCACTAATATAGTGGGGGCCGGTTTTAATAGCCTCTCACCACACACTTACATAATAAGCTAGCAAATAAATAAAAAAAGAAAAAAAAGGAGGAGAGAGAAAGTAAAAGCAAAAAAGCATAACAATTTCCTTTTCCTCTCTCTCTCTTTCCTCCATTCTCTTTTCTTCTTTCTCTCTTTCCCCATCTCACGATTTCTCCCTCTCCCTCTGTGTGCTGTACGCCATTGGAGCCAAGCAAGCTTTCCACCTTCTCCTCCATGCCCAAGCTTCATCCTTGCTCCGAATTCAAAAATAAGTACATATTTGTGATCCTCTCATCACCCTCTACCATCCTCTCTTTTCAAAACTCGAAAATGGTGAGTTTCATTTTCGTGGGTGTTGCCCATTTGAGGAGAAAAGCACACCATTAGGTAGCTTGAAGCTCCCTCTTTCTATCAAGGTAAAAATATCCATGAAAAAGTCTTGTTTTCTCCATCTTATGCCTTGGCCGATTTGGTCTCTAATGGAGCTTTGTTTATTATCCTTTATGAGCATTTTTCAATCCCTAAGAGCTTGGAGGGAGTTACTCTTTGATTCTTGACCAAAACCCCATCTTAGGGTTTCAAGGTAATCACTAATTTTAGAGCTTAAGCATTTTAAATAATGAGGGTAAGTGTTGTTTTTACTTAACTCATTCTTGCCTTGTGTATTGAATGGGAGATGGGCAATTTCTTGGCCTTTGGCGATTCTCAAGCAAGAGAAAAGAGAAGAGAAAGAAGAGGAGTGAAAAGAGTAAAGGCTTGTGAAGTTAAGGTAAATAAATTTACCTTGGAGCCTAACTTAATGCTTTGGTATTTGGGAAGGGTAAATTAATTAATGAACCCTAAACACATAATGACATGTGATTTGTCGAGATGAGGAAGAGTGTAGTAATGCTTGATGCACTTGTGAATTATGGATTTAAGAGCCAAGGAGCTTTGCATTTAATGATGTATGTATTGTGTTACCTTTGGAGGAATTAATGAGTATTGATGGGTTTGTATGTGTGCTGATAGAACCCTTGTGGTTTGGCTGTTTTAGGATGAATGATGTGAGGAAATGAGCTTTGGGTAATGTTAAGAGATGTAGCCAAGTTATGGCGAAATTTGTGTAGAAATTTAAGTGGATGGGTGATGGTTTGTGAGTAAGTAATGACCTAGAGAAACTAGGAGTTGATGGTGGTTGTTTTGGCTTAGAAAATCACCAGGGGAATACTTGTTTAAGAGAGGAGATTGATGCTAAAATTTGTAGCAAGAACTAGTGTGAATGCCTAAGGAGCTTAGGAAGAAGGAATGAGAATTTAAGGTTTTAGAGTGAGTCATGGAACTTGTATGAGGTGTGCATTATCTTGGAAGTTTGGGAATGGTTAAATGAAGAGAGAACAATAATGTAAGTATCAAGAGAGGTTAGAAAAATGCACAAGTGTGCATTAGTGCAAAAGGAGAATGCAAAATTGTGATTTGGGCAAGAATTGAGTAAGAGTTTAACCCATGATTTGAAGGGGTTTAGAGCATGATTTAAGGTGATTAAACATGTAGAAATCTTGTGGAAAGATTAGGAAAGATTGGGTGGGGATTAAGGTTGAATGGGGGTGAAAAATATGAAGTTGCAGGTTTTAGCAGGGTCCGGGACCTAGTCCATGGACAAGGACCCGGACCACCCCCTTTTTTAGGCCGAGAGTGCAAGTGCTGTGTTGGTCCGGGACTATACTCCAGGACAAGGTCCCGGACCATGTGAAATTCCACCCGAGAGTTCTGTTTGCAATTGGTCCGGGACTTAGGGTGAGGACCAAGTCCCGGACCACCCCCAGAAATGCCGTGAGTGTTTTAAAGGTGTAAATGATGGGGGTTTGAATGTTAATGATGTTATAAGATGTTAAGGCCTGTTTGGTGACATGTAAAGGCCCTAGGAAGTGTAAGAGAGTGTTAGAAGTGATTGAGAAGTGAGACTCAAATTAACAAAAGTAAAACCGAGATAACGGGATACGGGGTAAGTACGGGGGAGTAGCATTTTAATAATGTACCGTATGATATTAGTATTAATAATAATGTTGAAACATTATCAGAGAACCGTGCGTGACCCGAGCATGGTGAGATGACACGGTAAAGTAAAAACCCCGGTGAAAGGTATGATTTTCTCATGCCCCGTATGCTAACCGAGTTACTCTGATTTGTGTGTTTGTGTGCCGGCTTAATCAAGAATAAAGCATGAAAATAATCCCTTGTTTGATTATGTATGCCTTGATGTATTGAATGAGCTAACATACTTGTATGCCGGTGTGGTCTAACTTAGTGCATAGACCGACTCTTAGTGAGTACTGATTGACTAGAAACCCGTTGAACGGGTAGTCACATAACCAATGGTATTATGCAACACACACAAGCTATCGATTAAAGTATAACGATAACACAAAATATGAACTCCCTAAAATGTGAGGAGATGTACGGGTTGAGTATATACCCGATAACGGTTAGAGAACCTTATTGAAACAATCCACGAAATAAATATGAGTGGAGAGATAAATGACCTCCATCGAGAGGATTGAAGTTAGGCCAATAATGTAAACATATAAGAAAGGTAAAAGAGACTAAGGGACTATGTGACTCCCTTGAGATACGGTCGACCTCTTATATGAGGATTTTACCGGTATAAGAAAATATCCGAATGTACAAGCATATGATTGTGAGGGTAACACTTAAACCTAAGATTACCCGAATTAAGTAAAGTTCCAAGTCATTAGAAACATCGAGAATGATGCTTCTAGACTAATATACATGATATTATTATAACTCCGAGAGAGGAGTGTATGGGAACGAGAGTAGTCCGAGAGTAGTCGGACCCAAGTAAAAGAGATAGGAACTAAGAGAGAGTTCCGTGAGCTAGTTGAACCTTCCCACCATGCTAGACCCAGAGTAGGGTCGAAACCGGGGAAGTAAGACTATGCTAGAGAGCCATGAGTTTTGGCTTAAGTATGTAAAGAGAGTAACAAGCGTGATGTAGGAGACCTGTAGTGTCTCGAGAATCTACAAGAGCTTGAGTATGAATAACCCAAGAGTGGGGTGAGATAATGAGTATAAATAACCGAGAGAGAAAGGGGTGAGTATATGAATGTGTAACCCGAGAGAATGGGTAAGTGTAAGAATGAGTAGCCCAAGAGAATGGGTGTGTATACGAATAAGTAACCCGAGAGAGCGGGTGAGGTATGAATAAGTAAACAAGGCATAGTGAGGAATAACCCTCAATGCCTAAGAGTAACCAGTTACCACTAACAACATTGTTACGTTAGTTAGGAATCGTGTTCCGTGATTGGATGTAGATTCCTTGTGTGATATACATATATATTGTATTGCCATGATGCATGTTGTTTGATTAAAATGAACTCCATGTATATCCGACCCAAAGTAGTCGGCGTACCGCGGTTAGCACGCGGTATATGCGAATTTCATGCGCAGCGAAAGCTGACCCCCTAGGGGGAACTTTTTAGTGTGCAGGTACTTGAAGCTGGCCACCGTTCGAGAGAGTAGGACGGGGACTGCTGTGAGCATGGGTAGTTAGATTGTAATTATTATGCGTTTGAATAAGGGTGTAAGTCCGAGTATGTATCGGCATCCGTATAATGTAGACTCGGTATAGTAAAGAAGTGAAATGATTATGGTATTTGTATGAAGTACTCGGTTGTTCCAGTCCATCAGACCGTTACTGTATGTGAGTCAGGCCTGGTTAGCCACGAGGGTGGCTAACGGCGTTGTATCACCCTCGTTGTATTTGAATTCCGCTGCGAGCTTAATGGTAAATTGTAACAGTTTAAGAGGTAATGATGAGATTAGCAGTTGGGGTGTTACGAATTATAAATTAAATAATTCACCGTCAAATGGTTATGATGAGCAATAAACAACTTAGTTCATCGTGAGTTTGGTGTGATATATTTGTTCATTGCAGCTTTAGTGACATGAGTCATGACTTAATAACATGGCTACGTGATCATTTATTTTATGATTAATTATGATTAATAATTAATCATGAAATAAGTATGTAATTCCAATTCCTTTTCATAATATTTGACATATAAAGCATCAGTTCACATTTAAAATAAATTATATGAAAAACATATGATAGTGAGAATATGACGTGAATTGTTATCAAAATAGGAAGAATTTAAGCCCTAAAAAGATGTATTTCGCACTTATCAAACTTCCTCACACTTAGCTTTTGCTTGTCCTCAAGCAGATACAGAATATGACTACTCTTAAGGGCCGTAGTATTGAAACTCAGGATCAAACAACTGCCGATGGAAAACAAGCAAAATGACAATCAAAAGAAAAGTTCTGCTACTAGCTGTAGGTTTTCGCAAACAGTGAAAAAGTGAAGTTAAAAAAACATGGAGAAGTTAGATTATAAAACTGAAATATAATAGTTTGGGATCTTCCACCATTTCTTTCTCTAACCTTTGGATGACAAGGGGTGTGAAGTAACGCCTTATTCCGTGATACCTTTCAACACCACGCACTCATGATCAGAATAAGCAAAATGAAATACACTTTTAACTTTTCAAAGTTCCTTTTCCTCAACATTCTATTTTTCCATTTGCATTTTCAATTCATCCTCAGACTTTTCTCTTCACCCATGTAGCGGCTTTGGGCCTTCTATCCCAGATCGCGAGACCTTAGGTAGATGGGTGATGAAGCACCCCAAGGACTTAATAACCGAATGAAGAGGCCTGTTTTGGTTCAGAAATAAATTTCAATTCAGATCAGCGGAGTACTTGCCTTATCCTTTCATACCAAACTTTCTTATCATTCCCAAAATCCCGAACTAGACTAATTCAGTTTTCATTCAGCTAATCCACCAAATTTCAGTGAAAATAGATTCAGTTTGGATAAAACTATACATACAAACAACCAAAAGCAGAAAGATTCTTGAGGTGGCCATCAGGCTTGTTTTCAAAACCCCAACAAAAATTTTCACCTGAAGATTCAATATTTATTGGCACTCAAAAGAAGCAATTCCTTCAAAGCAATAGGACAAACAAAAACAAGTATGGCGTGTAAGCGCAACTGGCATATTTTCAGGGAAAGGTCCTACTTCCTCACACTTAAGAGGAGCAATGTCCTCATTGTTCAAAAATAAAAATCAAGAAAAGACCTTTCAAAATATGCCAGACTCATGAAGAATTTCATTCAGGACAATCATGACTATATAAAAATAATCTTTAAGCATAAAAGTCATGATAGGCTGAACCTAAACATTAAAAATAAGGAGAAACTGAAACTCCCTGCGGATATCGTAGATTGAGAAAGGTTCCATCCTCACACTTAAGCTTGAACAAGGGGGGGGGGGGTAGCGTTCCTCACACTTGCGTTCCAGCAAGTGTCCAGCCTTGAGGGTACATCAACCACCATAAAAATTTCATCTGCACACACTCACAAAACTACCACAAAACGCTAAAAGCGTTGCATTAAAAGCACAGACACCACGGCCACTTAAAAATAATAGAAAAAAGAAACAAAAATAACACCAGAAAACAAAAAAAACAAAAATAAAGCATAAATTTAACCACTGGGTTGCCTCCCAGTAAGCTGCCCATCTTTATAGTCTTTGGCTAGACTCCCGCTTTGTTATCCTGGATCAAAAATAAATGTAGACAGCAACTTTGCCAGGAAAATGAAGTAGGCAGTAATTAAAAGCAAACCACCTGGATCAAAACAAAGCGTTACTTCGGCAAATAAAATAGGAAAGTGAATACTCCACAAAACCTGATGTTTGATGAGATACTGCCGGTAACGTATTTCTAATTGGAGACCAGGTGATGATGGATTGTCTGCCTCAAATTCGAGGACATAACGTCCTCCTCCTGTTGTTGAGGCTTCTGGATGCAAGGTGGGAGTTGCTGATGACTTGGTGGAGGTGGCTCTTCCTTCTTAAATTTGAGATGCACATTTTAAATCTGATTTTGAGTTGTCTCCTTCTTCTTGTTTGATCTTCATCTCTTCTCAAGTGTTAAAGCTCAATGGAAGATTCTTGTTGGCAGACAATTGTTGAGGGAGCTTCAACTTCTTCAATGTCTCTGGAATCAACCACATCAGGTACCTCCACTGGTTCACAGATAGGTGCAGACAGAATATCTTCAAATACTGGTTGCTCTATTTGAGTTGAGGTTGAAGGAGGAGGGGAATATAAATTCCCAAATAATCGCTCCAACTCTTCATCAGATAATTCCCTCTTGGTATGTCGCTCCTCCTCTTCATCAACTCCTCTTCAGCTTCAGAAATTTTAGGCTTGGAATGGTCTTCACCCATCAAAGTCTTTGCTTGAGATTGGTCCAGTGGGTTCGAATGACTTTGATTTTGGAGGAAATTTGTCTGCTCCTGTGCTAGCTGATGCGACATCTAATTAAGTTTCATTTCCCAACTCTGGTTTATAGCTTCTTGCTCAGCAAATTTGGCATCAAACTTAGATTCAATTTCAACAAATTTAGCATTAGTGGCTTTTCTTTGCTCTAGGAGCTCCTCCAGCATGCTCTCTATCTTGCTCGTATCCTCCTTAGGAGGCTCCTGATAAGCGTAGAACTGCTCGACATCCATCTGCATTCTAGTCTGCTCACCTTCCCCAATAAGGCTGTCGAAAAGACGATTGTTGTGGCAGGTAATAATCTTGTCGCCTGAACTGGTTGTAACTTTGAGTACCCGGCTGATTATACCTGTTCAAATTCTGCTCAATGTTCATTATTGTAATCGTCGTTTCCAACTGTGTCAACACTCTCCTCAGTTCATTCATGTTATCCTCCATCTTTGCCTAGGAAAACAAAAAAAACAAAAAGTAAAAGTAAAATAGAAATAGAAATAGAGAAGAAACACAAAAATAAAATTACCTAAATAGGAAAAGCAAAGAAGAACAAAATATAAACTAGAAAGAATATCTAAATAAATAAATAAATAAATCAAAAATAAAATAAAACAAAAATAAATAATGAAAAAAATGAAAGATTCAAAACAAAACTAATGAAACAAGAATGAAACCGATCATATCAAAGTAACAACAAAAAAAAAATAGATCAAAAAAAAATTGAAAAAGAAAATCATAAAAGAACAGAAAAGAAAAAAAAAATGAAAAGAGCAAGAAAAAATCGATCGAAAAGAAAAAATAAAGAAAAAAAATTAACAAACAAAATTAAAAAAGAAAAATATCTAACTCAAACCGTGAACTTGAAAAGATAAAAATAAAAGAAATCAAAAACAATCCCTAAAACCTAGCTAAGAGACAAATTACTTGCAAAACAAAATCAAATATAGAAACTAAATTGCCCGAACAAACACTGAGATACTAAATCAAAAGAAAAAGAAATATAATTAAGCTAATTACCTACTGTAACCTAGCGAATCAAACCGAATCAACAAAATTCAACTTGTGGACGTTCTACTAAAAAAATCAACGTAACTATTGAGAAGAATAAATAAAAGGGAAAGGAATAAATAAACGAACTAAAAGGATAAACAAATCTAGAACTAAATCAAACGAATAAAAGTAACGTGAAAGATCAAAACGGAAATAAAAAATAAAAAATCAAGACGTACTAAACAAATAAAGTATCACGTCAAACCAAAATCAAATTCGTCCGTAAGTTTGAACGAAAAAAAAAATGAATAAAGAAAAGAAAATCAAGAACGAGAACTCCAAATCTACCAAACAAAATTGAATAAAAACAATACAAAAATAAAAATAGATAAAACTCAAATAAAATCTCAATCCAATAAATAAAAATGTCAATTAACCGTGTCGGAGGTCCCCGGCAACGGCGCCAAAAACTTGTTAGCAGAAATATGTGTTACTATACTTCTACCTAGGCAGTGTACCTATCGTTTTGCGGAATAGTGAATTGAGTGGAGGTTGTCGATCTCAGGGACCTCGTTCAATTAATTGATAATTTATTTACTAACTGAGAAACTAAACTAAGAAAACAGGAAACGTCACTCTTTCAGGTTTTACTTAATTTAATGAAAAGAAAGGCTCAACAAACTAATATAAAACAATAAAAAAAGTAAATAAAAAACAAATAAATAAAAAGTAAAACTCTAAATAAAAGGAAGCACCCCGGATTGTTCTGCAAATCTTCACTATATAATCTATTAATAAACTCTTCCCTAATTCTGCAATAAACTCAGAAACTATAATTAATTCGTCAACGGCTAAGTCTAACGAATCCTAACCAGTTGCTAGAACTAGCAGCAGGCTAATGCTCTAATCCGGACACAACTAATCGCATAAAGAGCAGTTTCTATTTGAGACCGATTAACCTATAGGCAGGATCATGCTTCTAGTCGTTAATCAGGTTTAATTCCTATGTCTTGTTAACTATCTCAGCTCTCGCGTGTTGATTAGAAAACTACAAATGTTGCTTTAATAATTGATCAGAAGATTAAAGCACATGAAGAACTGGAATTAAACTACTGCATCAATGAATTAGTCAAAAGATTACAAATAAATATAAAGATCCGATTTGCTACCCCAATCCGGGGAGCTAAATAAACTACTCAAATAACTATAAAAGTAACAAAGAATGACATTAAACAATTAAAGAGATAGGCAGAGAAAACTCCAGTTAGCAAATTTGACTCTGGCTCCCCGCTCCGACTTCGTCTTCACGTCGGTGCAACAATGATGGATTATGGATATGTGGTGGTATGGTGGTGTTGGTGGCGTGTGAATATGGTGTACGGTGATGGATACGTGAGGATAGTGGTGGTGATCGATGTGACGACGAAGGTCACGAGATGGACGTGGTGATGATGGATGAGTCCATGATGGTGGCTGGGTACGATCAATGGTGCTGGTGATGGAAAATGTGGATGGTGGTAATCGTGGGTGAAAAGGAATTGAAGGGTGGCATAAAGCCCCCTGTTGTGGGCGTGTGTTTGATGATCTGAATCGATACCTCCCTTCTTGATATATAGTCCCAGCCCGTTTATCTGCTAAGAATTCTTTTTATCTTTAAAGAGATCTTGATAAAACGTCACGCGGCTTCATTCTTCTTATTTTGCAGTCAACAGATTTTTTTATCTTTTCCCGTCAAAGTCCTGCCGCACCCTTGCAGTACGGCTCTGTTGGGCTAGGGCTTTCCTTTTCTGCATGTCTGCGCCCCTGATTTTGTCGATCATCCAAATTAATATGCCACGCCATGTATACGATGAGTTTCATCTCGTTCCAGCCCAGTCCATGATAATGATGCATGCGGCTCTGAATAGTATAATTAAAATAATAAATTGTGATGTGGTTAATCTTTTCTTAGATGATTACTTAAATGGCTGCATAAAATGAATGATGGTAGCATTATTATAATTAAATAATTGCACCGTCAAATGAAGTGATGATGAGCAATAAACAACGTTAGTTCATCGTGAGTTTGGTGTGATATATTTGTTCATTGCAGCTTTAGTGACAAGTGCATGACTTAATAACATGGCTACGTGAATCATTTATTTTATGATTAATTATGATTAATAATTAATCATGAAATAAAGTATGTAATTCCAATGCCTTTTCCTAATATTTGACATATAAAATGCATTAGTTCACATTTAAACATAAATTATATGAAAAACATATGATAAGTGAGAAATATGACGTGAATTGTTATCAAAATAGGAAGAATTTAAGCCCTAAAAATAGATGTATTTCGCACTTATCAGTTAGAAGGCCTATTTATATTGTAACACCCCTAATCCTAATCCTGTAATGACGTCATAATTCGTAGCATAATAAATAGCGAGTCGCAGCAAAATAAAACTATCTAACCTTGGTGTTACACGCCGTCACTCACCCTTGTGAGTAACAGGCACCTTACACTTTCCAACATTACAACTTCTCACATTGTGATGAACAGATACTGAGCACTGTACTTATTTCAAACCAAATCCAACTAAATGAGCAACTAACTGAAATACAACAACTCCAAAAATATAACACATAACAAATCCACAAGTGTTTATAAAAACACAGCGGCTACCCTGTTCCCCGCACTCCGGCTTGTGTATTCTTCAGTGACCTGAAATGTTTGGCCCAATGAAGGGCTCAGCAAACTATGCTGGTATGCTAAATGTAGTCCTAAGCCTTCTAGATTCCTTAAGTCGTTTAAGCCATCTTGATATTAGATTCATTACATACAACGCCGGTTTATAATGATAACAGAAATAACTGTAAACACTTAACAAACACATAACAATCCACCTGTAAACACCAAAGTACAACAGTACACAATACCAACAACCACATAACAATAACCACACAACAATAACCAATAATCACACATTAGTAAACCATAACAATAATCAAACAAGATACACGTATTCAACTGTACTTGTTAGTTAGTCACTTGGCTCTTATCCTTTAAACCAATCATTTAACTTTTCCCAATTAATTTTACCTCAAGTGTCATGTTAAGACAAACTTTAATAACTTGTGGACGAATGTCCCCTGGGTTCCAATGGAACCGTTACCAACGGACCTTCTGGCCCTGGATAAATATATGTAATGACCGATCCGGTCGAACCTGTGCACCTACGGCAGTGCCCTCCGCCATCCCCGAATGTGGCTGATGGATTTCGAGTGACTCCATTATAGTCCCTCGTTGTGATCACAATGCGCAACCAGAAGGTCGGAACGATCTGGATTCCTCTCTTATAAGTTAGCCCTTTTTGTCAGTGACACAATAACCAATATTTGAATTAAGACCTTAACAGTGACCATTGTTAGGTTCAATAATACCTAGAGGTCAGTTAGTCTTCTTTTTCTTTTTTTCCAGTTTAGATGTATAACTTTAGTCACAAGACATCCGCGCGTAAATTCAACGCAACAGTTTGGGCAATCCCACATACAATATCAATCACATAAAATCATAGATATCTTCTTAAATATTTAAACACACAATGTCTGGACCTTAGGATAATCCTTAGGACATTCAGACCACACAATTAACATACCGTTCACCAAGTAACCGCTAGCTTTGACAAACTCCTGTTCAGTAGTCCTTCCGTACGCTGTTATTTAAACATGCAATACCGGGTATATTAATACATCTATTCATTAGGTATCACAGTACTATCACTGTAGTGTTTATACTCGTCGTATAATAACTCCGTATGTTATTTATTTTCCCCTGTTAACTTACAGTGGTTCTAGATAACCTATCAGTCATTATTTTATGTGAAGCTCACATGTGATAATGAATTATCATTTATACGGTACATCTTTACTTCATTAATTATATACTTATAATTATTTCCACTTATCATTTATATTATATCCTTGGTCATTTTTATTATAACCAAAATTATTTTATAAACTTATATTATTTCCTTAATATACCATAATACATTATATTACCTAGTTTCACTTCCTTGCCTTATTAGATTACAAACCAATCTTATTAACTCGGTATTATATATTATACCCAACAACTTAATAAATTACTAAATAACCATATATAATTTTCCGGTAATCATAATTGATCCCGTTAACTTTTACAGCTTACCAAACACCCATATACTTTTATAATTTATTAGTACCCTTATCAATTTCAAAAATCGCAAAACAATTATATTAACTTCTATAAATTGTCAAATAACCTTATAACTTTTATAATTCACTAATTACCCTCATTAACCTTTGTAAATATTAATTAACCACCTTATTTTTTCAAATCACCAAATACTCTTACTATTTCAGTAATTACACAAATTAACACCACAAATCTTATAATTATCAATTAAGCCCATAATCTCTTCGGCTAAATCATATAGTTTCTATATTTTACACCTTTTAACCCCAACACTTTAGATAAGTTACATATTACTATAAACTATAAGTTTAAATATTTTATTTCCTTTATTTAACCAAAGGTACACCGTGTCTTTTCTTAAATTGCATTTTCGCCCACATTAATTTTCTATCTTTCATATATACTTTCATAAATTACATATTCACCCCAAAACTTTTATAAACTTAATGTTTTATGTCATAAATCATTTTAACCCAAAGTTTTTGGTCAACACTTTGACCAAGATTTAATTTCACAATTAATACTTTAATAAACCCATAAAATCATAGGTAATTTTCGGCAATACATTATATTTCCCAATAATCACAAAATAGTCCCAAAACTTTATAAAATGTCATTTTAACACTTAACCACTTATTTAAATTCACCAAAATTCATCATATTAATTCCAACCTTATATTATAATATAAATATATCAAACAGTTCCTTATGTTTTCGGTAATATATATTTGTACACTAAACTTTTCAAATATTACATTTTAACCACATAACTTTATAAACTAGCCATTTAAATATTTGTAGCTATTTTTAATGTTCCAAAATTTATAAAATAAGTTAATATATTTATATATATTTCGAAAATCATACAAATTACATATTATGTCCTCGGCTTTAATTTAATTTCATCTTATGGTTCTAAAACTTGTTTAAACCTTATAATAAATACATATAAATGTATATTAGTCATATAACACTTCTAAAAATTATGCTAATGACTTAGAATGATTATAAACTCAAATAGAACATAAAAGTCCTAGACCTTTCGGTTTCAATGTATAGGTAACATAATTAATTTTTATGACCTAAATATATACCTTAAGGTAATAATCTTACCTTATATGTTATAAATTATTTTCTTGACAATATAACCTATAGTTTTTCGGTCTTAATTTATTTAAAGGTTATACAAAGTTTTTATACCAAAGTTTGAAGCTTAAATCAAACTTAAACTTATTAAACCTTATTTACATAAACTTACCCTTAAATCAAGACAATTCTTGTGCTTGATTTTTCCTTGAATTCCAAGCTCCTCAAATGCTTATCTTGAGGTAGACAATTCGAACTCCTTGTATATATATAGGAGATCTATTTGTTAGACTTCTAACAAGAGTTTCTAAATAATATTTGTAGAAATTTTACAAGAGTTTACCTTAGGATTTTATCAAGGTATTTTTGATACACCTTGGGATAATTGTAGATCCAATTTTCCTTCATGAAATAATGAAGAGAGTATGGATTTAGAAGGACAAATATTTTCGGATATAAGGAGTAAGTTGTTTAGGATTTTCAAATATGAAAATACCTTAGATTAACCTTGATTACTCCTTGAATTGATGTTGAATCAAGACAACTCCTAGGAGAACAATTGATGGCGATTTCCTTGTAAGCTTGATAGGATTATTCTTGCTTCAAGACTTGATAGAATTAACTAGGAAATTACATTAAAATGGTGTTAGGAATTATTACACCATTAATATAGTTTATTTAGCATTTAGGAATTTGATTAGGATTTGAACAAGGAACAAAGAGAGAGCTAGGAGGTTGACATACCAGTTCGTGAAGATGGCAAAGAATTGAAGTTGCCATTCACGAACGCTTTAAGGTAAGATTCCAATTGCTTTTGTTTATTATCTTTTGATTACATTTATTTGATTAATATTTGTTACATAATTAATTCACCATTATTTGCTAAACATATAGGCTTACGGCTGTAGTGGTAGAATCATTGAGTTAGGCAACCCAATCATGCATTCCAATCGGCTACAATGGGTGGTCCTCATTAAATTTAGATTGTTAATGTTGTTAATGCTCACTTATTGTTGTATAATTGCTTAGCTTTATGATTTTAATTATTCATGGCTTACTTGTTTATCCTATGCAGGTGTGCAATCGGAAGTGATGGAGCAAATCCAAGCAGCTCTACCATGTTTGTTACGGTAATATATATATAGCTAGGTAGATAGACTTTTATTTGTTAATTTACAACATGTCAATTATGTAAGTTAGGTCATGTTTTTATTAAGCTAATTAATGTTACTTCTTGTCTTATTCATGCAGGTTTGATCGACAAGCTGGAGTGGAGCACTACAACAATCCACTTCATGCACATTCACGTGAGCAATTAGCTAGGTACTAATCTGGACTTTGTTAGTTTGTAATAATTTAGCTTATGTTTCAGATATACTAATTGATTAATGATGCTAGTTGTTTGCTCCTGCAGTGTGTTCGGTCGTACAGCAATTGAAGCACAACAGCAGCACTAATGCAAGTAGATTCACGTAAGGAACTAGCTAGATGGGTAAGACTCTTGTTTGTTAATTATTTCCAACATAAAGATCATGTATTTAACTACATTTAATTGAGCTAATCTACTAAATTCAACCTTGGCTGCTGTAGGTGTGATCGGCTGGATTAGGATGGAGGGGCAACTCCATTTATTTGCAACTTACATAATGGGATATAGGTGCTAGGCTTTGTATGTTTTTAATTGATCATTAGCACACTAACTCTTGTTTATTTATGTAGGTTGATTACTGCAATGTAATTGGAGCAAGTAGGCAGCTCCTCCTTGGTAGACTTACGGCTGAAAGGGAGTATAGGAGCTACTAGCTTTTGTTAATTATCTTTCCAAAACTAGTTCTAGTTTATGTCTTTAATTCCACTTATTAACCTTCTTGTCCTTTCTTTTGCAGGTTGTACGGTGAGGAAGGCCTCCATTAATTGCCTGCGCATGTCAAGTGTATGGTGGGTGCTTTGATGACTCATTCAATCGTCATTAACACAACTAAACTAGCTTATTTGGTCATAACTCACGCATGACATGGGTCTCAATTGAGACTTATTTTTCATTTGATTTTTGTTACACTATATTGTACTAAGACCATACTAATATGTGTAATAGGTTCCAGCATTTAATTGGTACATTTTTATTATGGTAAAATGAAAGTTTTAAGGTAAAAATGCTGATTTTAGGTACCTTTTTGACCTAAAAATCGCCCCTAATTATACTATGAGTTTAGTACTGCCATCACTTGATTTAGATGGTAATTTTATCCACTTTTAAGTTTATCAACTCGTGGCTTGTTAAAAACTTCATGTCAATTGCGTAAAACGCATTTTCGTGACACCCGAAGGTGCGTTTTTGTGCTTTAAGGATTTTTCTGGGAATTAATTAGTCGCTATGACTTCCAAGTGTTTATTGACATTATTTATAGTCAATAATAATATATTAAGGTGTTATGTTAAATTATATGGGGTTATATAAACTCGTAACTCAATTTTTGGGCTAAAGGGGCACTCCCGAGGTAAAAGGAGCGTTAAGAAATTCCCCCCGAGCTCTTTGTTTATTTTTGAAGAATTTTCTTCGGAATTCTCTTTAGAATAATTAATAATAATTTTAGGAACTCTAAGAATAATTTTTATAGGGGTTCGTGCCACCTTGGCACTCCTCCTAGGCATTCCCGAGCCTTTATGGGACCCACATCGGGAATTTCCGAGAACTTTGTATATTTACTCCGTTCTAACTGAGAACTTGTATCTTAAAGATCATAAATGATCCTTGGTTAAATTCATATAATGTCCATAGCTTATATAATTGTTAACTTAAGGTCGGGCTTTTGACGCTCGTTTCTGACCTTAAGGAGTTTAGGTGCGTTTTTAACGCTCAAGTGTTTATATGTTTTCTTAGGGTTTAATAACCCCCAAATAATATTTATAATTCTTCAAATAATATTTATTTACTTATATTTAATTATTTAAATGTTAGGGGTATTTCAGTCTACCCCCTTAAAAGGACTTCGTCCCGAAGTCATAATTTATTTTGTTCGTCCTATGGAATCAAGTTCCTCATATCTACTCCTGTCTACATATCATTCTTGGGTGTATATTCCATCACTACTCTGAGTGTATATAATTCCTATAGACAAATATTCTTTATTCGTGATAATAATATAATAAATACTGTAAAACCATACATGTTCCAACTTCCTAGCTATCCCACTCGGTCATCACTGCACAAGTGCAATACCAAATCCTCAGTCCTACAGAGTGCAGAGGCATAAACCCTTGGCAGTGAATCTCTTGTGTGATTGTAGGAATAAATATAAATATACTGTAAAATAACTAAGTGCTTCATAAACATTCAAGTGTTACATAGAACACACAAATAATCATTCAATTGTCACATAGGACATATCATAAATCACCAAATGTCACGTAGGACATATTAATAACCAACCAAATATCACATAGGACATAACCATCTAATTAATTGCACACATGCGCAACAAACAATCAAACACAAATAACCATTCGCAAGAACAATATAGACTGCAGATATGCAAGTCGCATGTGGTGCTCTACCCCCCTTAAAAAGGGTTACGCCCACGTACCCCTACAAGTATACACAAAACGAAAAGAAATTTGTTGGATACTTGTCTCGCATGGAGTCTTCTAACTCCCATGTCGCCTCCTCATATCGTGGTTTTACCACAGAGCTTTGATCATTCTCATGGTCTTGTTTCAGGTCTCCCTAGTGTTGGAGTCTGAAATGCGAACTGGTGTCTCCTCATATCTAAGTGTAGTATCGAACTCGAGTGTCTTGGGCTCTAAGTTATGTGATGGGTGAGGCACATGTTGCTTTAGCTGACTCTCCCCAGCTTAACATATTAGTCTAATTTGTAGGTTAATGGGCCCGCTCGCTCCGTAAAAAGGTACGGTCCTACATACTTCGGCCTAAGCTTGCCCTTCTGCCCTAATCTAAAAATTCTCTTCATAGGTGAAATTCTAAGGAATACTCGACCGCCTACTGCGAATTCGAGGTCTCTCCTATGGACATATACATATAACTTATGTCCTACGAGGTATAACTCTCAAGAATCTATGTATTCCTTGACATGCTTCATAGTGCATTAGTATGTTTTGATATTGAATCCCGTATGATGTATGGTGTGTGATGTGTTGATCTAGTATTTGTAAATTGTCAATATTATTTTATGGCTTGTTTAAACTATTTGTGTAAAACACACTTCCATTAATCGCCTCTTAGTTGTAATCTACGGCGCTCGTGTCTTGTATTAATATTGGGCATACTAAAATCCCTTTCTTTTAGGTTATCACCTTGTGATTCTGGTATTAAGTTTTGCTGTCGCCATATATGGCTTTCATTTTCGATGTAAAGTATGAGCTACGGTCGAGCCGTGCTTCTTATGTATATTAAAGAAATATTTTTTGATATTATTGACTCACTAATTGTTTGTAGTATATACACGATTACTATCGTCTGTTCCTCAAGTATACCACAGTAGGGTTCCTGTTAAGGTTTCTAATAAGATATAGTTTCCTCTCAATTAAACATGTTATTATGGTTGTGAATCAACTTTGGTGAGTATTAGTATAATGTTCATACTCTTTATATTCTACCATGTTTATAGGTAGCTAGGTTCCCTTTTAATATATTGGGTTTTAATTCACAAAGAAAGACATGGAAGTCGATCTTCCCTTTCAGATGGCAATTTGGCCATAATTTAGAAGGTAGCTTGAGAATACTGTTATTATAGGTAATTTTCTCTTGATCTAATATTTGGTTTATTAACACGGTTCATGGGATAATAATGGTTAGTATTTCCCTCATAATTAATTTTCTTTCCGACATATGCGGAGTTGTTTATCTTTTTAATCTCCTCGGGGTAATCTAGACAGTTTAACTCTTAACTTACACCTTCCACAACTAATATACTTCATTTATTAAATCTTTATATTAATTTAGGAATAAATACCCACTTATCACTGAATTGAAAAACCCCAACCTTGATATGCGGTTTAAATATTAAACTATGGTATGTAAAGGCTAAAAAGTGCCTTAGTACACCAGTGAACAATTTAAACCATAGTAAAATGCAATAAAGCATTAGACACAGTTTGAGCAAAAACATGCTCTAAGCTATGAGCGAACTTGGTTAGGACCCAAAGAGCCTACCAAGGCTAATAATATTCAAGTATTATTTAATAAGGCTAATTAAATCCTTAGGAAAAGAGGTAAACAAACTATCTCAAGTAGTTTAAATGCCTTAGGAAAATGAGCTTGATTTGCTTAATAAAATACCTAAGGAGCCAATGGCAAATGAGCTAGTAAAATGCTCTCAAGGAGACTAGTAAAAGAACATATGTATTGGTGTATGTATTTGCAGGTCAAAGGCATACTTATGTGGGAAATTCAGTGTTTATGGTTTATGTTATTTAAGGCCTAAGAGCATGTTATTTAAGGCCTAAGTGCCAAGCATTTAAGTTATGCACTATATTGTGAGTAGTGCTTAATGTGTGAAGTTTGTGTAAAAATGTGTTTGATGGATTTTAGGTGTGTTGAATGGAATAAGGTAAAACCTAAGTGTTTGGATGTGAGTATATACAAGAGAAGCTATGGCCAAATTTTGGAAAAATGTGTGAGAAGTTCTAAGTGTTTTTAAGTGGTTTTGGTGAACTAGGAAGTGTTATAGGTGAATAAATGTTTACTTGAGAAGAAAACATGTGTTAAGGTGATTTAGAGTGATGCAAGGATTTAGGTGTTATCTTGGAAGTTCTAGGAATTCAATGTGTGTTTTGAGAGTGTATTGAAAAGTCTTGAAGAAGTTGTTTAAGGTTTGGGTGATGTTGATGAATAAGGAGAATGATGTTTAAGTAAGGTTTTGAGAAAAGAATTCAAGGAGTTGTAACAAGGAGATTTAGTTAGTAAGAAAAGATTGAGAGATGATATTAGGGTGTAGAGGAAACACCTTGGTGTAGTGGTCATTATTGGTGAACTACCACTTAGAAATCTTAAGGAGAAAACATCCTAAGTGCTAGGAATTTTGTAAGAAACTTGTGAATGATAAGATGGTTTTGGTGAGTGATTTAAAGAGTTTAGCACATGGCTAAAGGTGTGTTTGATGTGCCAAATGGTGTTAGGAGGCATTATGAGACTTTAGGAGAAGTTTGGAGGAATTTGGCTAAGTGTTTAAAGGTGTAGAAGTTGAGCATTTTGCCGTGTCCGAACTTCCTCCGACAGGAAGTTCGGACAGGCTCTGTTGGGTAAAGGATTTTCTCATTCTCGAACTGTGTCCGAACTTGGGAAGTCCGACACAAGTTCGGACGTCACTGTTTCTATCTGGGATTACTCTCGAACTGTGTCCGAACTGGGAAGTCCGGACACAAGTTCGGACGTGTGTATATTTTTCAGTATTAGGTCGCGGCTTTGCGTCCGAACTTGGAAGTTCGGACACAAGTTCGGACAGGCCACTGTATGGACCAAAATTGTTGTTTTAAGGTATGGAAATGATGTGTAATGATGGGGATTGATAGGTAATGATGTTATAAGGTTGTAAGGACTTGTTAGGTGAGTTTTAATGACAATTAAGTGGGTGAAAAGTTGTAATAAAATGTGAAAGTAAAACAAGTTAAAACGTAAAGTTATTTAACTAAGTTAACGGGGAAAAGTTATAAGCATTAGACATTAAATAATCATACTACCCCGATGTTAATAAAAGTACATGTAATGTTATCAGTTGTTCGAGAATTGCTCGAGGAACATAAGTGGACATGATAAAGTGGACTCCGGTGACAGGTATGGTTTTCTTGCAACCTGTGTCCTACCGGATTACACCGGCTTGTATGCCAATGTGTTTTTCTGTATGTTTGCCACGTTATGAGATAAGTCATGAAACGAGTTTACAGTCGTTTTGTTATTGTATGTTTACGTGCCGATACCGGTAACCTCGAATGCGCTTGAAGGGCTAGTTAACCACTATTAGGTAAACGTAGGAGAACGGTATCCGGTAACAACGTTTCCGACTTAAGGAACGTTCTAACCACGGCTATGCGTGAGTTGGTTATGTGATGTTTGTGTGATGTTTGTATGTGAATGTATGACTCTCTCTTCCCTTGTGTATGTCTAACAACTTAACCCAATGTTTGTGAATGTTTAATAAAGTGCAAAGTTGAACTTCTAACAAGTGCTAACGGGGGAGTGAGGAGTCCGGTCTGTTCCGGCCACGCGTGTGAGTATGGGGGTCGTTGTCATAGCAGGTTCGATCCTCTCTGTATGTTATGGTTGTTTTCCAATTTGGTTCCCACCTTCCTTTAGCTTAACCAAGGCTATTACTGACTCACGTCGGGCCACAGGGGCAACTATTGTTATGTTTGTTTCGGTTTCTTGGATCACATATCCGAGACCCTTGGTAAAGTTAACCGTTCATTTAACGAGACGGTAACGAGTTATGTAACGAGCTTTTCATGAGACTGGCAACATTCTCTAGGCTCACCAGTGTGTAAACAATGTTTGGGTCGGTTTCCTAAGCGAACCATTCCCGTTATGTTATGTGTTTTGTTGTGATGCATATCCATTGCGGTATTATGTTGTGTACGTTGAAACGTGCAAAGTGTTGTTAGGTGTGTATGTAGTGTATTTATATGTTGTATAATATGGAGTGTGTGGATCATGGATATGATTCAGTTTGTGATAAGAGGCGTTTAAGGATAACCCGATTTAAGAGTATGTGTCGTCTATTAGGAAGTAGCTCCATTGAGGAGGAACACTCTAGGGATGATGAATACCATGAGTGGCTTATTAAGTGAGGATATATTATCCGTTTGGTTGAGCCCGTGAGCGAATGATTATGTGTTGTGTGTTACAGTTGCATGTATGATTTTAAAATAATCAACCGCATGCTAAGACGACAATTAGTTGTGCGTGGCCCGGTAGCATGTGGGCTGCGGGATGACCATACCAGCAAAGGTGCTGAGCCCCTTGGGGGCACCCTTTCTCTTCTTTTCCTATTTCAGTACAGAGAGCTGGAAGCCGTCCGAGAGTAGGACGGGGTAGACATTGTACATGTGGGTAATCATTTAAGTGTATGCATACAGTAGGTGTAGTAAGGCCGAAATTGTTGTCGGCATCAGTTTATAAATACTCGGTATAGTTGAAGGAGTCGTTGTGCTGTTTGTTAATAATGGAAATTGATAGTATTGTGTAGACGCTCGGGAATTTAGCCCATCAGACCGGTACATTGTGTATGTATTAGCTTGTTAGCCACGTGGTGGCTACGGCGTGTAACCACGAGTTAAGTAATTGATGAGGTTGTTCTTCGCTGCAAGTTTGTTGTAAGTATGTTAATATTGGATGGGGTGTTTACAGAAATATTTGTGACCACTTGTAAGGAGTCTCAGGAATCATCCAACCCTGACGGGGTCAGCGTCAGAGTTGAACTATCCCTCCACACCATTTTGTGTTTGGTTTTCCCTTGATCTGACCAGGATCAAGTTCGACCTCCCACGTCAAATATCAAACAATCACATAATTGTCATTTCCAAATTTTTATCTTATTAGACTTTGTGACGTGGTGAGTACTACATTTTCTCCTGATCAATATACTACTATTCCAATAACTGTTATAACCTATACTTGAATCTAGGGTATTACCAAATCCCCGAATAATAATTTCTTTGTTCAAATCATCAAGCGGGGAAGCCAGTTTTTCCTCTTGGCTTAAAGGTAGATTCTTATTAAAGCATCTAGGCTCATACTGTCTAATAACTATATTCATCAATCATTTTGACTCTTAAATCCATCATGCAAGTAGTAATTTCCATCATGGACTTGCATACCTTAGAATACTCTCTTCACCTTAAAAGGCTTATCTAGTATTTTTCCTATCAGGGCTTGATTATTGCCTACACTTGTTTATCATCAGTTGGAGCAAAGACAGTCACATTTAGACTTCAAGAAAAGTTTTCATGACTCCATCCACAACTACAGTTCCATAAAGTATCATTTCCTCCACCTTAAAGCTTAGCTGTTTCCTTATTCCATCTAAAATCCATAAATCAGGTGAATCATATGTTCAGCCTAGGTTAAGTATCTCTTAATATTAGTACCATCTTAAATTAAGGATTTCCAGTTTGAATTCTACTGTTTAGTAACTGGACAATCAAGGCTTTATTGTTTGTTCCATCTCTTAGAAACGTGGTTCATCCAATAGCTCAATGGCTTAAAAAAATAAGTCGGTTAGGTATGTCAAATAGAGGATTTAGAATCACAGAGTTTAGTATATAACGTTAAGACGGTTTACGTACAAAATAATGGTTACAAACCTAGGGTATGTTTCCCTACTTTTATATTTAATTTACACTCATTTTTGTGTATATATTGTTTCACACTCATATTTAGCTTACACTCACTCTCAGTGTAGGTATTAGTTTAAGCCTTTGATATACCAGACACCAGCTTACTGTAAGTGTCAAGGAAAATCGTTTGTTATCATGTTTATACTAGAGTTCATATTACATATGTTTTAACCTTAGTTGATTTGCTGCGATCTTTTATTCGCATTCATAATTTGAGCTGTCATAGTAGACATATGCTCGTATAAATTCATAAGGTTAATATAGGACATGTGTCTCAAAATAGGATAGGTATATCTAATGATATTTTAGCCTTCTGAAACGTATCAATACCTTCAATGTTTTAGGTTAATAACCTCCAATTATTATATTTATATATATAGCATTTGGTTGTGCTAATTAGATAATTCTCCCCCACTTTAGAAAATATATATTCAATTTGTTCTCTCCCTCTCTTTTTTTTTTTAATTGGAGTCCAGCGTTGTTATATATTGGTACTAGCTGAGACCCTTGGTATTTGCTCAGGTATTTCAAAACCCGTGCTTATCCATTATGGATGTTAGCTATATTTTTGAGATTCTGTTTCTCAATTGCCATATTTCAAGGTTTCTCACTATCTTTTCTCAAAGTTTATAAGAGATTGTAAGATTTCCTAGACCCGCACTGAGCGGTAAGCTCTCGGTGCCTGGGTATCCCATAAAATTTCAGTGTTTGCTCTTTATGTGAGCTCTTTTGACAGTTCCTGTAATCTTAAGTATTTATATTAATTAATGTATTCCCGTTCTTGACATCTGCTCGTCATTTAAGGCAGGTCATAATTTGTAGTTAAGTATTTCTTGGGTAGGATCATGCCGGGTCAAAGTACTTGGCATTATGCCTCGGAATATTTCCGACCTTCGCTCATAGGCTCAGGTGACCACGGTCTCATAGGTAAGGAAAATAAATATCGAAGTATCCCTATACGTGAGAGGTTACCTAATTTAGGTCTCTCTAAAGTTGATACTTACTAGTCTCATATAAGTCTCATTGACTGCTAATTATAAACACATATTTATGCATCATGCATTTAGTTTAGATTCTAGGCTTACCGGTTTCGCGCTGAGCGCTCGCCTCAGCGCCTGGAGTTCCCACTGAACAGGGCATTTCTTCATGGAACTACCTCCTTTCCCTTATGACTTCCGGATGAGGATGGCTGTCCTGCCGGTCCTCCAGTATAGGTGTTGTTTTGCGGCGTCTGGCCTCCTCTAGGTACGCCCGCCTCATTAGCTAGGGTTCTCTGTGAACCTCTAGCTCCTTGTGTATACTCGGCTCCCTGGGTTGGAAAAGCATTCGTAATCCTTGTGACCTTCCTTCTTGCAATGACGACACTCCACCTTCCTTCCTGCGCAATCTACGCCTGGGTGATCCTTTCCACAACGTTTACAGTAATAGTGTCGTCGGGTTGGCTTGTTGCCTCTAGGTGGTGCTGTTCTTAGTGGTTGAGCATCAATAGCTGGGCCGTTCAGACGAGGGGTCTGCTCCTTCGCCTTCTGACCATGGAAATCCTTCCGCCCTATCTTCTTTTCAAATAATTTCTTCTTCTTCTTGCAGTAACCGCCAGATATGGCTCCATCATCATCTCCTTTAGTATTCTTCCTTTTCTTTCTTTCTGCGTCGGAGTAGTCGACTACTGGTATATTGTCCAATAAGCTGGTGATCCGCGCATAGTACTGGTCAACTGTTTGTCTCCCTTGGGCTAAGGACTTGATCTCCTGCCTTTTTCCTCTGCGTTATGTATTCGGGGTAGTACTTCTCCCGCAATACTTCTACAAACTCAGTCCATCCAATTCCGGTGTAGCTCTACGGTGGCCCTCAATAGTCCGCCACCAAAAGTCAGCTGCGCCCTTCAGGTTGCATGCGGCGATGTCGATCTGTCGGTCTTCTGGAACTCTGACAGCTTTGAACGCCTTCTGGTGGTCTGCAATGAACTTCTCTAGTGCGGCGGTTTCTCTCTGGGCCGCGGCGGGTGGGGTATGGCTCCCGTAAATTGAGCTCCTAGCTGTTGCGCGAAAGTTGCCATGGCTGCAGTTAGGTCTTGTACTGTTGGAACATCGGCCGGTGTCTCGCTACTGCGTCCACTGCTGTCTCCTCGTGGTCCTTCGCTGGTCGACATCTAAGATAGTAATTTTTATTTCTACTCGGTTGCTACACCGTATCACATACACAGTCAAAAACATGTAAGTAAGCTAACTACTAGCAATAAAACATCCCTAGGGTTTTCTTTCTAGGTCACGAATCCTCACGGACGTTTCCCGTAACCCAATATTCCTATGCTCATTGTCCTAGACTCAGTATCTTTCATCAGAGCGGTACTCCGCTCTGATACCACTTTTTGTAACACCCCTAATCCTAATCCTGTAATGACGTCATAATTCGTAGCATAATAAATAGCGAGTCGCAGCGGAAAATAAAACTATCTAACCTTGGTGTTACACGCCGTCACTCACCCTTGTGAGTAACAAGGCAACCTTACACTTTCCAACATTACAACTTCTCACGCTGTGATGAACAGATACTGAGCACTCTACTTATTACAAACCAAATCCAACTAAATGAGCAACTAACTGAAATACAACAACTCCAAAAATATAACACATAACAAATCCACAAGTGTTTATAAAAAACACAGCGGCTACCCTGTTCCCCGCACTCCGGCTTGTGTATTCTTCAGTGACCTGAAATGTTTGGCCCAATGAAGGGCTCAGCAACTATGCTGGTATGCTAAATGTAGTCCTAAGTCTTCTAGATTCCTTAAGTCGTTTAAGCCATCTTGATATTAGATTCATTACATACAACGCCGGTTTATAATGATAACAGAAATAACTGTAAACACTTACAAACACATAACAATCCACCTGTAAACACCAAAGTACAACAGTACACAATACCAACAACCACATAACAATAACCACACAACAATAACCATAATCACACATTAGTAAACCATAACAATAATCAAACAAGATACACGTATTCAACTGTACTTGTTAGTTAGTCACTTGACTCTTATCCTTTAAACCAATCATTTAACTTTTCCCAATTAATTTTACCTCAAGTGTCATGTTAAGACAAACTTTAATAACTTGTGGACGAATGTCCCCTGGGTTCCAATGGAACCGTTACCAACGGACCTTCTGGCCCTGGATAAATATATGTAATGACCGATCCGGTCGAACCTGTGCACCTACGGCAGTGCCCTCCGCCATCCCCGAATGTGGCTGATGGATTTCGAGTGACTCCATTATAGTCCCTCGTTGTGATCACAATGCGCAACCAGAAGGTCGGAACGATCTGGATTCCTCTCTTATAAGTTAGCCCTTTTTGTCAGTGACACAATAACCAATATTTGAATTAAGACCTTAACAGTGACCATTGTTAGGTTCAATAATACCTAGAGGTCAGTTAGTCTTCTTTTTCTTTTTTTTTCCAGTTTAGATGTATAAACTTTAGTCACAAGACATCCGCGCGTAAAATTCAACGCAACAGTTTGGGCAATCCCACATACAATATCAATCACATAAAATCATAGATATCTTCTTAAACATTTAAACACACAATGTCTGGACCTTAGGACATTCAGACCACACAATTAACATACCGTTCACCAAGTAACCGCTAGCTTTGACAAACTCCTGTTCAGTAGTCCCTTCCCGTACGCTGTTATTTAAACATGCAATACCGGTAATATTAATACATCTATTCATTAGGTATCACAGTACTGTCACTGTAGTGTTTATACTCGTCGTATAATAACTCCGTATGTTATTTATTTTCCCCTGTTAACTTAACAGTGGTTCTAGATAACCTATCAGTTCATTATTTTATGTGAAGCTCACATGTGATAATGAATTATCATTTAGACGGTACATCTTTACTTCATTAATTATATACTTATAATTTTTCCACTTATCATTTATATTATATCCCTTGGTCATTTTTATTATAACCAAAATTATTTTATAAACTTTATATTATATTCCTTAATATACCATAATACATTATATTACCTAGTTTCACTTCCTTGCCTTATTAGATTACAAAACCAATCTTATTAACTCGGTATTTATATATTATACCCAACAACTTAATAAATTACTAAATAACCATATATAATTTTCCGGTAATCATAATTGATCCCGTTAACTTTTACAGCTTACCAAACACCCATATACTTTTATAATTTATTAAGTACCCTTATCAATTTCAAAAATCGCAAAACAATTATATTAACTTCTATAAATTGTCAAATAACCTTATAACTTTTATAATTCACTAATTACCCTCATTAACCTTTGTAAATATTAATTAACCACCTTATTTTTTTCAAATCACCAAATACTCTTACTATTTCAGTAATTACACAAATTAACACCACAAATCTTATAAATTATCAATTAAGCCCATAATCTCTTCGGCTAAATCATATAGTTTCTATATTTACACTTTTAACCCCAACACTTTATATAAGTTACATATTAACTTATAAACTATAGTTTAAATATTTTATTTCCTTTTCCTTATTTAACCAAAGTACACCGTGTCTTTTCTTAAATTGCATTTTCGCCCACATTAATTTTCTATCTTTCATATATACTTTCATAAATTACATATTCACCCCAAAACTTTTATAAACTTAATGTTTTATGTCATAAATCATTTTAACCAAAGTTTTTGGTCAACACTTTGACCAAGATTTAATTTCACAATTAATACTTTAATAAACCCATAAAATCATAGGTAATTTTCGGCAATACATTATATTTCCCAATAATCACAAAATAGTCCCAAAACTTTATAAAATGTCATTTTAACACTTAACCCTTATTTAAATTCACCAAAATTCATCATATTAATTCCAACCTTATATTATAATATAAATATATCAAACAGTTCCTTATGTTTTCGGTAATATAATTTGTACACTAAACTTTCAAATATTACATTTTAACCACATAACTTTATAAACTAGCCATTTAAATATTTGTAGCTATTTTTAATGTTCCAAAAATTTATAAAATAAGTTAATATATTTATATATATTTCGAAAATCATACAAATTACATATTATGTCCTCGGCTTTAATTTAATTTCATCTTATGGTTCTAAAACTTGTTTTAAACCTTATAATAAATACATATAAATGTATATTAGTCATATAACACTTCTAAAAATTATGCTAATGACTTAGAATGATTATAAACTCAAAATAGAACATAAAAGTCCTAGACCTTTCGGTTTCAATGTATAGGTAACATAATTAATTTTTATGACCTAAATATATACCTTAAGGTAATAATCTTACCTTATATGTTATAAATTATTTTCTTGACAATATAACCTATAGTTTTTCGGTCTTAATTTATTTAAAGGTTATACAAAGTTTTTATACCAAAGTTTGAAGCTTAAATCAAACTTAAACTTATTAAACCTTATTTACATAAACTTACCCTTAAATCAAGACAATTCTTGTGCTTGATTTTTCCTTGAATTCCAAGCTCCTCAAATGCTTATCTTGAGGTAGACAATTCGAACTCCTTGTATATATATAGGAGATCTATTTGTTAGACTTCTAACAAGAGTTTCTAAATAATATTTGTAGAAATTTACAAGAGTTTACCTTAGGATTTTATCAAGGTATTTTTGATACACCTTGGGATAATTGTAGATCCAATTTTCCTTCATGAAATAATGAAGAGAGTATGGATTTAGAAGGACAAATATTTTCGGATATAAGGAGTAAGTTGTTTAGGATTTTCAAATATGAAAATACCTTAGATTAACCTTGATTACTCCTTGAATTGATGTTGAATCAAGACAACTCCTAGGAGAACAATTGATGGCGATTTCCTTGTAAGCTTGATAGGATTATTCTTGCTTCAAGACTTGATAGAATTAACTAGGAAATTACATTAAAATGGTGTTAGGAATTATTACACCATTAATATAGTTTATTTAGCATTTAGGAATTTGATTAGGATTTGAACAAGGAACAGAGAGAGCTAGGAGGTTGACATACCAGTTCGTGAAGATGGCAAAGAATTGAAGTTGCCATTCACGAACGCTTTAAGGTAAGATTCCAATTGCTTTTGTTTATTATCTTTTGATTACATTTATTTGATTAATATTTGTTACATAATAATAATTCACCATTATTTGCTAAACATATAGGCTTACGGCTGTAGTGGTAGAATCATTGAGTTAGGCAACCCAATCATGCATTCCAATCGGCTACAATGGGTGGTCCTCATTAAATTTAGATTGTTAATGTTGTTAATGCTCACTTATTGTTGTATAATTGCTTAGCTTTATGATTTTAATTATTCATGGCTTACTTGTTTATCCTATGCAGGTGTGCAATCGGAAGTGATGGAGCAAATCCAAGCAGCTCTACCATGTTTGTTACGGTAAATATATATAGCTAGGTAGATAGACTTTTATTTGTTAATTTACAACATGTCAATTATGTAAGTTAGGTCATTTTTATTAAGCTAATTAATGTTACTTCTTGTCTTATTCATGCAGGTTTGATCGACAAGCTGGAGTGGAGCACTACAACAATCCACTTCATGCACATTCACGTGAGCAATTAGCTAGGTACTAATCTGGACTTTGTTAGTTTGTAATAATTTAGCTTATGTTTCAGATATACTAATTGATTAATGATGCTAGTTGTTTGCTCCTGCAGTGTGTTCGGTCGTACAGCAATTGAAGCACAACAGCAGCACTAATGCAAGTAGATTCACGTAAGGAACTAGCTAGATGGGTAAGACTCTTGTTTGTTAATTATTTCCAACATAAAGATCATGTATTTAACTACATTTAATTGAGCTAATCTACTAAATTCAACCTTGGCTGCTGTAGGTGTGATCGGCTGGATTAGGATGGAGGGGCAACTCCATTTATTTGCAACTTACATAATGGGATATAGGTGCTAGGCTTTGTATGTTTTTAATTGATCATTAGCACACTAACTCTTGTTTATTTATGTAGGTTGATTGCTGCAATGTAATTGGAGCAAGTAGGCAGCTCCTCCTTGGTAGACTTACGGCTGAAAGGAGTATAGGAGCTACTAGCTTTTGTTAATTATCTTTCCAAAACTAGTTCTAGTTTATGTCTTTAATTCCACTTATTAACCTTCTTGTCCTTTCTTTTGCAGGTTGTACGGTGAGGAAGGCCTCCATTAATTGCCTGCGCATGTCAAGTGTATGGTGGGTGCTTTGATGACTCATTCAATCGTCATTAACACAACTAAACTAGCTTATTTGGTCATAACTCACGCATGACATGGGTCTCAATTGAGACTTATTTTTCATTTGATTTTTGTTACACTATATTGTACTAAGACCATACTAATATGTGTAATAGGTTCCAGCATTTAATTGGTACATTTTTATTATGGTAAAAGATGAAAGTTTTAAGGTAAAAATGCTGATTTTAGGTACCTTTTTGACCTAAAAATCGCCCCTAATTATACTATGAGTTTAGTACTGCCATCACTTGATTTAGATGGTAATTTTATCCACTTTTAAGTTTATCAACTCGTGGCTTGTTAAAAACTTCATGTCAATTGCGTAAAACGCATTTTCGTGACACCCGAAGGTGCGTTTTTGTGCTTTAAGGATTTTTCTGGGAATTAATTAGTCGCTATGACTTCCAAGTGTTTATTGACATTATTTATAGTCAATAATAATATATTAAGGTGTTATGTTAAATTATATGGGGTTATATAAACTCGTAACTCAATTTTTGGGCTAAAGGGGCACTCCCGAGGTAAAAGGAGCGTTAAGAAATTCCCCCCGAGCTCTTTGTTTATTTTTGAAGAATTTTCTTGGGAATTCTCTTTAGAATAATTAATAATAATTTTAGGAACTCTAAGAATAATTTTTTATAGGGGTTCGTGCCACCTTGGCACTCCTCCTAGGCATTCCCGAGCCTTTATGGGACCCACATCGGGAATTTCCGAGAACTTTGTATATTTACTCCGTTCTAACTGAGAACTTGTATCTTAAAGATCATAAATGATCCTTGGTTAAATTCATATAATGTCCATAGCTTATATAATTGTTAACTTAAGGTCGGGCTTTTGACGCTCGTTTCTGACCTTAAGGAGTTTAGGTGCGTTTTTAACGCTCAAGTGTTTATATGTTTCTTAGGGTTTAATAACCCCCAAATAATATTTATAATTCTTCAAATAATATTTATTTACTTATATTTAATTATTTAAATGTTAGGGGTATTTCAATATTACGGGCGGTTGGTGCTGCAATTTGTAATAGGTGTAGGGGGTGTGAGTTTTTTAGTTGGTTTGTCTGATGCCTTAAAGCATGAAGCAAAGTCCTCTCGATCTCAGGATCAACGTTGAATAAATTCTCTTTGAAGATTGTTTGATCGGAGATGCATTCACCAAGATAACTTCAGGAGGAGCAAGAGAAAACGTTATAATATTTTGTAATAATAAATAATAAGCCAATTACATAATCAAATTACGAAAATAAAGAAGAAACAGAATTTGGTTATGCTGGGTGTATCGTGACCGGCGTTAGACTTCCTCCAACTAGGTTGGATGTATCGTACCTGGCATTAGGCCCGGCCTATTCAATCCGAAAGAAAAATAAACTGATCAAAGAGTAGGATGTATTAGAAGGGAGGGATAGAACTAATGGCGTAAAAAAAAGGAAAAATATTATAAAGAACTTTAACACTTTGTGAAAATAAATAAAATTAAAAATAACTTGAACTTGCCGGACATGGTGCCGGGCGTTGCGTATCCGGCAGTGGACTTCCTCCACTAATGCCGGGTTGGTGTAATACCCCGAATTTTTTGTAGCCCTAATGGAACCATAGTTCCTTAGGAGTTTTAGAGATCATTAGGAAGCCTTAGTGGTCGGGAATCAACCAAGAAACCCTGGAGAAACCCTAATTCAGAAGGTTCCGAAAAACACTGGAATTTCGGTAAGTTATTTGGAGTTCAAGAAGCCCGGTCAACTGTGGTCAAACCTAGGTCAACTTTGGTCTGACTTCGGTCAAACATTGGACATTGGTCAAACCTTGGTCAATGGTCAACTTTGACCATGATGATGCAGTGATGATGCAGTGGTGATGCAGTGATGATGTAGTGATGATGCAGTGATGATGTCGGCATGACATAATGATGATGTAAGCGTCGAGGTGTCAAGAGATGATTAGTTACACATGGTCCAATCAAGAGAAGACATGTGTCACCTTCATTAATGAGGGGCGGCCCACACATGGATGGTGGAGATCAATCCAAGCAAAATATCTACGATCCGACGGCTGTAAGTGAAGACATCATTCTATTTTGTCTTATTCTCTTTTATTAACCATGCCACTTGTCTCCCCCATTAATGTGGCCGGTTCTTAGGTGGAAGGATAGGATTTAATCTAGACAATTGTCACTAATCTAATGGCTTAGGAGGAGATAAGGACATATAAGTAATCATTAGCTTATATTTTTACAAATTTAAGCCATTTACATCTTACCTTCGGCCAAGATAAGAAGAGGGGGGTCACGACCTCATCTCTTCATTCTATTCCTCACTCTCACGCCATTGGAGAACCATAGGAGCTCATAGAACACAACACCCACCATTAGAGAAGAGAATTCAAGCTAAAAATCAAGGAAAAACAAGATTTCAAGGAGGGAGAAGAAGCTGGTGACCTTGGGCGAATTGGTTTGGTGGAAGAAATTGATTCAATTATCTAAGGAACTTGTAAGGTCGTGGCTAGAATGGAAGGAGAGTCCAGGTAACACTTATGCTCACCATTTCTTTCTTTAAACCCTGATTTTGAGCTTTAACTCTTGTTAATGGTAACTTCCGAACCCTAGCTTCTCTTGAGCTGAAATTTTGACAGTGTTCTTAGTTAGTTATTACTAGAATAATATCAAAAATTCAGGCTAAAATACCTTTGGGAAGTAGGATAGGTTCTAGGGAACTTTTAGAGAGGAAAAATGTGTTTTAAGACTCCTTGAGTGATTTCGATGGGATTTTGTTGAGTTTGGTGTGTTATTCTACCTATATTAACTCATAATAATTGATTATAGGTGGTGGGAACTCGTGTTTAGACATAAAAATGCTAGGTCTCAAGGTGGGAGGGCTTAAATGGTGTTTTAAGCCTTGAGACTTAGTTAAATAGGTTCCGGAATTCATCTTGCCTTAAAATTTTGAGGGTAGTCTTTAATATGAACATATTGTTATGGTCAAAAAATGAAGTCGAATGGAGATATTTAAGTCGGTTAGACATGGCAAGGGAAAATAATGAGCTTTAAGCTTTAGGAGTTGTTTAGATGAGTTTCCGACATGGGTGTGAGCTGAAATTTTGAGGGTATTCTTATATTTATATTTTAGATCTATGGTAAAAACTCAGGTCTAAACTCACCTGGGAAGTTATTCGAATTGTTAGGAAGTGATTTGGGTCAAAGGTGTGCTTTAAGCTTGTATTAGTGTGATTTGTGTTGGTTATTGGATTTAATGGTTTGTCTGGTCATTATAGTACTAATATGACGTGTGGTTGAACTTTTAGAGATGGTGAAGTGTAAAAGGTATAAGGAAGTCTTGTAAGGTTATATGTGTGCTAAAACTTGAAAGAAGGAAAATTGTGTTTAAGTATGGTTTTGGGGTGTTTTGTTGCTTGGTTTATCCTTGAAATGTTTTGTATGAATGTGTTGGTTTGACTATTTATCAGAGAATATGGTGTGGATACCTTAACCCTTTTAAGGGTGATTGTGTTGTAATATTCTTCTGAAAGGTTTGGAAATGATTTTTGAGTTATCCTTGTGTTGAATGTTGATTTATGAATGACAAGAGATTGAGCTTGTTTTCTAGTTGAGTGAATGGTATATTCATGGAAGGAGCTTATTATTACACAAATTGTGAAGAATCTATTTAAGAGTTTTACTAATTATGTTTGATCATGATTTATGAATGTGGTTGGAAATGTATTGTGTGTGATACTATGTGATGGTGGACTTGTTGGTTGGTTGGATGGTGATTTTGAGAAAGGCTATGGTTAGCCTCGTTGATAAAGGCTATGGTAGCCTCATTGTGAAAAGCTATTTGAGCAACTGAATATTAAGTCATTTTTATGGCTTGCCGTATTGGCGACTGATTATTAGACTCCTACCAATGAATTGGGGTCATCCTATGATCTACTCTTTGAGCTATATGGTTAGCCTTAGGGGGTTGTGCACACTTAAGGACATAAGGGCCAGAGAATTGAGATTTTACTTGATTTCACTTGTGTGATTCCAGTTGGGTTCTTTGAGATTCAATTGGTTCATTGAGGTACAATGAGATGTGATCTAATCCAAGGGCAGGTAAACTCTCTTCTGTGTGATATACTCTTACTGCATTCCGCCTTTGCTTGTGTGAAGATGTTGGATGCTTACTTACAAATGGCCTTGTTTTGTGGTGAATTTACTGTGGTTATATGAGTTACGATATGGTGGATTTGAGATGTATATGGTGGTGAAAAGTGTTATGTGGTTTCCAAAATATTATTGGATTTATGTCTCTGGTGAGATTGCTGTGATTGTGATATCATTATGAACAGTGGTTTGTGTTAAGGTAAAATGTCTCAAAGAAGGTAAGCGTGTTGTGAACTTGTATTTGTGGTTGATAACATGGTTGTTTGTGTTGATGTGTGCTTTTATGCTGCTATAAAGGTTTTTCAAAGTGAATGAATTTTACAGGGTGTGATATTTGTTACTCAGCTTTGCTGACGTTTTCTGGTTTGTGCCTGTGGCCCCTTTGTGTGATTGCTTGCTGGCCACAGATTTGTGTTTATGGTTGCAGGTCAAGTTGATTCTTTGTGTGATATTGCTCTGAGCTTGGGACAAGGGAACGCGCCGACATAACTAGGAATTTTATTTATTTGTAAGTGGCAAACTCCTGGAGCATGTTCCGGGAGTTAGGTGTAGTAGGTTGTAGGTGGATTAGCCTTAGCATCCACACTAGTTGGTGTGGGTGTGTGGCGGTAGCACTCCGGTTTGGCTTAGGTGTTATTTAGTCTTCCGCTGTAAAATATTGTAGAAAGTTGTACAAGTAAAAATCAATAATTAGGGTGTAAAAACCGGGGGTGTTACAGAGTGGTACCAGAGCGAAGGTTAGGTCTTTAGGGAGCTTTGGCTAAGTTAAGATTAAATCTGGGCTTAAAACTTGATAAGCCGTGGGGATGGGAATTGTGTTTGTTGCTTGTTACCTATTTGTTTGATTGTTTGGAATTAGTTGTGGTCGTCGGATAATTGGGGCTATACTAGGATTAAACTGAACTGGAACTTTTTAATGTGCAAATGCTTGAATCTGACGTGGAAGGTTGACCTTGATCCTGGTCAGATCAAGGGAAACTGAAAACAAATTGAGGTGGAAGGATAGGTTCAACACTGGCACTAACCATGGCAGGGTTGGAGGATTCCTGAAGCTTCCTGCAAGTGTGATCACGAAAAATTAGATCAGAGTAGCGCAGTGGAAGCGTGGTTGGTGTAAGACGTAGGTGTTGATTAGTGGAGAAATAATTGAGGATAGTTTGATATTAATATCGAGATTGATGCAATAGGACACTTAAAGTGTTTGACATGTTTATATGATCAAAATTATTATCTTTTGCTATGTGGTGAATTATCTGAAGTAGATGGATTGTTATTGTATGTGGTGAATGTTGTCACTTAAGTAGTGAATTATTTGAGGTGGTGGTTATTTGAGGTAGTTGTAGTTGTATATATCACTTGTGGTGGTTGAGAATCTTTGTGTTGAGGTTAGTACCTAAAGTTTCGGGAGAAACTTTCTTTTAAGGGGAGAGGGGAGAGATGTGTGTAATAGGTGATGAGTGATGAAATAATTGACATGGTTATGTGTGTTAATATGCTTTATGTCATGAGGTATTGTGTGTTGGTTCATGTTTTAATGAAGTGGATTACATAAGGAGAACATAAAGTTCGGGATTTTGTGGTTGGATACTTTTGAAAATAAATAGTTTGACACCATGTATGAGGTGTTGATATAATTATTGATATGATTAATATGATGACTCAGTATTTGGAAATTGACTTGTGTGCTTATGTGCTTGTGTGCTATGGTTATGTGACATTTATTTATGGCTATTTAATGCTTGGTGGTATTACCTTGTCGTCAAAAATTTGTATAAGGTTGGGTATTTGGTGATGATGGTAAACTTTGTGGTAAGCTAAGCTTCGGGGACGAAGCTTTTGTTTAACGGGGGGAGAATGTAATACTGCAAACTGTTATTTTCTGAGTGGTTAAAACTGGTGTAAAATTAAAAGAAAAGAAATTAAAACTCAAATTATAAACGTCGGGCTGCAAACAAATCCCGGTCGTAGTTAGTATAACGAGTGTCGTATCCACAGGGAGATTGTTCAATTTATCCTAGTCTGGTAGTTACTTAAAAACTGTAAAAAGGGGTTTAGCCGGAGGCAAGCTTGATTTGTTGTTGGATTAATACAGAAATAATAAAAACAGTAAAAAGGTGAATTAAGTGATGTGGATGGAAAAATGTATCCTAGGATAGCGGGGGAATTTCCTAAATTACTTAAACATATTTATAACCTTGTTTCAATTATTTATTGCCTATTAGAGTTAATAATTGTCAGTTACGAACTCTTAATAAAAGCCCTTAATATTTCCTGCTCAGTCCGGAGTGTAAATACTAAGATTAATTCCTTTGTGGTACCTAGACTATCTCAAAATCATATGTTGATAGTTACCAAATAAATGCAGTCGTTTGTCGCGCAAAGCATTTAGCAATATTAGTTGAAAGGAATTTAAAACAAGTTAAATGAGAGAGAAACAGGTGATAAATATTAATTTACGTAATATTAGAAATCAAACCCCCATCTAGGATACAAAAGAAAATTACTCAGACATTAACGGAGATAAGAAGATTACACAGATAGATTTTGACATTAATTCAGAGGAAGAACTGGTCTGCTCTCGCTCTCACTGCTGCTCTTCTATATTTCTTTTGTTACTGCGTGAGTGTGGAATGATGTGGTGATACGGGAGGAAATATAAGTGGAAGTGAAGATGAGTGTGGTGAGCGAATTCTTCAGACTCCCGTCGTGCGTGGTGTGGGTGTGTTTATGCAGTAATGGTGTTGGGTTTATATAGAGGATTGGAGGAGCAGATCCGTACGTAAGAATTGATTGAGCATTGATTGAAGACTGAGTACTTCATTTAATGCAGGGGACAGAGCCGACGAGTGGAGTGATTTAAGGTAGGCGGTGCGGCGGCGGAGTAGATGGATAACGGAATCAATTTGCAGAACGCGTCGCGAAGAAGAAGACTGCGCGACTGATTTTTGCGCCTGTTTGTCTTGTCCGCCTGTTAAGAGGCGGTAGCCTCTGTGTTGTTGTCCGCCTGTTAAGAGGCGGTAGCCTCTGTGTTGTCCGCCTCGGGTTTGCCTATGCCTCGTCCGCTTGGTTTCAGGCGGTAGCCTCCATCACCGTCCGCTAGGCGGTTGCCTATGCCTCGTCCGCTTGGTTTCAGGCGGTAGCCTCCATCACCATCCGCCAGGCGGTTGCCTGTGTGGTGTCCGCCCAGTATGGGGCGGTAGCCTTGGTGTGAGACGTCCGCCTGTTATCACGATGACCAGGCTTATTTTCTTCTACTAGCTCTATATCTTCGTTTGGGCTCCGTTTTCTGAGCCGTCTGCGCCTATGCGTTCGTCTCTTCGTGTTCTTTGCTCCTAGCTGGCTTTTCCTCATGTTCAAACCAATAAATTTGTGAGGTAATCAATAGAACATAAACTAGAGGAAAAACATACGATAAGTGAGAAATGAGCAGAAAAGTGCTGATATAATATATGAAATACACCCATAAAACATGCTCATTTAGACACTTATCAAATACCCCGAATTTTTGTAGCCCTAATGGAAACCATAGTTCCTTAGGAGTTATTAGAGATCATTAGGAAGCCTTAGTGGTCGGGAATCAACCAAGAAACCCTGGAGAAACCCTAATTCAGAAGGTTCCGAAAAACACTGGAATTTCGGTAAGTTATTTGGAGTTCAAGAAGCCCGGTCAACTGTGGTCAAACCTAGGTCAACTTTGGTCTGACTTCGGTCAAACATTGGACATTGGTCAAACCTTGGTCAATGGTCAACTTTGACCATGATGATGCAGTGATGATGCAGTGGTGATGCAGTGATGATGTAGTGATGATGCAGTGAGTGATGATGTCGGCATGACATAATGATGATGTAAGCGTCGAGGTGTCAAGAGATGATTAGTTACACATGGTCCAATCAAGAGAAGACATGTGTCACCTTCATTAATGAGGGGGGGCGGCCACACATGGATGGTGGAGATCAATCCAAGCAAAATATCTACGATCCGACGGCTGTAAGTGAAGACATCATTCTATTTTGTCTTATTCTCTTTATTAACCATGCCACTTGTCTCCCCCATTAATGTGGCCGGTTCTTAGGTGGAAGGATAGGATTTAATCTAGACAATTGTCACTAATCTAATGGCTTAGGAGGAGATAAGGACATATAAGTAATCATTAGCTTATATTTTTACAAATTTAAGCCATTTACATCTTACCTTCGGCCAAGATAAGAAGGAGGGGGTCACGACCTCATCTCTTCATTCTATTCCTCACTCTCACGCCATTGGAGAACCATAGGAGCTCATAGAACACAACACCCACCATTAGAGAAGAGAATTCAAGCTAAAAATCAAGGAAACACAAGATTTCAAGGAGGGAGAAGAAGCTGGTGACCTTGGGCGAATTGGTTGGTGGAAGAAATTGATTCAATTAGCTAAGGAACTTGTAAGGTCGTGGCTAGAATGGCAAGGAGAGTCCAGGTAACACTTATGCTCACCATTTCTTTCTTTAAACCCTGATTTTGAGCTTTAACTCTTGTTAATGGTAACTTCCGAACCCTAGCTTCTATTGAGCTAAAATTTTGACAGTGTTCTTAGTTAGTTATTACTAGAATAATATCAAATATTCAGGCGAAAATACCTTTGGGAAGTAGGATAAGTTCTAGGGAACATTTAGAGAGAGGAAAAATGTGTTTTAAGACTCTTGAGTGATTTCGATGGGATTTTGTTGAGTTTTGTGGTTTATTCTACCTATATTAACTCATAATAATTGATTATAGGTGGTGGGAACTCGTGTTTAGACATAAAAATGCTAAGTAGGTCAAGGTGGGAGGGCTTAAATGGTGTTTTAAGCCTTGAGACTTAGTTAAATAGGTTCCAGAATTCATCCTGCCTTAAAATTTTGAGGGTAGTCTTTAATAGTGAACATATTGTTATGGTAAAAAATGAAGTCGAATGGAGATATTTAAGTCGGTTAGACATGGCAAGGGAAAATAATGAGCTTTAAGCTTTATGAGTTGTTTAGATGAGTTTCCGACATGGGTGTGAGCTGAAATTTTGAGGGTATTCTTATTTTATAATTTAGATCTATGGTCAAAAACTCAGGTCTAAACTCACCTGGGAAGTTATTCGAATTGTTAGGAAGTGATTTGGGTCAAAGGTGTGCTTTAAGCTTGTATTAGTGTGATTGTGTGTTGGTATTGGATTTAATGGTTTGTCTGGTCATTATAGTGCTAATATACGTGTGGTTGAACTTTTAAGAGATGGTGAAGTGTAAAAGGTATAAGGAAGTCTTGTAAGGTTATATGTGTGCTAAAACTTGGAAAGAAGGAAAATTGTGTTTAAGTATGGTTTTGGGGTGTTTTGTTGCTTGGTTTATCCTTGAAATGTTTGGAATGATATTGGTTTGACTATTTATCAGAGAATATGGTGTGGATACCTTAACCCTTTTAAGGGTGATTGTGTTGTAATATTCTTCTGAAAGGTTTTGGAAATGATTTTTGAGTTATCCTTGTGTTGAATGTTGATTTATGAATGACAAGAGATTGAGCTCGTTTCTGGTTGAGTGAATGGTATATTCATGGAAGGAGCTTATTATTACACAATTGTGAAGAATCTATATTAAGAGTTTTACTAATTATGTTGATCATGATTATGAATGTTGGTTGGAAATTGTATTGTGTGTGATACTATGTGATGGTGGACTTGTTGGTTGGTTGGATGGTGATGTGAGAGAAAGGCTATGGTTAGCCTCGTGATAAAGGCTATGGTTAGCCTCATTGTGAAAAGCTATTTGAGCAACTGAATATTAAGTCATTTTTATGGCTTGCCGTATTGGCGACTGATTATTAGACTCCTACCAATGAATTGGGGTCGTCCTATGATCTACTCTTTGAGCTATGGTTAGCCTTAGGGGGTGTGCACACTTAAGGACATAGGGCCAGAGAATTGAGATTTCTGGATTTCACTTTGTGATTCCAGTGGGGTGTTGAGATTCAATTGGTTCATGAGGTACGAATGTGATGGTAATCCAAGGGCAGGTAAACTCTTCTGTGTGATATACTCTTACTGCATGCCTTTGCTTGTGTGAAGATGTTGGATGCTTACTTACAAATGGCCTTGTTTTGTGGTGAATTTACTGTGGTTATATGAGTTACGATATGGTGGATTTGAGATGTATATGGTGGTGAAAAGTGTTATGTGGTTTCCAAAATATTATTGGATTTATGTCTCTGGTGAGATTGCTGTGATTGTGATATCATTATGAACAGTGGTTTGTGTTAAGGTAAAATGTCTCAAAGAAGGTAAGCGTGTTGTGAACTTGTATTTGTGGTTGATAACATGGTTGTTTGTGTTGATGTGTGCTTTTATGCTGCTATAAAAGGTTTTTCAAAGTGAATGAATTTTACAGGGTGTGAATTTGTTACTCAGCTTTGCTGACGTTTTCTGGTTTGTGCATGTGGCCCCTTTGTGTGATTGCTTGCTGGCCACAGATTTGTGTTTATGGTTGCAGGTCAAGTTGATTCTTTGTGTGATATTGCTCTTGAGCTTGGGACAAGGGAACGTGCCGACATAACTAGGAATTTTATTTATTTGTAAGTGGCAAACTCCTTGGAGCATGTTCTGGGAGTTAGGTTGTAGGTGGATTAGCCTTAGCATCCACACTAGTTGGGTGTGGGTGTGGCGGTAGCACTCCGGTTTGGCTTAGGTGTTATTTAGTCTTCCGCTGTAAAATTGTAGAAAGTTGTACAAGTAAAAATCAATAATTTAGGGTGTAAAAACCGGGGTGTTACAGAGTGGTACCAGAGCGAAGGTTAGGTCTTTAGGGAGCTTTGGCTAAGTTAAGATTAAATCTGGGCTTAAAAACTTGATAAGCCGTGGGGATGGGAATTGTGTTTGTTGCTTGTTACCTATTTGTTTGATTGTTTGGAATTAGTTGTGGTCGTCGGATAATTGGGGCTATACTAGGATTAAACTGGAACTTGTTTAATTGTGCAAATTGCTTGAATCTGACGTGGAAGGTTGACCTTGATCCTGGTCAGATCAGGGAACGGAAACTGAAAAACAAATTGAGGTGGAAGGATAGTTCAACACTGGCACTGACCATGGCAGGGTTGGAGGATTCCTGAAGCTTCCTGCAAGTGATCACGAAAAATTAGATCAGAGTAGCGCAGTGGAAGCGTGGTTGGTGTAAGACGTAGGTGTTGATTAGTGGAGAAATAATTGAGGATAGTTTGATATTAATATCTGAGATTGATGCAATAGGACACTTAAAGTGTTTGACATGTTATATGATCAAAATTATTATCTTTTGCTATGTGGTGAATTATCTGAAGTAGATGGATTGTTATTGTATGTGGTGAATGTTGTCACTTAAGTAGTGAATTATTTGAGGTGGTGGTTATTGAGGTAGTTGTATATATCACTTGTGGTGGTTGAGAATCTTTGTGTTTGAGGTTAGTACCTAAAGTTTCGGGAGAAACTTTCTTTTAAGGGGGGAGAGATGTGTGTAATAGGTGATGAGTGATGAAATAATTGTCATGGTTATGTGTGTGGTAATATGTTATGTCATGAGGTATTGTGTGTTGGTTCATGTTTTAATGAAGTGGATTACATAAGGAGAACATAAAGTTCGGGATTTTGTGGTTGGATACTTTGAAAATAAATAGTTTGACACCATGTATGAGTGTTGATATAATTATTGAGATGATAATATGATGTTACTCAGTATTTGGAAATTGACTTGTGTGCTTATGTGCTTGTGTGCTATGGTTATGTGACATTTATTTATGGCTATTTAATGCTTGGTGGTATTACCTTGTCGTCAAAAATTTGTATAAGTGTTTGGGTATTTGGTGATGATGGTGGTAAACTTTGTGGTAAGCTAAGCTTCGGGGACGAAGCTTTGTTTAACGGGGGGAGAATGTAATACTGCAAACTGTTATTTCTGAGTGGTTAAAACTGGTGTAAAATTAAAAGAAAAGAAATTAAAACTCAAAATTATAAACGTCGGGCTGCAAACAAATCCGGTCGTAGTTAGTATAACGAGTGTCGTATCCACAGGGAGATTGTTCAATTTATCCTAGTCTTGGTAGTTACTTAAAAACTGTAAAAAGGGGTTTAGCCGGAGGCAAGCTTGATTTGTTGTTGGATTAATACAGAAATAATAAAAACAGTAAAAAGGTGAATTAAGTGATGTGGATGGAAAAATGTATCCTAGGATAGCGGGGGAATTTCCTAAATTACTTAAACATATTATAACCTTGTTTCAATTATTTATTGCCTATTAGAGTTAATAATTGTCAGTTACGAACTCTAATAAAAGCCTTAATATTTTCCTGCTCAGTCCGGAGTGTAAATACTAAGATAATTCCTTTGTGGTACCTAGACTATCTCAAAATCATATGTTGATAGTTACCAAATAAATGCAGTCGTTTGTCGCGCAAAGCATTAGCAATATTAGTTGAAAGGAATTAAAACAAGTTAAATGAGAGAAACAGGTGATAAATATTAATTTACGTACTATTAGAAATCAAACCCCCATCCTAGGATACAAAAGAAAATTACTCAGACATTAACGGAGATAAGAAGATTACACAGATAGATTTTGACATTAATTCAGAGGAAGAACTGGTCTGCTCTCGCTCTCACTGCTGCTCTTCTATTTCTTTGTTACTACGTGAGTGTGGAATGATGTGGTGATACGGGAGGAAATATAAGTGGAAGTGAATGGATGAGTGTGGTGAGTGAATTCTTCAGACTCCCGTCGTGCGTGGTGTGTGTGGTGTTTATGCAGTAATGGTGTTGGGTTTATATAGAGGATTGGAGGAGGAGCAGATCCGTACGTAAGAATTGATTGAGCATTGATTGAAGACTGAGTACTTCATTTAATGCAGGGGACAGAGCCGACGAGTGGAGTGGAGTGATTAAGGTGGCGGTGCGGCGGAGGAGTAGATAGAGATAACGAATCAATTTGCAGAACGCGTCGCGAAGAAGAAGACTGCGCGACTGATTTTTGCGCCTGTGTCTTGTCCGCCTGTTAAGAGGCGGTAGCCTCTGTGTTGTCCGCCTGTTAAGAGGCGGTAGCCTCGTGTTGTCCGCCTCGCGGTTGCCTATGCCTCGTCCGCTTGGTTTCAGGCGGTAGCCTCCATCACCGTCCGCTAGGCGGTTGCCTATGCCTCGTCCGCTTGGTTTCAGGCGGGTAGCCTCCATCACCGTCCGCCAGGTGGTTGCCTGTGTGGTGTCCGCCCAGTATGGGGCGGTAGCATTGGTGTGAGACGTCCGCCTGTTATCACGATGACCAGGCTTATTTTCTTCTACTAGCTCTATATTCTTCGTTTGGGCTCCGTTTTCTGAGCCGTCTGCGCCTATGCGTTCGTCTCTTCGTGTTCTTTGCTCCTAGCTTGGCTTTTCCTCATGTTCAAACCAATAAATTTGTGAGGTAATCAATAGAACATAAACTAGGGGAAAAACATACGATAAGTGAGAAATGAGCAGAAAAGTGCTGATATAATATATGAAATACACCCATAAAACATGCTCATTTAGACACTTATCAAATACCCCGAATTTTTGTAGCCCTAATGGAAACCATAGTTCCTTAGGAGTTATTAGAGATCATTAGGAAGCCTTAGTGGTCGGGAATCAACCAAGAAACCCTGGAGAAACCCTAATTCAGAAGGTTCCGAAAAACACTGGAATTTCGGTAAGTTATTTGGAGTTCAAGAAGCCCGGTCAACTGTGGTCAAACCTAGGTCAACTTTGGTCTGACTTCGGTCAAACATTGGACATTGGTCAAACCTTGGTCAATGGTCAACTTTGACCATGATGATGCAGTGATGATGCAGTGGTGATGCAGTGATGATGTAGTGATGATGCAGTGATGATGTCGGCATGACATAATGATGATGTAAGCGTCGAGGTGTCAAGAGATGATTAGTTACACATGGTCCAATCAAGAGAAGACATGTGTCACCTTCATTAATGAGGGGCGGCCACACATGGATGGTGGAGATCAATCCAAGCAAAATATCTACGATCCGACGGCTGTAAGTGAAGACATCATTCTATTTTGTCTTATTCTCTTTATTAACCATGCCACTTGTCTCCCCCATTAATGTGGCCGGTTCTTAGGTGGAAGGATAGGATTTAATCTAGACAATTGTCACTAATCTAATGGCTTAGGAGGAGATAAGGACATATAAGTAATCATTAGCTTATATTTTTACAAATTTAAGCCATTTACATCTTACCTTCGGCCAAGATAAGAAGGAGGGGGTCACGACCTCATCTCTTCATTCTATTCCTCACTCTCACGCCATTGGAGAACCATAGGAGCTCATAGAACACAACACCCACCATTAGAGAAGAGAATTCAAGCTAAAAATCAAGGAAACACAAGATTTCAAGGAGGGAGAAGAAGCTGGTGACCTTGGGCGAATTGGTTGGTGGAAGAAATTGATTCAATTAGCTAAGGAACTTGTAAGGTCGTGGCTAGAATGGCAAGGAGAGTCCAGGTAACACTTATGCTCACCATTTCTTTCTTTAAACCCTGATTTTGAGCTTTAACTCTTGTTAATGGTAACTTCCGAACCCTAGCTTCTATTGAGCTAAAATTTTGACAGTGTTCTTAGTTAGTTATTACTAGAATAATATCAAATATTCAGGCGAAAATACCTTTGGGAAGTAGGATAAGTTCTAGGGAACTTTTAGAGAGGAAAAATGTGTTTTAAGACTCCTTGAGTGATTTCGATGGGATTTTGTTGAGTTTTGTGTGTTATTCTACCTATATTAACTCATAATAATTGATTATAGGTGGTGGGAACTCGTGTTTAGACATAAAAATGCTAGGTCAAGGTGGGAGGGCTTAAATGGTGTTTTAAGCCTTGAGACTTAGTTAAATAGGTTCCAGAATTCATCCTGCCTTAAAATTTTGAGGGTAGTCTTTAATAGTGAACATATTGTTATGGTAAAAAAATGAAGTCGAATGGAGATATTTAAGTCGGTTAGACATGGCAAGGGAAAATAATGAGCTTTAAGCTTTAGGAGTTGTTTAGATGAGTTTCCGACATGGGTGTGAGCTGAAATTTTGAGGGTATTCTTATATTTATAATTTAGATCTATGGTCAAAAACTCAGGTCTAAACTCACCTGGGAAGTTATTCGAATTGTTAGGAAGTGATTTGGGTCAAAGGTGTGCTTTAAGCTTGTATTAGTGTGATTGTGTGTTGGTTATTGGATTTAATGGTTTGTCTGGTCATTATAGTGCTAATATGACGTGTGGTTGAACTTTTAAGAGATGGTGAAGTGTAAAAGGTATAAGGAAGTCTTGTAAGGTTATATGTGTGCTAAAACTTGGAAAGAAGGAAAATTGTGTTTAAGTATGGTTTTGGGGTGTTTTGTTGCTTGGTTTATCCTTGAAATGTTTGGAATGATATTGGTTTGACTATTTATCAGAGAATATGGTGTGGATACCTTAACCCCTTTTAAGGGTGATTGTGTTGTAATATTCTTCTGAAAGGTTTTGGAAATGATTTTTGAGTTATCCTTGTGTTGAATGTTGATTTATGAATGACAAGAGATTGAGCTCGTTTCTGGTTGAGTGAATGGTATATTCATGGAAGGAGCTTATTATTACACAAATTGTGAAGAATCTATTTAAGAGTTTTACTAATTATGTTGATCATGATTATGAATGTTGGTTGGAAATTGTATTGTGTGTGATACTATGTGATGGTGGACTTGTTGGTTGGTTGGATGGTGATGTTGAGAAAGGCTATGGTTAGCCTCGTTGATAAAGGCTATGGTTAGCCTCATTGTGAAAAGCTATTTGAGCAACTGAATATTAAGTCATTTTTATGGCTTGCCGTATTGGCGACTGATTATTAGACTCCTACCAATGAATTGGGGTCGTCCTATGATCTACTCTTTGAGCTATGGTTAGCCTTAGGGGGTGTGCACACTTAAGGACATAGGGCCAGAGAATTGAGATTTCTGGATTTCACTTTGTGATTCCAGTGGGGTGTTGAGATTCAATTGGTTCATGAGGTACGAATGTGATGGTAATCCAAGGGCAGGTAAACTCTTCTGTGTGATATACTCTTACTGCATGCCTTTGCTTGTGTGAAGATGTTGGATGCTTACTTACAAATGGCCTTGTTTTGTGGTGAATTTACTGTGGTTATATGAGTTACGATATGGTGGTGAAAAGTGTTATGTGGTTTCCAAAATATTATTGGATTTATGTCTCTGGTGAGATTGCTGTGATTGTGATATCATTATGAACAGTGGTTTGTGTTAAGGTAAAATGTCTCAAAGAAGGTAAGCGTGTTGTGAACTTGTATTTGTGGTTGATAACATGGTTGTTTGTGTTGATGTGTGCTTTTATGCTGCTATAAAAGGTTTTTCAAAGTGAATGAATTTTACAGGGTGTGATATTTGTTACTCAGCTTTGCTGACGTTTTCTGGTTTGTGCATGTGGCCCCTTTGTGTGATTGCTTGCTGGCCACAGATTTGTGTTTATGGTTGCAGGTCAAGTTGATTCTTTGTGTGATATTGCTCTTGAGCTTGGGACAAGGGAACGTGCCGACATAACTAGGAATTTTATTTATTTGTAAGTGGCAAACTCCTTGGAGCATGTTCCGGGAGTTAGGTTGTAGGTGGATTAGCCTTAGCATCCACACTAGTTGGTGTGGGTGTGGCGGTAGCACTCCGGTTTGGCTTAGGTGTTATTTAGTCTTCCGCTGTAAAATATTGTAGAAAGTTGTACAAGTAAAAATCAATAATTTAGGGTGTAAAAACCGGGGTGTTACAGTTGGATTTACCCAGCCTGTTCAAACTCGAAAGGAAAATAATTGAACATGGAATAAAGAATGAGAGAAGGGAGAAAATAAAACCATGGTGCAGTGGTAGAGACTTATTTACAACTACTTTAATAATTCGAAGAGAAAATACAAAATACAAGTTGAGATTGAATGTGCCGGATTGTGCGCTGGGTGAATCATGTCCGGCTTCGGACTTCCTCCCAGATGTTGGATGTATGCAACCCGGTATAGTGCACCGCACGCTCAACCTAGGAAACCAATTGACACAGCGAATAAAAGAATTAGAAAATAAGAAATGTTGAATGTGTCGGGCACCGGATATCCGGCATTGCACCCTGCATATTCAACCGAATGAAAAAAAATGTGGACAATTTTAAATCAAAGAATCAAAGAATAAAGAATAAAGAATAGGCTATTACCGATTTTAGGACTTGGACTAATTCCAAGTCCCCGGCAACGGCGCCATTTTGCTAACAAGAGTTTTGTAGGGGAAAAGGATATACAAAAGAATGAAATGATAAAAGAAAATATAAAATAAACCTACAACTCTATACGGGTAGCAAACAATTCCCGGGCGGAGTATAGCGTGAGCAAATTACGACCGAGAGTATCGAACCCAAGGGACTTAATAGAAAATCAGTCCTAATCCTAGTAAAATCCGATTCTAAAATAGGGGGAATGTAAATAACAATTAAACTAAAACTATTAACTAAATAAACTAATTTCCCTTGACTAGGGTCAATTATCAATGTAAGAACTCATATGATCAAGGATCAAAGATGGCAAGTCTTGAAAAGAATTTGTGTAGAGCCGATCATGGTCAATATAGCCCAACCGCCCAACCCGCCCGCCCTGTATATTAACCCAACGGGTATGGGTGGAAAAAATGACTGGGCGGGTTTGGACAAAAAAATCAGCCCGAATTTTTTTCGGGCGGGTTATGGCTAAAAGATTTGCCCAGTTGATGGCCCGGCCCGTTATCATAGTTACATTACATTATCAGTTTATTATATATGTTATAACATGGACTTCTCATTTTATGTGCATAATGTTATAAAAAAATATAAAATAAAAAACGCGTGCATACTTTCCACGCTCCAGCCAGCCCATGTAAGCAAGCCAACTAAACAAAGTTACAAAGCATCAAAACCCAATCGACCTGACCATCTCTCATTTTATCTACGTTGCCTAGAAGCTGGAACACTCCAGACCCGAAAAAGCTTCCAACAAAATCCAAATTCTTGCCTCTGTAGGTCCTACTCTGTTCGCCGGAAAACTCATTCAATCATCCACATTTTCGGTCTCGTTCCTCTACATTCATCAATATATTAAGTTTCCGTTACTCCTCCCAAGTTTTTTCAAATTTCGCTTACTCTTTTTCCTTTTTTTGTCTTTCTGTTAAGTTTTCATACTCCTCTCGATTTCTACTCCTCATTTTTTCCAAGTGAATCTGAAGCGGTGATGGTTGGAACTTTGAAGTATATTACTTGAACAAAGAACTAGTGTGAGTTTTTGAGAAACATTGGGTGCACATTAGGATTATACTATGTAAATGTCATCGATGGTTTATTGTAACTAGTTATGCTAGAGAAATAGATCATTCACTTCGCATTATATTGTAGCACTTTGGTAGTTCTAATTAGGGGTGTTCATAACCGGTTAACCGGCTTTTCGGTTAACCGGATTGTCGGTTAGTCAAACTTGATAACCGTAACCAGTTCATTTAGAAGCGGTTAACCGGGACCGGTTAACCGTCGGTTTCGGTGCAGTTTTATCGGTTTAACGGTTAACCGAAATGATGTAGATTTATGTGTTTTTTTCTTATAATTAGTAAACAATGTGTGGTTTTTCCGGTTTTGGTGCGATATTAAACCGGTTAATCGTCGATTTTGATAAGATTTTATTGGTTTTGGTATAATTCTAACCATTAACTTTATAATTGTATATTTATTTTTGGTAAATCTAATAATTAACCATATAGTTTTATACTTATACTCAAAAAATTAAAAAAATTAATAAATTAAATGCTTAAACGGTTTTTTCGGTTAACCAGATTCGTCAAAGTCAATAACTGTAACCGGAACCGGAACCGGGAAACTAAACGATTCGGTTAACCGAACCGGTAAACGATTTCGGTTGACCGGGTTTCCGGTTTCGGTCCGGTTTGACGGTTCCGATTTTCCATTAACACCCCTAGTTCTAATCATGCTTGATTTTTAAGAAAACATTTCAGACAAAGAGAAAATTGAGTTAAAACTGGACCGGGCGGGCCGGGCATTGGCACAGGTAGAAAAAAACCGGGCCTGGCCCGGCCCGGCCCAAATTTTTCTAAAACGGGCTTGGACAAATTTTTTAGGCCCGACGGGTAGAAAAATCATGATCGGCCCGGCCCTAACCCGGCCCGCCCGCCCGAATGATCAGCTCTAAATTTGTGTCTCGCAAAATGAATATGCCGGGTGTCATGCTGGACCTCCAATACCCGGCACATTCAAGGCCTTTGCATGTGTCGGACATCTTCCATCCGGCACTACGTCCGGCATCATTCATTTCGTAAATACCACTTCTAGTTTCTGATCTGACAACAAGAACTCAATGCCCTTACTCGCATCGTGCATAGCTAATACCACAAATACAAACAGAACAATGGGGAAATAAGAGATTAATCCTAAACCTTAGCATTTGTTGCCCACTTTTTAGAACAACAATATTAAAGATCACCAAAATCCTAATCTATCCTACTCTTGTTCTTGCGAACCTTAAATAGGACTTAGAGATAAGAGAATAAGTAGCTAACTCATTCTACTTGTATGAAGATTAGAACTCGGGTTAAGAAACTTGAAAATTCTATATATAATCATAAGAGTTTTACAAGGAAATTCATCCCTAACTAAAGAACTAACAAGGAATTCTACATCACCATCCACACAACTACAAGAAGAGAATACAAAGGGGAGAAGGAGATGTTCATAGCCTTAACCCGACAAGGTCTTCTTCTTCTCTTCGCGTGGATGGATCTGCAGAATCTTCTTTGGACACCAACAATGGAATGGGGCGGAAATAGAGACGTGAATGGAGTGTATAAGGGTGTTGGAATGTGTCATTTGATGCAGCCCTTCGGCCTATTTATAGGCACAATTTTCTCTTTGTGCCTGGTGGCATGCCGAGTTAAAGTTGTTCGGCATATAATAAACACGTGCCCAACTGCTAACGGCCGAAACCACCAAATCTACGTGAAAAGGTACCTGTGCCGGATAAGATATGTCCGGCACCATATCTGGCATAGGTTGGTTTGGCAACGGTCATTAACTGCCATCGACTGGTCAACCGAGGCTACTTTTCACATATGTGCCGGATAGGATGTATCCGGCAACATATCCGGTAGGGCTCCTTTTCTGCTCCAGACCTATGCCGTGCAAGAGACACCCGGCTTCATGTCCGGCATCAGTTGTATTTTTGCCTAGGAATTCGTTCCTTGCATAAAAAGCTCACAAAACATAAGTCTGTACAAATAATATACTTTAACACATAATATAACATAAATAGCATATATTTAACCGTATTTAGATTAATAAACTCCTAAATCTAGTACATAAAATGTGATAAGTCTGCGGCTTATCAGCTTGGTCATCAAGTAGGCCAACCGATGCATGGTAGGAACATATTGGACTTAAATCAAGCCCCCTGCAGTTTTTTACGCACAAAGTGATAGTCCAATTCAATATGTTTAGTGCGTTCATGGGAAACCGGATTCCTAGCTATGTGTATGGCCGCTAGATTATTACATTTGATAGGTATTGGGTGATGTTTGTAACTCCTATCTCATTTAGTTATCTAGTTAACTAGCTCAATTCTCCTATAACTAGGCGCATAGCTTTATAGCCTACTTCAGTAGAGGACAAAGAAACAGTTGTTTGCTTTTTGGATTTCCAACTCAGAGGTGATCCCCCTAAAAGAATGTAAAAACCAGAGACGAATCTTTTTGTGATTGGGCAAGATGCCCAATTAGAATCACAAAAGCTTCTAAGTCATAGTCTAGTTCTTTGTTGCAAAACAGACCAAAACTTGTCCCTTTTGATGTAGGACAGAGTATGATAAGTAGCCCTAAGGGGATCTGTAGTGGGAGCTTGAAGAAATTGGCTGAGAAATTGGACAACAAAGGCTATGTCTGGTCTAGTGTTGGTAAGAAATTTTAGTTTACCTACAAGACATCTATATGTTGAGGGATTTTCTAATTTTGAACCAGAATATTTATAGAGTTTCAAGTTGATTAGGAGAGGAGAAATAGAAGCTTTAGTGTTTTCCATTTCAAAGTCATGCAGAATTTGACAAATGTAGTGTTGTTGTGTCATGATAACTTCATTCTCAGTTTCTAGAGACTCCATTCCAAGGAAGAAGATCAGCCTTCCTAAATCTTTGATTCTAAATTCTTTGTCAAGTTGTTGTTTTAGATTTTTTAACTTCTTTGGCCTCATTCCCATCAACTAAAATGTCATCAACATATATCCCGAGTAAGGTGATGCTTTTTTTCTTTCTTTTAACAAAGTGGGAATAGTCATTTTGAGAATGATGGAAGTCTAAATCCTTTAGGAACTTAGCAAGCCTCTCATACCATTGGCGAGAAGCTTGCTTTAGTCTGTAAAGAGATTTATGTAATTTGCACACTTTTTTCTCTCCTTCTACCTTTAGACCCTCAGGTATATTCAAGTAAACATCTTCATGGAGATCTTCATGAAGAAATGCATTGTTTACATCGAGCTGATCCAAAATTCACCCTTTCTTAATGGTTATTATTATCAAAGCTCTAACAGTGGTTAGTTTAACTACAGGCGAGAAAGTCTCTTCGTAGTCTAAACCATGTCTTTGGGCGAATCCCCTAACAACCAATCTAGCTTTAAATCTCTCTAATCTCCCATCAGCCTTAAACTTTGTTTTATAAATCCATTTACAAGTAATATGTCTTTTACCTTTTAGTAAGGTAACAATCCTAGTGTTGTTTTGTTTGAGAGATTTGAATTCTTTTACCATAGCTCGGACCCAATTGGGGTATTTGCTTGTAGTTCATAATTAGATGGTTCACTTAGGTTATTGAGGTGATTCATAACTTTATTTGTGTTGTAATGGAGAGAGCAAGAGAGGATAGTGGCGGCTGGTATATGGTCAGTGAGAGTATTGATGGTGGTTTGGTCATGGGGTTCAGAAGTTTGTGTGTGAGTCTTGTGTTTAGGATGGTAGCAATAGGTCTCCATGATTTATGCTAGTGGAGCATATATAGTCATCGTACCTAGATTGAGGCTTATGTGTGCAGGTGGATCTTCTTAGGCTTGTAGTTTATGTGGCAATGGGTTCAGGATTAGTAGAAAGTTATGTTTCTGAGACAATGGGAACATGTTGTTATGGTGTGTTGTTTAGAGGAGAGGATTCTTCTTTTATCCTAAATTCTGGGACGTGCAAGTATCTTCCTTTGTGTTGTATTCAAGTGGGGGAAGGAAAATGTCAGTGTGGTGTTGATCTTTATGAATAAGGTTCTTCCACTGTTTATCTTAAGGGAAGATATCTTCAAAGAAAACTAGATCTGTAGTGATTTTGAATTTGCTTTCACTAGGGGTCAGAACTTTGTACTTCTTGGTATTATTACAATTTCCAATGTAAATACAGCTAGTGGATCTAGGTCTAGTTTTCCTCTACTGGGGTTAATATTAGTCACATAACAGAGACATCCAAATAATTCATTTCATTATAATTAGGTTTGAAGCCATATAATTTTTCAAAAGGTGCTAGGTTTTGTATGGCCTTGCTATGGGTTATATTAATAATGTATGCAGTATGTTCAACACAATGGCCCCAAAAATATCATCTAAGTCTGGCTGGAATAATAAGGCCCTAGCTACTTCCATTAGATGTCCCTTCTTTCTCTCCACAACATCATTCTGTTGAGGTGTGTGTGGACAACTAGTTTTATGGATGATGCCCCTTTTAGCATAAAATTAAAACCCTTCTTGTGATTTGCCTAACTCTTTGGCATTGTCACTTCTTACTGTTTTGATGGTTATGTTCATTTGGTTCTCAACCAGGTTGATAAATTTTATAATGCATTGCATAGCTTCAGCCTTCTGTTTAAGAAGGCGTAACCCATGTTCCTCTAGTATAGTAATCAACTATAGTGAGGAAGTATTTATGTCCTTCTGTAGTTTCAGTTCTAAGAGGGCCATAAACATCCACATGGATAAGATCAAGGGGTTTAACAGATCTGATTTCAGAAGTAGGGAACTCAATCGTTTCTCTTTTGCTTTATAACAAACAATGCAAGGATAAGGGGCAATTTTTAAATGTTTGGGGATCTAAATCTCAATGATTTCAGTAATTTTATTCAAGGGCATGTGGCCTAATCTATTGTGCCACAAAACAAAATTTTCAGGACTGCCAACCCTATACAAGCAACTGAATTAATCTTATTTTTCAGAACGGAGGTGCCTAAGGCATCTATATCAACAAAGTACAAACCACATATTTCTTTTCCAATCTTTTGAAGATGTTCTTCTTAGAGTCCTGTAGAGCACAAAAAGTGTCATAGAAAACTACTGACATGTGCAAGTCTTCTATCAGCCTAAATACAGAGATAAGGCTGAACAGAAAAGAGGGGACATACATTACATTTCTCAAGCATGTTACACCATTACAGATAGATTAGTAGTGCAATCCACTATTTTCTTGTTTCCATCAGGGAGAGTTATCTCTCTGTTGGTGTTCAAGGATTCACAGTCAGAAAACAATGTTTTATCTTCACTTATATGTTCTGTAGCACCCGAGTCCAGAATCTATAAATCTTGTAGTTTGTTCATCATAGAGTTCACATTCGAAATTTTGCAAGGTGAGGAATCAATGGGAGTTTTAGGGTTACCTGAGAAATCCCCAAAATTGACTTGTCTGGTAGCTCCATTGTCATACTTTTGTTGTTGAAGGAAGGAAACCAACTGTTGTAGTTGTTCTGAAGTAAATCCTTTCACCGACGAATCGAGGGATGTCTCGTCAGTGGAGGAGGATTTCCTTCCTTGTTCGCTAATGAAGGAGCCAATTCGAGCCTCTTTTTGCTTCTTTCCTTCTTCATTTGGGAAATCCACGAGCCACCAGCACTCATTCTGCGTGTGCCCGAGTTTGCTACAGTTTCCGCACTTGGGTGAATCTTTTCTGTTGTCGTTCGGATCCTTATTCATCGGTTTCTTGCTAGGGTTTCTAAAATTAGTAGGATTGGTGCTGAACTTTGGTTTATTGTGAGAGAAATTATGGAATCCTTTGCTTTCTAGAGCTACAGATTTCTCATTATCTTCTTTCAAATTGTCAGCTTCTCTTTGTTGTTCTTCTTGAATGATGACAGAATAAATCTCTTTGAGCCTAGAGATATCGCTCATTGCAAGAATTTGTACTCGGAGATGAACGTAGGATCTGTTCAATCCCATGAGGAAATGGATGAGCACTTCATATTCTCGCCGTTATGTCTGGCTTTCTTTGGATTTACAGGAATCGCAGCAAGTGCACTGTTCCACAGGTCGGGCTAGGTCATACTCCACCCAATTTTCCCGTGACTTCATGAAATAGTTGGTGATTGAATCCTCACCTTATTTGAGATTGGCAATTTGAATCTTGATATTGCGTAGCATCGCTAGGTTTTTCTTCTCAAAATGCCAACGAAGCCATTTTGTGAGAAATATATAGTAAATATTGCAAAGTGCTAAATGTGGGTAAGTGTACCCAATCGTGGTAGTAATAAGAGTGTCGTTTCACTTGAAAATTGATTATTTATCTCCTTAGTTTTGATAATTGGTAAAGAAACAGTAATTAAAGAGGGGTTTAGCCGGCGGTAAGCTCAATGATTCAATTCAAGACAATTAGCAAGGTAAACAAGGAAACTAAAATATGTTTTGATGGATTGGAATGGAATGCACCCTAGGATGGTTATTATCACCTAAACTCACCCCAACTTCACTCCCAAACCCACTTCACTCAAGTTGTCTATTAAGACTAGTAATGACTTTCCAAAATCATGGAAGAGTCAAATCTTACTTTACTAGAATCATCCTGATGATTCCTGTTGGCTTGACATCCTTCCCACAATGTTAGATCATTGATGCAACCTCAATTAATGCTCAAAATGTACTCAAATGAGTATTTACCTATTCAAGTATGTCAAAAGTATAAGTTCACTAATAATCACATAAGTACTCCATAAAGTGGTGAAATAAGTCATGAATACACTAAAATAGAGGTGAATAAAAAACCTAAATTCACATAGTTTCACCACTTTTCAGCCATTCCCACACTTGTTTTGGGTCGTCGTTGTACAAGATGCTGCTAGCGATGTTCGGTACGAGAGAGTTGACGATCCAAGACACGATTAGAGAGTTAACGTGAAATATCCCAAACCTTAATTACTTTAATTAATCATGAATTAATTAAATAAAAGTAATTAATGAGATATTAAGGAATTAAATACCCCTAAATAAGTACAAGGGAATAATATAATATTTAATTTAACCCTTAAAGTCGTTAGGAAACATAAACGAAACCTACAACGACGTTAAGGAAGTTTAGGAAAAAGAAATATAAACGAAAATAAAACTAATCGTTTTACCTCGAAAAAACATGTCACAAATATTTTAGATTTAAAAACGAGGTCTTAGATACCTTATAAAGTTATGTGGGTATTTTTAGAGGCATTCGAAAATTGGTTAAACAGTCAGAATAAAAGACGTCGCGTTTTCGCCTAAAATGGTGAAGCGCAAACCAATTAGAAATTAAATTATAATTAATTAAATTTATAAATAACAATAATTGTTATTGCTTGAATATATAAATTCGGAAGCATAAAATGGTTTGTCTCATTAAACGGGACATAATGTCACAAACAGTATAGAAAACAGGTCTAAAACAAGCTAGAAACGACAATATAAATGTAAAAAAAAATTGGGCCGACCAGCCAAATGACTGGGCCGGCCCAGTAACCCTTCACTCTCGGTAATAAACGACCCAAACCAAGAAAAAAAAAAGGCCCAGTCCCTCATTCCCTATACTCACGGTAACAAGTAACCCAGCTCTATTCTCATCCAGTCACGGTGAATTTTTCTACCCTATCTGCCGCCTCCCTTCTCCCTCATTCTCTCCTTCCCTCTCTCGATTTCACTCACATTTGCAACCCTAATGCACTGGCGAACAAGAAACGAGGTAGCTCTGTCATTCTTCTGCTTCTTTCACACTTCTCCTTCCTCCTTCACTTCCGGAAAATGTACCCGACGACACTTCCCATATCGGTGACCATCTCCGAGGAAGGCGGGCGAAAGGAGGACCCAAAGAGGAGGCTGGAACTCCGATGACAAGCCCCCAATGAAGGCGATCGAAAACGGAACCATGGAGAAGCCGACGAGATTTGTGGAGCTGAAAAATTCGAGCCTTTCTTTACTGGAGAATCGAAGGTGTACAGTAGTAGTTTTCTCTTGTTATTTTTGTCCGATTTTAGTTAGATTCGGAACCGAAACTATGAGAAAACTTTCCTTCCTTGCTCTGTGATTATCGGCGCTATTAGAGCCGATTTTTCTTGCAAAATTTCGGTACAATCTAGACTTTGTGTACTGAACTTTCGAAACTGAAAATAAGTTGCTAGTGTTTCGAAAAAAAAATCAAGGAGAGAATTTAGGTGTGGCAAATATCGAATTAAGAAACTACGAATTGAAAATCGAAAGTGAGGTTTCTGGATTAGGGTTCTGGCAATTTGAAATCGAAATGGTGGAAGAGGAAGTGCTATTTTGAAACCGAAAGTTTCATACAGATTGACAAAATTTATTGAAAAAAATAGTGTTATGTTGAATTAGAGGATTTTGATTTAGGGCTTGAAATCGAATTTTGGGTACGGTATTAGAGACTAGGATTTTCGGTATAAAACTGAAATTTGGGGCAAGATTGTAAATATGTGCAATTAAAGATTGAAATGGGAAATATTGGAAAGTTGTGGGCGAAAATATAAAATGTGAGAAAATTAGTGTTAACTTGTAAATTCTAGTAAAATGGGGGCTAAAGTGTGATTTGGAAAAATGTTGGGGCGGAAGAGTAAATCTGGAATTTTATACGGTTAGGTCTGGGTCGAATTAGGCTAGTAAGAAAAATTATGTTGGTAATTTGAATTGGTCAAATAGGCATATCAATTAGGGTTTGCATTTGCTCACGATTAGAATTTGGTCAAAATTGGGGTTGGTCAAGATTATGGTTTGGCCAACTCGAAATTGGAGTTTGGAAATATTAGCAGTTTGTCAAGTTTGGAATTAGAAACTTTGACTAAGACAAAATTAGGTTTCAAAATTAACTTGGGAATTTTGATTAGGCTCAAGCTGTTGAAGTAATAAAATGTAGTTGGGCTTAAGAGAATGGCTCAAAGGACAAACCAAATTCAGATTAATTGGGTTGAGATTGTAGATTGGTCAGTTGGGCTTCCAGCCCAGATTCTATAATGGGTATGAAAATTATATAAGTGGTTAAAAGATTGGAATATGGACTTGGTCAACACTAAATATTTAGGTATTAAGTTGGTGAGTTGTGGATGGATTAATGAATTATTAGTGAGGGGTCAATAGATGGATTAAACTAACTATGTAATTGTTTTATAAAATTGGTATTAATGTGTAAGAATTAAGGTTAATGTATATGTATATGTATATATAATGGGTAATATTAGAGTTTATGTAGCTAGAGGTTAAAACGAAAGGAACTTAGAAATTTATGAGGGTAGGAATGTGTATATTAGTGTAACATTAGAATAATGGGAAACCACTTATATATGGAAATATATATATTAGTTGGGACTAAATTTATGAGCATGGATAATTATCGGAGGATTGATATAATGTTATTAATATCAATAACCATTATAAGAACAAGTGAGCCTATGTAGACACACCAAGGTTAAGTAGATAAAGGGTCGCATAGCGTGACATTTAATTCGAATGAAGTGTATATAATATATATATATATATATATATATATATATATATATATATATGTGTGGATATGAATATATAATCAAAGGATTAAGATTTTGGTTAATGGAATTAGAGATTAGAGTTGTATGACTCATAAGGATTAATATAGGATGCCTAAATTACGAGAACGTATGTGTATATAGTTGGAAGTTTAATTAAGAGTGTTGCATATGGTAACGAAATGTTTATGAGATGATTAAGTTATTAACCTACCCGACTATCACATTATAGGATCTAGATAGTCGAAGGTGTTCGACGGATTAGACAAGCATCGTTTTGAGACCTGGCCAATCTCCAGGTGTACGGTACAGTTCTTCTTGTGACCTGCTTGCTAACGAGGTGTCCCTCGGCTTGTGTGCTATTTGTTTATGTGTGCCGACTAAACAAGATAAAGCATGCAACCGAATTATTATGTTTATTGTATTGTCGTGTGATGTTTGAAAACTAACACAACTTACTGTGAGAATCTACTAACTAACGTTTAGTAAGGAATCGAGTGAGACTAAGGAACACTCCCTAATATTAGTTTGTTAAAAACCGAAAGAGGTTTAACCAACAAACATCGTCTTGAGACTTCTACTAACTGGTACTTGGGGGGGAGTGAGGAATCCGGGACTGACTCCGGTCATGCATGTTAAGGAAAGGGGGTCGGTATCTAAAGCAGATCCGACTTCCGCTTAAGGACTTGTCTTCGGACTTGTTGCCTAGGGTCGGTTGCCGGCTCAGCTACATTGGACATCCAGTCCAAGGTAGGAGGCGTTAAGATGGTGCGGTAGGATCACCTAAATCCTAAATTTTAAGATAAGTTGTTTATTCAACCAATGGAGTTAATAGCTCATTGGCTAGGGTTACTTTTGACCCGACAAAAATAAACATTGAGATAAGATACAATCATTTCTATTTAAAGGATGGTTTGTATTCTAAGACTAAGATAAGGACTAAGATTGAGGTAAGGTAAGGTTGGATTGAGAATAAGAGAAAACATAACTTCAGGAGTTAAATATTTGACTCACTAATTAAGGGAACGCATTTAAGTCGTTCATTGTGATTGAACTTTGATTGTTCATAATTGGTTTGTTATTTATTGCATTTTCTATTATGTTATGCATCTAATCAACCTCCATGCTATCGACAATTAGTCGTCGTAGCCACGTTAGCTTGGGGGCCATGAGAGGATCGTACCAGCATTCTTGCTGACCCCCCTTTGGGGGCTGTTTTTACTACGCAGGTGAACGTCAGAAGGCGACCGTCATGAGAGTAAGATGGGGTAGACGTGTTACGGGTTAAGTGTGGCCTACGAGTTGTGCATGTACACTCGTATGGTACTTTGAGTTAGTAAGATGTATAGGAGGTGAGGGGATTGTAAGAAGGATATGTATTTGGTTAAGGTTGGTATGTACTATTGTTCGGTATATTCCGTCAATCAGACCGTGGCAAGGTCCTGGAGTGTATTGAATTCCGCTGTGACATTTATATATATGTTGTTAAGTTGCGAGACCACATTTGGATTGAGATGGGGTGTTACATAACGCGCTTCTATGCTGCTATTCGAACTGTATCTTGACTTTCTAGTCGCACTATACTTCCATTGACAAAGCTCAGCTTTTTCTTTGTGCTAAGAGCCATCTGAATCGTCCATTTTCATGCCCAAAAACCTTTGTCGGTGAATTGGGGGCTAGGGCTTGACCAGGTTGCTTGTTGGAGTGGTCGTAGAAGGGATCGTTCTGGTCGATCGTAGTTGATGCCATTTTGATGCTTCAGGTGCCTTTTATTGTTGTTTTTCACTCATCTTTGGTGGGGAAGAAATGAGGGCTCTGATACCATGTCAGAATCTTGACAATATGAACAACTCCTTTCTTTTGTTGATCAGAATAGAGACGAAAGTCTCTGTGTAAAGGACAACCCTTTACACTCTAGTGTCTCCTAATTTTGTATATTGTATAATACTGGTTTAGTCTGTCTGTTATACTAATTATTAATTCAGACTGGACTTACATAACATAAAATAGAATGCAATGGAAATATTACTAATGACACCTAAGTACACACTACAGATGGTGTTACATATTAGATACAGATGCAACCTAAGATACAAACTATATCTTACATACTATATCTAATATCTCTTCCAGCACCATGTCAAGTAGATCTATGCTGGATATCCAAAAAACAAGACCTTTTCTCAATTGCTTCCTATACCATCTATTCCAAACTGAGTCATGGTTTAAAATCATCTGAACTATTACCTTGGCCATCGATTGCAGCTTTTTTCCAAATTAAAACCTCCTTAAATCTAAGTCTACCACACTCTTTTGGTTCACAAATATCTTTCCAAGCAACAAGCCAAAATCTTTTACCACAGATAACACTTTTAATCAACTGCATATGAAAGCATTATGGCTCCCCAAGAGTTTATTTGCTTGGTGATTTGTACAATAAGAGGGGCATAATCACGCACTATCAATCCACTTGTTGATAATAGGATTCCAAAATACCTCGTCGGCAATGATCCAATTTTAAACTACATTGCAATATACAATTCCTACTTTAGATCTTCCCTTAAACCTCTTTTAAATAAAGATAACTTTCTGAGATTTACCTTTAAACTTGATGTTTCAAAAAACATGTCCTTTACCCTTTGAGAATATTAACAACAACAAATCATCCACAAATGACATACTAACCAAGCCTGTTTTCATACACTTGGGATGTTATCTATATTTCTTATTCTCTTTAAGCATGCTTAATTGTCTTGTGAAGTATTCCATGCCTATAGCATAAAGCATGAGAGATAACAGTTCACCCTACCTTGACCTTTCTCTAGTATAAAATACCATGGGGACTCCATCCATAACAATAGAGAAAGAAGTTCTCGGGATCCCCTCTCTTTAATAGATTTTGATAGGTTTCTGACACAACACAACATTATGAACAAGACTACAACGAGAAACTAAAGTTCCATTTATGTCACTAATAATCTCAGGTAGAACAAGCGTCAACCTATTAGTGATGATCTTAGAAATTAGATTATACAAAATGTTGTACAAGATATAGCCTAGAGATCTTTAACTTGAGTGAGATTCTTAACCTTGAGGATTAGAAGTTTAGAACCACGATGGTTGACATTGATCCAATCATTGATTTATATTTTAATCTCTAATTGACTAAAATTATTAATTAAAATAATTATAACTATGTAATAAGTTGAACGGTATAAATTATCAAAAGAGTATCTATTTATTAATGAATTTATAATAAAGAACAATCAGGTGTCAAATGAGATTTCGTTGGGGTGAATATGGACCACACCACAGTTTTTATTTTAAGGGAAAATTTACAGGATATCATTAAAAAGTTTGTTAATGTGTAAAGTATCACAGTTTTTTTAAAAGTTTTTTGATACCATAAAATAATTTTAATTCACAAGATACCACTAATTAACCCTAAACATTTTAAGACCGAAATACCCCTACTTGTTAATAAACATAGTTCACATAATACCACACAAACATTTTTAATTCACACAATACCATAAAAATCAATAAAATATATTAAAATAGTAAAAAATTAGAATTTATGTCTATAATATATTGGTTAAAACTGAAAATAAAATACCATATATTTAATTATAATATCTCTATATAAATAAAAAATAAAAAAGTATTATATATTATATAAAGCTAAAAAATTCGACTAAAAAAAAGTAACGTGAGTGGTAATTTAATATTATTTATATAATTTTATATAAAATAATGTTATTAAAATTTAAATTATATAAAGTAATATTATAAAATTTAAATTATCATTTGATTTAATTTTATTACTAGTTTTAATCCAAGTTGTGGCTTTGCCAATATATTATACTCCCCTACTATATTAAATGTAAGTAAAGATAAATTTGGACTGAAAAATTATTCACATTCATAGTTTTTATCATTCTTTATACTTAGAGATTCCATTATTATTATATTTGGTATTTGTTTTGTGCAACTTTAACCAATTTATTAAGAACTTAAATTTTTACTATTTTGATATATTTTATTAATTGTATTTTATTTTTGAGTTAGAATATATAATTAATATTATTGAAAATTAAATTATCATTATATTAATTATTTTTAGTTTTAGTCAAAACTTATAGTTTCAATATAATAATAATAATTTTTTTATATTTTTAAAGATTTTTTAATTTGAAAAAATGTATTTTATATACAATTTTTACAAGTATATTAATAAACTTATATTTTTATTATTTTTACTTTTTTATATATTTTATTAATTTTTATGGTATCTTGTGAATTAAAAATATTTATGTGATGTTTATTAATAAGTATATTATTTTGGTGTTAAAATGTTTGAGTTTAGTAATTAGTGGTATATAGTAAATAAAATTTATTGTTATTGTATCTAAATTTTTTTTAAAAAAAATATGATATTTTGTAAATTAGCAGTCTTTTTATGGTATGACGTTATTTTCTATTATTTTAATTATATCAAATTCTTGGCTACAGCTGGGTGTAGCCATCTTTGGCTACATCCCGGTGTTTTGAGGTTTGTTTTTTTTAGATTTGATATGAGGCGCCAATGTTTTTTTTTTCCTTTTTCTATTTTTTTCTTTTTTCATCACAAAATCTTTAAATTATTGTAACTTTTAATATAGGTCCAAAATGAAAAAAAATTATATCATTGTTCATATAAATTCAAGTTTTTCAAAACAAGACCAGTCATGGATATGTTTTGATAGCTTTTATAAAATATATATATTTACATGTATATGATGATACACTAAAATGATAATATGATTCATTAAAATTGATATTATGATTCATTAAGTAATAAGTGGTGAATTCGATGTTTTTATATTTTAATGTGATGGTTGTACTTATTTAATGTGAGAATGTACATGTTTTAATGTGACAATGTACATGTTCTAATGTGAGAATGTACATGTTCTTTAATGAACATCTGTACATGTTTTTACGGCCATCTGTACATGTTTTTATGATCGTCTGTACAAGTGTTCTCCCCTTATATGTACATGTTTTAATCTAAGGATGTACATATTTAATTATCGTACAGGTTTATATGACTATCTATATTTTTTAACTCAAGGATGTACATGTTTTTACGTGAGGATGTACATGTTTTAGTGAACATTTGTACAGGTTTGTATGATCATCTGTACAAGTTTTATTTTATGTTATGTGCATTTACATGTAAAAATAATTTTTTAAAAAGTTGTCAATATATCCAGGATTGGTCTTGTTTTGAAGAACTTGAAATTGGATGAAAAATGATATAATTTTTTTTTTCATTTTGGACTAATATATTACTCCCTCCGTCCCACCTTGACCGTCCTATTTACTATTTGGACATGTCGTTTGACATCAATTTTAACATATAAGATAAATTAATTTTGAAAATTTAAGTTTGCATATGATTCTTACATGATAAACTATATAATACAAAATTTAGTTTTATAAAATTATTTTACCTTATGTTTAATATTGAGGTGGAAAAATGTGCCAAAAAGCAAACAGGACACTTATGACGGGACGGAGGTTAGTATAAGTTATACAACAATTTAAAGTTTTAGGGAAAATTACATTGCCCACCCATGAGGTATTGGAGAATTACAATACCACCATGAGCTTTAGAAAATTTGCATGTCCACCCATGAGAATTAAGAAATTAAATGCCCACCCATGAGTTTTAGAAAATTCAATGCCCCCATTGTACTTATCTAAAAGAGGTGAATCGAAGATGTAAAATAATGATACCCTAAGAAACAACTTAGACAATGGTAAAAAAAAATTAAAACCCTAAATTAATCTTATATGACCACTTAGAAGTCAAATAAAAAAATGCCTAAAAATAACAAAGTAAAGAAATAAATCAATAAAAGAGGTAAACATATATGTAATTCTTTGTAATTTTTTACACGTTTTTTCTTCATTTCATCAACTCAACCGGCACGGTGGAATTAGGGTTGTTTTATGCTTTGCATAGTTGAATTGATTAATCAATGTTAAAATTACTTAGATCTTTTGATTTTCACCTCATTTTGATAAGTATATGGGTGGGCACTTAATTTTCTAAAACTCATGGTGGGCGTTGTAATTTCTTAATATCTCATGGGGCTTGTAATTTCTAAAGCGCAGGATGAGCATTATGAATCTCAATTACCTCATGGGGGCTGGGATTGATTGTTCCTTAAAGTTTTATAATAAAAAAAAGGAAAAAAAATAACTTTTAAGAGCCGGCGAAGATACGCTTTAAATTATGGATAGGTTTTTTTGCTATTTATATTCGAAATATACTTTTTTTTGTTGGAAAAAACGGAATGAATTATTTCTAGATTCCATCGGCAATCGCAATCCTCTCTACACACCCGTCAACTCTCTGATCATCGGCTCCCGACTCCCGAGTCCCGAGTCATTAGCACACTCCACTCCTCCACAGCCCAACCGCTATCTCTATCTGAATTTACCCAACGGGGAGCAAAATGACCAAGTTCTCCGTTTCCAAGGACACGGAAGACGACGATTGCGATTACAATGAGGAAGGATATGCGTGTCAACGCCTTGAGCCAAAGAGGCGGAGCCTATCAGGCGGGAACTTCCTCCTCTTCGACGCCTCTCCAAACACAGATACTGACGTCGCTTCATCCAAAACTACTCTCCGTCGATGCGAAGACGGGAGTGTGTGAGCAGAGAGAAGAGGGACTTCCAGGGAAGAGAGAGTCTGGTATGACGATAGAAGAGCTGAGGCGGAAGTCGGCAGTTCTACGGACGGATCGATCCTCGTGGTTTTATCTGACCGGGATGTGTGGATTGTCCTGTGTTTCGATCTCTGACCATTCCTGTTTACCAGGTTCCCAAAGTCAGGTCTCATTTGTTTCCCTAGCTAGTAGCTATTAGTATGGATATGTGATTCCTTTCCATTTTCAACTATTTGTTGTTGGACTATTTTCTCGACTTTCCAAATGCTAAGGTACACGAAATAAGACTTTTGAAATGTGTGAAGTGAAATGTAGAGTCAATAAATGTCCCGTTATAACTTCAAAGAGGGGGAGGAAAATTTTGGGAACTAGAAAGAGCCTAAGACGATTAATTGTATGAATCCATCACTTCATTATTGTATTGTGAATTCAGCTAGGTTATTGAAAAGTTCCTCCTTCGGAGATTCGTAGATTAGAGACTCCAAAGACAGAACCTGAGTCTGAAACATCGTCTCGTCTTCCAACTTTCCGCCTTGTAAAACTATGTATGTTTTCTGGCGGGTGTTAGGTTTGGTTCGGAATGATTTTAGTGACTTCTAGTATTGACTTTCGCTGTTGATCATTTGACATAATGGGGATTTATTTCAAGAGTACGAACTAACTTCGGTTGAATCTCGTTGCTACCTGCTTCAAATTCAGTGTGAAAATGGGCATATAGCATGCTCTTCTTGCTGCATTAATATCAAGAACAAATGCCCTTCTTGCTCGGAGAGAATCGGCTACAACCGTTGTAGAGGTGTAGAAAAGGTTCTTGAATCGGTCAAAATCAAATGTTTCTACAACCTTTACGGGTGTGAAGCCAAAGTTAGCTACTCCACCAAGCTTATTCACGAGGACACCTGTCCTTACGCCCCACACTCATACCCATTTGGAGGATGCAGTTTCCGTGGCTCCTCAAGAAGGCTGGCTCTCCATCTCAGCCAGCGACACGGAAACTATATGATCCGATTCAGGTTCAATACTAGTTACCCGCTGTCCTTTGGGACTGCAAGAGGAGAGAAGTGGTGCCCTGTTTGTTTTTAATGTTGGGGATAAAATGGCTGTAAAACTCATCACCCGCCCACCTGGTTTTTTGGAGTATAGGTTTCCGTATGGTTTTGTTGTGCGGAGAGGAGGAAGTTGTCTCAGGTTTCAGTCATTCACTGAGGAGATGGCTGCTGGGTTGGTTAGTGATGATGATGATCCTCCGACAGCAGACTTTTTCCCTGTTCCTAGTTACTTCTTCAACTCTAGTGGGCGACTTAAGTTTGAGCTATGCATATGGAGTAGTAGCAAGGGTGGTTCCAACATTGACCAGGTGTTATATCCAAAATTTCAACCCCCGGAAGAGAGTCTCTACTAATAGGCTATTAGCGAGGGTTCCCAGTTCGATCGGCACATTTCAGAGTACTAGGGACAGCTTAGTCATCTCCAGGGGCATTTTCGTAATTTTTCAAGGCTCCTAAGCCCCCTATAGGCTTTCTCTCTCCTCCAAATAAGGGTCAAATAAATTCAAAATGCTTTGAAATTTTAACCCATGATAGAGGATGACATCTAAAGCATAATGGCGTTGGAATTTTGATTTTTCGAATTTCCAATAATTTTCTAGCAATTTCTGATTGAATCTGACGAGAAATTGAATTTAAAAATATTCCAATATCCAAAAAATTCGATTCCACTTTAGAAAAATCAGAAATATCATCCTTTACCCATGTGTGAAATTTCATAATCAAATTCTTTTGGAAGCCCTTGAGCTAAAACGTCGGTAAATCTCGGTTTTTACCGGATTTTTCTATCTTTAAGAAGCCTATATAAGGAACCTTATCCCATGATCAAAAGAGAACCTCATATGCTCAAGAACCCTAGAGAGTCAGAAAACACAGCCTCCTCTCTCTCTCACGTTTTCCAACACCCGGCCCCAAATCATACCGAAAATCCCCCGAAATCACCATCTAAACACGTTTTCCAATCCCCAAAGCACCAATAGTCATCAAAACCCCACAAAAACACCACCAAAACGTGAAGAACAGCAGGAACAACCAACAACCAGAAGTTGGTCGAAATCCTTTCGGGTCTGCCATCAACGGAGCACTCGACGAATCCCGGTGTGAAGAATCATCTTGAATTGAAGGTAAAACAGGTTACAACTCTACTTTTCTAATTCCCCACGACCTTATTAGCTCTCTGTCAAATTTTGGGTTCAAACTAACCTTCGTACGCTTCTGTATTGCTGTTTGTTTAAGCTTCTGTCCAATAACTTGTTTACTAAGTTTCGTGCTTAATTCGAATTCAAATTGAAAACTTTCAATCACTAACATCTTGTACATCCTTCAGGCTACACACCCATAAAATTTGAGCCAAAAACACCTTCGGGAACAGCCTCAACGCCGCCGTCCGAGGGCGGTCCGCACCCACGGACGTCATGTCCGGGGTCCCGGACTCCCTGTCCGTAAGTTCGGACGCCCACGGACGGCGGCGGGATTTTTAAATTTTAAAAATTTAGGTTTTCTAATAATGTCGGGCCCACGGACAGCCTGTCCGTGGCCCCGGACTTTACAATTTTCTGTTTTCTGTTTAATTCGACTTTTATTTTCATATAGGTTAACTGGGGTCCGTGGTCTCGGACATTAGGTCTGTGGCTACGGACGGAAACAAAATTTGACCTAATTCTGCCTCCGAAACCCTAGTTTAGGTAATTTTAATTTCCACTTTAATTTTCTGTCAAAAAACGTTAAAAAATAAAAAAAAAAAACAGAAGCGCGCACCTAGGTTAAAAACAACTTTGTAGAAAGCCGTAATTGAACCAAGTAGAGGAAAAACGACCTAGGAAGGGTAATGAAAGTAATTGAACTCTAATTAAGTCAATATCAAGCCCCCGAACCGAACTCTACTTTCCTAATTTGATCTAGGTTAAAATTAGGTGGCGGCTCACAATAGGTTCCAGTGAGCTAGCTTAGGTTTTAATAATTATTGTTATATGACATAGTTATTAATCTTAGGTTATAAGTGGACCTAAAACCCGATTAGATCCCAATCAACTTCATCAACATAGGATAGGGTTTAAATCGAGGCTCACAGACTGGCGACTCTGCTGGGGACAAACTTCTTAATTTTAACTTGTTTAATTTTAAGAAAGAGGGCTTAACTCGAAAATGTTTATTTATGGCTTTAATTCTTTGTTTGTTTACTTTTGTGCGCAATTTAAATTTCTGTACCTTTGCATCATATGAGAGCGAGGGTCCACGCAAACCTATTCCACCCCGGGACCGGACCCCTGTCAGGGACTCACACCTTTTAGGTGATGTGAATAAGCGGGGGAAAAGAGGAGGATGTCGTCTAACCACATCCCCTTAATACCTGGGCTTTAGCCCCAAGCGTTTTCCTGGCAGTGCCCTTACTTAGCCCATTGTTTGGTCAGTCAAAGACCCGACCGTAGACGCACACCTTCAGGTGATGTGAAAAAAAGTGGGGAAGCCCAAAGAGAATAGCGTGCAAGCCCTATTCCTTTGAGGTGACCTGGGCCCATGCCCTAAGCACCTCTCCGGATCGATCCATACCCGGTTTGATTTAAACGTCTAGTGAGGACATGTTGAATTTGTGTGGGCCTTGTCTGCTTGTATGATCGGCCCATTACCCAGCCTAGAGATTGATAGGAACTTCTTCTACATTAACCTAGCCCAACCCGAATTGGCGGCTCTACTTGTTTGTGGCCCAGAGGCCCTGTTTGGTTTGATATGTGAAACATTCGGGCTTCGGCCCAAAAGCTTAGACTTAGGTGATTTCCCTTCTGGCCCAATTTGAATTATCCAATTAGTTCTAGGCCCAAAAAAAAAAGAAATCCACCTGAACTTGAAATAACCCACAAGTTCTGAAAATAAAATCTTTTTCTGCTTAGCAACCATCTCCTCTGGCCCAAAGAAAGTTAGGCCCATTTGTGATTTAGGGACCATTCCAGCCCATGTGCTTTATCCCTGGCCCAAACACATTCCGGCCCAAGGGCTCAACCTAGACTAGGTGGACTTCTTATTCGGGCCCTAGCCCCAAACCCTAGATCTAGGTGTCACCTCTCAGGCCCAATCAAAGCCATCTGTTTAGATTTCAGTCCAAGTTAGTCCATAGTCTGAAAGATACTCCAGCCCAGACACGTAATTCTCTGGGTATCCTGGCCCACTTGCTTTCAGCCTAAGTCTGTTTCGATCTATCTTGTGAAGCGTCATGTTTCAGCCCACTTCCTTTTGTTAGCTAATAATGGACACCTTGGACACAGGTAGACTCAAGTCCTAAGTGCGGTCCAATCGATATGGAAGCCCAGCTCGCAATTTTGGAACAAAAGCACATGGCCACCATTGAAGCCATGAAGCAGAGGCATAGTGCTGCCATGGACGCCGTGGAATCTAACTACGTTGCTGTTATCGAAGAGTTGAAAGCAAAGGCTCTTTCCCTCGAGTCCGAACGTCAAGCTCGGATGAGTTGGTGGACAGGCTTCTCAACACCCTTTATGACTGCATTGAAGTTGGCTCCATTAGGGTCCAAGGATCGGAGGAGAATGTCAAAGAAATTGCTACAGAACTCAGGAAAGTGATCAGACAACCAGGAGCAACAACTTACATCCAAAGCTGCACCCGTAAGAGAACCAGGCAACATGAGGAGGGCAGTGATCGACAGTCAAGAGGACCTGGTTGGAGCGTTGGGACAGTAGAACCATCCCGACGGAGTTCTCGACAGAGAGAGTTTACAGACATCGGTCGAACACCAAGACAAGCACTTGAGGAGCTTCGAGGAAGATATCCGATGCAACTGCTCGCCCTGAGGCCAGGAACTACTCATTTGGGGAAGGATCTTAATCAATTTTGTCACTTCCATCAGCCGGTCATGACACTGACCACTGCAGGGCCCCACAACAAAGAATCCAGGATCTAATTGACCAAGGGCTCCAATTCTAAGAACATGGTGGAGAGCGCAGAGCAGCGTGCCCAAGCATCATCAGAAATTTGTTTTAGTGTTTTTCTCATTAAATGCATTTCTTTTCTTGTTTAGTTGTCTTTCAACTTTTGTAGTAGTTAGTTCCCTTGATCATTTTCGGTAGTTTTCTTGAGTTTGTAATTTCCAACATTATTTTTTGTTGAATAAAACATAGTTCCATTTTCATAATTTTTGTACAAAGCATTATTCATTAATTCGAAAAACTAAAAAAAAGCACTCACGTCTTTCAAGGATCACGAAGTAATCATTTCTGACTATGCAATGGAATACAAAGACTTGCATTTTGTTTCTGAAAATTTGAACATGCCTAACCAAACACCACAACTCACAACCCACAAAGAGGTTCAAGGTCCACATCTATTGAATTGTTGTCACAAACCCCAAAATTAATACTGGGGGCAATCTAAGTTTAAGTTCGTCATCTTTTATCTTTTGTTTAAATGTGCGAACGAGTTTCCGAGTGAAAATCTCGCGAGAGTGTCTTGAGTGGAAAAACCATGAGTGAACGAGCGTGTCATTTTTACACGACTCCGGTGAGACCACATTCAAAGGTGAGGTAAATGACATAACTCCGACCGAAGGAGATAATTTGTAAATTTACTCTTAGACCTGCGAAAAGTAACAAAGAACGGATACACAACTATCAGGAATGACGAAGCACCTAGGTACAGCACCACATAGCCAAAAGCTTGTAAACCCTATCATTAAACCCTAGGCACCCCCGCTGAGCCTTTCATATATCCCTTTTCGATGTTGCAAAGCTCCACAGAGCAAGCCAGCCCGTGATGAATAACCAACCCGGTGACCAAAGGAAGCGAGGAGCCTGACTCTCAGATAACGTTTTCATCAGTCTAGAGAAGCAAAGCCGCTTTCAGCATGATGAAGTGATCCGCAAATGGTCTCAAAGTGACACAGGATCAAAAGAGCTCCCATCAAAATAGCTCTCAAAACTCAAAACCGAGAAACACAAGAACCCCGAAGGCAAAGTCAAGAAAGGATCAAACAAAGAGGCAAAACCGAAGTGCCTCGAAGAAATCCAAAAGACGAAAAGAGAAATGGTGTAAAGGACAACTTCAAAAGTCCAAGTCCAGAAGCTCAAAAACAACGTCAACATGAAGCAGTTAGACGACTTCAAGACAAGGAAGATGAATCTGAGAGAAGACGCAAGTTACAGCTTTGGTCACCCACTTAAGCTCCACAAACCTCAAATATCTCTCCATGGTCCCGTTGTCCTTCATCACACCCCGTGGCCACGTTATAAGCTTTAAAGACTTCCGACTTGATAGTTGTGCGTCCAATCACGTGAAAGTAACAGATCAAATGCGTAAATCCATCAAATATCGAATTCAATGGTCTAGAAGTTGTGACTGTAGGTGAGGAACGAGTGCAAGCACCAAACACGCCGAGTGTAGGTTAGGAAGCACCACATAAAAACATAAGCCCTGACCCTGTGAGGACGAGACTCGTTCGCACGTTTAATAAAAGAAAATACTGGGGGCAATCGTCGACGATCGATTGCCACGAACTCTAGCTCAGATTGTCTTAAGGGGAAAATACTGGGGGCAATTGTTGGTTCCAACAATTGCTATGACAACACCAATTGGAACCCAGAGCTTAAACATCACCACCACCATCACACACCACCGGCCTGCATAAGCCCTTACCTCCACATCAAACACCACATGCCCACATAAGCCCTTACCTTTACATCATACACCATACCCCACCGATGGCATGTTCATCTTCTGGGAGATAAATTACAAGTCCGAAGTCTATGGTTAGGAAATGATAATTTCGCTTTCCTTCTCATTAAACAGATTATTCTTCAAACACTACCACGTTGGGCACCTCTTTCAGCAATTTCTTGTTTTGGACAAATTTCCTACATACACTTTGATCGTATTTTGACATGCACATCCTCATTGCCACGTTTGGCACTTTCCTAATTAACTTTCATCATGACCATTGCATCTATTCGTATGAGACTCCTCGTCATAATTCAGGGATACAGATTCTCAGCCGAAGGTACAGATTCTTCAGGGATACAGATTCTAAGCCGAAGGTACAGATTCTTCAGGGATACAAATTCTAAGCCGAAGGTACAGATTCTTCAGGGATACAGATTCTCAGCCGAAGGTACAGATTCTTCAGGGATACAGATTCTCAGCCGAAGGTACAGATTCTTCAGGGATACAGATTCTCAGCCGAAGGTACAGATTCTTCAGGGATATAGATTCTCAGCCGAAGATACAGATTCTTCAGGGATACAGATTCTCAGCCGAAGGTACAGATTCTTCAAGGATACAGATTCTCAACCGAAGGTACAGATTCTTCAGGGATACAGATTCTCAGCCGAAGGTACAGACTCTTCAGGGATACAGATTCTCAGCCAAAGATTCGGATTCACTAGAGCAGCAGAACTCACCTGAATAGAAGAACTCGACCCAACACCAATTTTCAATCACTGATAGGTAGTCAACCTTGACATCATCTCATTCATTATAGGTAGTCAACACCTTAGAATAGCTTGACATCATCTCATTCATTATAGGTAGTCAACGCCTTAGAATAGCTTGACATCATATCATCCTTATAGGTAGTCAACGCCTTAGAATAGTCTGACATTACTTCATTATTACCTTTAGGTGGTCGACGCCTTAGAACCGCTCAACACCCTTCCACTTTACTCATAGGTAGTCAGCGCCTTAGAATAGCTCGACGCAACTTGTCGGATTGCACGTGTGGTCTTTTAAGATCCAAAATTTTGGGGTATCACTCAAGCATAACTAGCCTTTTCATTTCCATTACAAAGCCTAGTTGACGGGGGGCAATCTGTTATACCCAAAATTTCAACCCCCCCGGAAGAGTCTCTACTAATAGGCTAGTAGCGAGGGTTCCCAGTTCGATCGGCACATTTCAGAGTACTAGGGACAGCTTAGTCATCTCCAGGGGCATTTTCGTAATTTTTCAAGGCTCCTAAGCCCCTATAGGCTTTCTCTCTCCTCCAAATAAGGGTCAAATAAATTTAAAATGCTTTGAAATTTTAACCCATGATAGAGGATGACATCTAAAGCATAATGGCGTTGGAATTTTGATTTTTCGAATTTCCAATAATTTTCTAGCAATTTCTGATTGAATCTGACGAGAAATTGAATTTAAAAATATTCCAATATCCAAAAAATTCGATTCCACTTTAGAAAAATCAGAAATATCATCCTTTACCCATGTGTGAAATTTCATAATCAAATTCCTTTTGGAAGCCCTTGAGCTAAAACGTCGGTAAATCTCGGTTTTTACCGGATTTTTCTATCTTTAAGGAAGCCTATATAAGGAACCTTATCCCATGATCAAAAGAGAACCTCATATGCTCAAGAACCCTAGAGAGTCAGAAAACACAGCCTCCTCTCTCTCTCACGTTTTCCAACACCCGGCCACCCAAATCATACCGAAAATCCCCCGAAATCACCATCTAAACACGTTTTCCAATCCCCAAAGCACCAATAGTCATCAAAACCCCACAAAAACACCACCAAAACGTGAAGAACAGCAGGAACAACCAACAACCAGAAGCTTGGTTCGAAATCCTTTCGGGTCTGCCATCAACGGAGCACTCGACGAATCCCGGTGTGAAGAATCATCTTGAATTCGAAGGTAAAACAGGTTACAACTCTACTTTTCTAATTCCCCACGACCTTATTAGCTCTCTGTCAAATTTTGGGTTCAAACTAACCTTCGTACGCTTCTGTATTGCTGTTTGTTTAAGCTTCTGTCCAATAACTTGTTTACCAAGTTTCGTGCTTAATTCGAATTCAAATTGAAAACTTTCAATCACTAACGTCTTGTACATCCTTCAGGCTACACACCCATAAAATTTGAGCCAAAAACACCTTCGGGAACAGCCTCAACGCCGCCGTCCGAGGGCGGTCCGCACCCACGGACGTCATGTCCGGGGTCCCGGACTCCCTGTCCGTAAGCTCGGACGCCCACGGACGGCGGCGGGATTTTTAAATTTTAAAAATTTAGGTTTTCTAATAATGTCCGGGCCCACGGACAACCTGTCCGTGGCCCCGGACTTTACAATTTTTGTTTTCTGTTTAATTGACTTTTATTTTCATATAGGTTAACTGGGGTCCGTGGTCTCGGACATTAGGTCCGTGGCTACGGACGGAAACAAAATTTGACCTAATTCTGCCTCCGAAACCCTAGTTTAGGTAATTTTAATTTCCACTTTAATTTTCTGTCAAAAAACGTTAAAAAATAAAAAAAAAAAAAACAGAAGCGCGCACCTAGGTTAAAAACAACTTTGTAGAAAGTCGTAATTGAACCAAGTAGAGGAAAAACGACCTAGGAAGGGTAATGAAAGTAGTTGAACCCTAATTAAGTCGAATATCAAGCCCCCTAACCCGAACTCTACCTTTCCTAATTTGATCTAGGTTAAAATTAGGTGACGACTCACAATAGGTTCCAGTGAGCTAGCTTAGGTTTTAATAATTATTGTTATATGACATAGTTATTAATCTTAGGTTATAAGTGGACCTAAAACCCGATTAGATCTCAATCAACTTCATCAACATAGGATAGGGTTTAAAATCAAGGCTCACACCAGGGGATATCAATTGACTGAACTCTGCATATGGAGTAGTAGCAAGGTGGTAATGATGCCTTAGCTAGGTTTGGTTCAGACTGGTTATGAGATTCTTTTAGGTGATTGATGGCATCCTTCACTGATAAGATGTAAGAAAGCTGTGTTTCTGAACACTGAACTGCAGGGTTGAGCTAATTGATGATGGAAGGATTGAAGTTTGAAAATTAAACTTTATTTCTTAAGAGATACATGAAATATGGATTTTGGTTGTTCTCTTGCAAAGTGTGGGCGAATAAGTTTGAGTAGCATCGGAAGATTGTTCTCTTGACGATGACTGTTTAACTAGTAGTAAGATCAAACTTCTAGAAGAACCAACAGGCAAGAAAGGTTAGGTGCTTCTGTTCTCTTTTCCTTTGACTACTTATACTTGCTGCCCGAAGTTGGAGTCGGATATGAGTCTGTAAAGATCATTCTGTCATTTCCTGTCAAAGAAAGCAGTGACTGAAGCTGGATACTTGTTAGTTCCTGCATATGTTGCAACATTCTTCAGGTTAAATGCTGTCTTGTATGAGTGGAATGATACTCTGAAGTTCAGCGGGGCAGCATACGGTGTGGTATTAGTACCAGTTTGTTGGTTTAGTATGTATATATATATATATGATATATGAACTGTGTAGCGTTGTATTTGTGTTCTACTACTTGCACATGTCATAGGAAGGGTGATGAAATACTTCTTGTATAGTTGTGTACATGGTGCCTGCTATTGCAGGTTTGTGGGCCTCTTATACTACTGCATATATGTAAATGTAACTGTCAGCGTTGTTGTTATATTAGTAGTATATATTTTTTGTGTTTCTAGCCTTTGGAAGCAAATTGCTTTGAGTGGTAGTTTGCTTTGTGTAAAAGTTTCAAACATCACTCCGATTGCCCCCCCCCCCCCCCCCCCTGGAATACTGTTCGCACATTTTCCGCTATGCTGCTACTTTTTACTTGTGCGAAACTTTCACTTTGAAGAGTTTATGCTCCATATAATTAATTGTTCAATTAAATATGTTGCTGCAGAGCCTATACCATTAGACCACCAACCCAAATGCGCATTTTCTGGCTTCTGCAGATTGTTGTTAGTCGTGAGCAGATGGTTAGAAAACTTGAAAAAAGGAAGTTGATAAAGCTATTTTGTTCAGCCTACCATCAATTAGGAGTGGGTAGCACAGCAAACTTTAGGGTGCAATCGAACTTAGAGAATTCCCACGAGTCATATACATATTGGACATAAATACATTGGTGTCTAAGTGAAGAACCCATATTCGCGCTGCGCCTCATTTGGGTATTATTTATGAAATTCGGCTGCAATTATATACATATTTTACGTACGGCCGACCAGTGATGAAAAGAGAAAACAGAGTAGTTGAATTTTCACCTTAATAACAGGGGCCGATTTGCCTTTTAGGTCATGGGTACGTAGTTCCTTCTCTTATCATAATATATGGAATTGCTGGATTCGTATAAATATGCTAATCTCTCTACACTGCAATTTCTGCTGCCTATGTTCGTGTAAAGACTAGACTAACAAAAGGCAAAATGGGCGTTATCGACTATGTTGACAACTTTTGCACTATCACCACTACATTCAAGAGGAAGCGGAAGCCACTCCAGGTAAACCATTCTTGTTTTTACTTTCTGGAGCAAATGATAATAGCTCCATATATTGATACAAAACCAATATACTAAGGATTTTTTTTATCGGCTCATCCTCTTTTCCTTAATGGTGTTTCAAATCATCAGACTGTTGAGATTAAAGTGAGGATGGACTGCGACGGCTGTGAGAGAAGAGTTAAAAATGCTGTCACCCATGTGAAAGGTTTTCATTTTCGGTTCCTCACACACTACCTCATTAATTGCTCTCTTTCTTTCTCATTCGCTGCTGAGATCTGTGATTTGATTGTACTTGCAGGAGTAACGTCTGTAAGTGTAAATAGAAAGGAGAGCAGGGTGCACGTAACAGGATACGTGGACCCAAACAGGGTGTTGAAGAAGGTTAGAAGTACTGGCAAGAAGAGTGCAAAGTTCTGGCCTTACATTCAGTTTAATTTAGTAACTTACCCATATGCGGTTGGAGGTTATGATAGGAGAGCACCTAGTGGTTATGTACGAAATGTTGCCGCAGCGTTTCCTGTTATTGATTCAGCTGGTAATAATTCAAATCTGGAGGATGAAGATGCTATAACTCTGTTCAGTGATGACAACACAAATGCATGCTCGGTGATGTGAATCAAAGATATTTCAAAGAAAAGAAAGTATAAATGAGGGGTTTGTTTTGCTTCAAATTTGGACTGATCACTACTACGGGTGAATAAATTATTCACCCTGCTTACACATCATGTTCTATGAAAGTCATGTTTTACAGTGCTCCTATTTAAAGACTACAAGTATCCGGATCATCAGCAACAGTGCGAATTGTTCAAATTGTATTTCTATATATATATATATGTTTAACAATTTGGAATTGGAAAGCTTTTTCCCAGGCCAACACCACCTAAGAAACAACTAATATTTACTCACAAGGTCAAGTCAAAACTGTAGACAGTGATTATACCTCAACCCTTCTACAAAAATGATCCAGAGATAGATAGATAGATATATAGTCCACTCGCAACTCTTCTACAAAAATGATCTAGATATAAATAGATAATCCACTAACAAACCATCCGAAAACTTCAAACAAAATTTGAGGATAGCATTCCACATGAACATATATACTGTACAAATCAATCATCTCCATGACATTTGAAGTCCGTCTCATCGCTTCCGTGCTTTCCGTCGTCTTGACTCAGCCTTCTGCCATTTTTTCTTCGATACCAACTTATTCTTCGGTTTCAGTTTCATCTCAGGTGAGAATTTGTAATTCGGATCCCTCATCCGCGCTTGAATATCCTTGAAGAACTGCATATTCAGTTTCTTAGGCCCTCCTTGTCTAAGATCGGCATACTCTGGACCAGAAACAATATTCTCAAATGCCCCAATCAAAATATCAGTATCGCTCATCACCTCCCATACATTTGAGTACCGTCCATCAGGCCCCTTTTTCAGCTTCTTTAAAGCATTCTCAACTGCTAATTTCCTCGCTCTCTTCCCCGGTGAAAGCTCTTCTGGTTCATTTTCAGTCTTCAAGAGCTCAGAGATTGTCCTGTATTTTGGTGGTTCTTCAAACTCAAACAACTTGTCAATATACTCATCGCTTTTCTCATTAGGGTATGGTTCTGTAGGGATGTCATCGTCATCGTCACCTTCATCACCTGTCCACAATGCCTTATCCTCCTCATCACTCCCGGACAGTACACTCCAAAGCTCATCACTGTCATCAGCGTTGATTCGATCAGAGTGTTCCTTGGCTTTTTGCCTGACTTTTTTAATCTCTTTCTCGAGAGGGGTTCGTTTTTTCTTCTCTGTGTCACTCTCGTCTTCACTCCCAGTCCATAAGCAGTCCTCTTCATCCAGCTGCTTTGCCCAGGATTTCCTGAACTCCTTGCTCCCTGGTTGTACTCCCTGGTCAAATAGGTTGTAGCGTTTTCTATCACCTCGAGCATATGACCTAAAAGCTGAAGTTTGATCCAGACAGTATTAGTTAAAAGAACAAGCCATTTAGCAAACCATTGAAAGTATAAACGATGGACGATCAGCTGATATGTAAGAAATGAAAGTTTTTTTTATCACAAATAATATATAGCTTGATTAACATACACTTTCAGCTATAAGGAAGCAAACACACAATTAACACCACCATCAGTTACCCCTGCTACGAATCCTTCAAATTTGAACAAAGAGGAGTATCCAGCAGTGGGACACTATCACTTGACTTTGATCCATCTAATATACGTATGTTCTGTTCACAAGATTTGATATTCACTAAACACTCTTAATTATACAGCTCAAACAAGAACTCATGTGGCTTAGCTCCCAAAGTTTACTCAAGTAACAGAAGCCCTCATTTTGAGTCTCTATTGAGTTCTTCCAAAAAACAAATACGTAAAAATCACAGTTCCAACCTTGAAAAACTGGGTGTGGATACAATTGCTGCCTTGAATGGGTGAGCAGCCACCTACATTTGTTCTCTAACCTGAAGAGAGTGTTAAAAAAAATCCTTATTAGGATCGCACAAGGCAAAAAGGCTCATCAAATATTATCAACAATTACCACTAGCAGCGGCGGCAGTATTAGGAGAAGAGATTGACCTTCCAATTAGCAATACAGCTTGTCGTTTTGCAACAGAAGATCGCATCAAAGGACCGAAACAAAGTCGACCAAACATATCAGCTCTACTGCAAGCAACGGACCAAGATCAACAAAGATGTGTTTAGATGTAAACAAAAGTGCCCGGGCCAACATCAACACAACCAAAGCACATCAATTTTCGGTACAAACCTATTAAAATTTCCTCAGGGATAAAGAGAGAAACCAAGGAAACCCAAATAGGTCAATAAAGGCGGTAAATCATATCGAACTCAAACCCAATCGGTCCAAGGAAAATTAACTATTACCTCCGTCCCACTTTGATATTTCTGTTTGCCACCACAATATTAAACATATAAGATATATAAATTAATTTCTACAACATATAGTTTTTCAAGAATTTCATTTCAAAACTTAAATTTGTAAAATTATATTATCTTACATGTTAAATATTAAAGTGAAACGACATATCCAAATAATAAACAGGAAAGTCAAACAGAGACGGAAGGGGTATAAGAGGCAGCTACCTCGAGGCAAATGAAATCGATATCAAATGCCCCAAGCTCTAACAGCAGAAAAACATATTATGAATATCATATTATTGTTTATAACAACATTTTGTTCCGAAAAACATTCTAATACATTAATAATTAAAAGTTCCATTATATAAATTATAAGACCACGTAAATTACTAAAAACAATAAATATGTTAAATAGTAGATATATGTATGAAATGGACAAAAATATTTATATTAATATATAATTTGCAAATAATAACATAAAAAATTATAAAATAATATATATATAATACACTATTTTTGTACAATAACAATAACAATTTTCAAAGATACATTTCATTCACTTTTTAATATTGGGCATATAACATATACAATTAATTGCCATTGGTTTTATTTGTCAATGTAGTTTGCTTTAAGTCTTACTATATATATATATTGTACTTTATGTACATATGGGTAATGAAATAATTTTAGTATTTCATTCAAAAACATAATATCAGTTGCACGTACATTTAACTGGGAAGCTCCTCTATTTTGAAACCAAGAAAACGCTTCTACATCAACAAAATAACACTTGACTCCACCACCGGAAGAGGTCGAGCCCTTCTCTTTCTCGCCATCTTTCAACACGAAAAATACGAAGCGTCTAAAACCAACACAAATTCCTTTCTCATAAATATTCTTCAATCCAGCATAACACTTCCCAAATGTTTTCCATGATTGCTTCTCAAATTTAAATCCTTCTCAAATGTGGTGTTACAATGCTCTACACCACTGACTTGTACACTAGTAAGTGCGACTCTATTATTTTACTAATGTGCCTTTATATAGTAGTCGATCTTGTTCGCCCGCGTCAACACTGCTGTTGCTGTCCTTCATTTTCCGTTCGCCAACAGTCACTGTCATTCCAGTCGCCACAATGCACCAAGCCATAGCTACATCTTTCATCGGGAATTTTAAGTTCAGAGTAATTTAGTCCTCGTGGTCACTGTAGATAGTGTATCGGCACTATTCAGCTCAGAGTTATTTTGGCCAGCATCGCTGAGTGGATTACCGTTACTTCCACCATACCACTACCCAAACTGTTGTATTTACTATTCCTATCCTCATATCACTCGGATCGGGCCAAAATCAGTTTGGGTAGTAAGTTAATGGAGGCGGTCGTTACAGTTCGAGCATTGCGTAATAACATAATGGAAGGGTCATATACTAATCCACATTTTGTATGGGCAATTTTACAAAATTCATCATGAGAAATTCAGAACCTGGTAAAAACAACACGAAGCGGCTGTTCATATCAATGGCCAAGCAAAACGAGTCGCACCCAATCAAATAAAAGCCAAGGTAACAGAACCATACGCACCAACAATTTCATTGGGCCTAGCAGAGCCAAAAAGTTTCCCAAGCGAAGCTAACAACAAATTCACACCATTTCAGTGGCCAAGCGAAGTCAAGCAAAACCAAGCAACACAAATCCCAACGTTCCGAAAAACGATTCACACTGATTCCATCCACCCAAGCGAAGCCACAAGTTTCCCAACCGAAGCTAGCAGCAAATTCGACCCATTTCAGTGGCCAACCGAAGTCAAGCGAAACCAAGCAACACAAATCCCAGCCAAAATCAACGATTTATGCCGATTCCATCGAGGCAACCAAAGCCAAAAACAGAGTTGTTTAACCTCAATCGCAAAATTCAGGACCGACAAGAGCTCAAGGCCACGATTTAGATAACACCCAACCAACCGACAAATCAACACATATGCCAAAATCAGATACCGGATGCTATCAACCCATACTCACGGCCAAAACTCAGATACGATCACACCAACCGAAAAACATGCCCAAACAAGAACAAAGAAGAAAAAAATAGAGCTGGTACCTTGGAAAGATTCCACAACTGTGAAAATGGAGTGAATAGTTTCAAAGGTCCACGCATCAACTGAAAGGAGCAAGCGACAAATCGGCGACACCACAAAACTCAAATGAATCAACACACACGGCGTCAACCGAAAGAGCAGCAACCAGAAAGGAGGAGGAGCTCAACAAACGTGTGAAGCCGACATTAGAGAAAGAGGAAGAAAACGGAGAAGAAAGGTTGCCCCTTCACTTAGCCGGTGCACACTGGCGAGAAACCAAGAACGAAGGAACTAGAACAACTGAAGAGAAAGGAAGTTCGGTGCGGCGCGAAAGCGTATCGGGAGCACGATATCCGTATTCGAAGGGCAAGGGGCAGAAATGGCAGAGGAGTGAACCTGCCAGTGTAAAAATGCCCCCAAAACTAGACAAGGTAATTTTGACCGAACCCGAACCCAACCCATACTTTTACGGGTTAGGGTCTTGATTATTGACCCATTTATTTTTTGGGTTGGGTTAGGATAATAAGTTAATTTTGTGGGTTGGTTTAGGGTAGAGATCTAAACCCATGACCCAAACCGAAACCCGAAAATATATTTGTTAATAATAAAAAAATAAAAATATTAATTTACATGTATATATCATTTTCAGATCAAACTATACTTTAGCATTAAGCCCAAGTGTAGTTGGAATATCCAACCATTAATAATATCACACAATCTTAAATAAGGAAACGGCCCAACCAGCTGCATACCAGATAAAGGGTCCAACCAGACGTTAACATAATGTTGAAAGCCCTAAGGCTCTCGTCTTGCAGACTCACATCCATCTTTATTCTCTATACCGTTGTTCACTCAAGGTTTGTTTTTCTTATTCTAACTGTCATTAATTTTCTGAGGATATAGGTATGTTTAGATTATCTAGAAGGGTGAACAAAAGTAGATGATATATATTTTTTGTAAGATCTTGATTATAGACCTCTAGTGAATTCTGAAGCCAATAATGCAGATAGCGTGCTGCATAAAAGTTCCTTAACTGTTAGTAACGATTAAGTGATTGTGGTTGTACTTTTCTCGGACATAAACACTCAGTTTAAATAGGTGTAATTATTTTAAAACTATCAGTCATAGTTGAGGCTTAGAGCACTAGTTTTAAAATTTCTAACTTTAAAAGATTTGTCTTTAGTGTATTTCTCTAAAGCACAATGAAGATTATCCTTTTCGTTTTCTTCCCAACAAGGTAGAGATGTAGGCTTAGATTGATAAAAATAAACTTATGGAAAAAGTATGAGTTATTCTATTCATGGGAAATTGGTGCAATACTTTAGATTCTTCGCATAACATGGAATTCATTTAAAGTTGGGTCGATCAAACAAAGATTACATCTAAATTAATTTCTGCTCTTAATCCATCTAAATTATTGTATGCTTAAAAAATTGGTTGGGTGGGTTGGGTTAGGGTTGGAGGATTTAAAACGGTTGGGTTAGGGTCAAGATTTTTAGACCCATTCATTTTTGGGTTGGGTTGGATTGATGATATTTTAAATCGGTTGGGTTAGGGTTGATATCAACCCAACCCATCAACCCGAATTGCCAGGTCTACCCAAAACAATCGGTTCCGAACGAACAGTGGCGGAGCCATTCATGTCATTAGGGGGGCTTGGCCCCCAACCTTTTGAGAAAATTTTGAAAGTATATACGTAGATTACTCATATGAATAACAATAAATAGTGACATTTTAGATAATAAAATACAATTATCATGCAAAGTAAATGTATTAGCTGTCATTAACGGTAACTACTCAATCATATTTTATGTTATTTCTAATCTAATCACTGCCAATCAAATGCCACCTTATTAAGTGTAAATCCTTAATTTTTGGTTTCTTCTAATTACCTTACAAGTAGTTTATTTAAGGACTTTCATATCAATGGTTGATTTCATTTATCAAATTCTTTTTGGGCTATCTCCTTGATGATTGTATTTCTGTTTTTTTTTAAATACAAATTTTTACAGTATATTAGTAACTTATACAAAATTAGGTCATGTGTGTAGTATCTTATTTTCATTGTTTCCACTTGACTCCTTAATAATTTGATAATTACCATAAATGCTTGTTTACTAATTTGAAAAAAATATTGAATTTCTTATCAATTAGAGAGCCACTCTAAGTATATGCTATTTTAGGGTGTTTATTACTCTCTTTATATTCTCAATAGATGGGTCTTTTCATTATTTTCAAAATGATAGATGTTTCAGCATGTTTAAATCCTATAATTCCCATCTCTACCCCTTGCCTTTTCTATCACATTCTACTTTTTAATATATTTCAGTTTACAATACAAAAAGTAAGAGCGAAATTGTCTACAGCTAAAATAAAATCTATATTTAAAACAAGATGAAGTATTATTCTTAAATTAGTGTATATGTTTTGAAGACTTGCTAAGTTTTTGGTACCATCATTCCATGGTTTACTTTGTTGTTCTTGTTTGACATTTATATTATATAATAATAATTTTTTATTTCTTAATATACTATTCCTTCTATATGATACTGAATATCTTAGACAATTTACATAGTTTACATATATATAAATCAAAATGCATATTTAAATAACTGAACATTTTATTACATATCATTAATATATATATATAGCTAAAAATAATGTTTGTTACTAATATATTGTTGGCCCCCCTAACAATTAATTCCTGGCTCCGCCCCTGCGAACGGAGCCTAGCTGTGAGCATTTAGTTCGTAGTTTGTAACCGAAGAATTACCATGCTTTGTTTTTTTGGGAAATTTCATGAAATGCCACTATATTGTTGGCTAATTCATGAAATGCCACTAAAAAAAGAAAGTCATAAAATGTTACTATATTTTTTGAAAAGTCCATGAAATACCACTATAGAGAAAAAAGACAAAAATATCCCTACTAGTTAACAAAGTACTTTTAAAGTTCAAAACATGCCTGCTAAGTGTTAAAAATTAACAAAAATATCAAAATACAATAAAAATATAAATAAATTAAATAAATTAAATAAATAAAAAATTATAAAAATAAAAAAACTAAAAAAATTTAAAAAGTTGAAAAAATTAAAATATCATTAAATATTTAAAAAAAATCATTTTTTAAAATTTTTCAATACCATAAAAAGAATATTGAGTTCTAAACAAATAATTTATACAAATTCTTCTACCAATTTAGTACTATAATTTATACCAAATAAGTACCATAATTTTTATCATAGATTTTTTAATTATTATTTGATATCAATTTAGATTATTTATTTCTTAAAATTTAAAAACTAAAATTCTAAACATAATAATTTATTTGAGATGGAGCGACTGAGAATATATATATATAACATACAATATTAAATAGTAAAACTTGTTTGAAATGTAGAATAAAACGTTTTCAGAATAAGCCCATATATTTGTATTTACATTTGGCCTAGTGACAATTACATTAGAATATGTGTTCGGTTTGCTTGGACGCCTAATAGTAGGGCCACAAACATAGAATCCAAAGGTCTGCAAGTATGCTTAGGGTAAAGAGCCTAACATTGCAAACATAAAGGTTAACCATATTCAACTAAAATGGTTGGTCAACAACTTTAAAGAGGATTTGTCTAATTTCGATGTAATAAAACATGTCAAAGTTTATATTTTATGATTAGTAGGAGTAATGTTGATGCCAAACTACAATGAAAATAGCATGGATGTTGCATATATTTCACTTTTGGCAGACTTAATGCAGCAATGGAACACAATTAGGGTTTAGAGTACACGGCTTAAAGAGAGCAAATACAAAATTACTTACACCATTGACCTATCTTAGAATCACTCGATACTACACTAAACAGTCAAATAAAACTAACTAATGATGGAATAAACATCGACACTAAATGTTGTGTACAATATCCAGACTCCTCACATATACCTCATTTATCTTATCCTATTCCTGCAAATTTTATATACTCACATGACCCAATTGGTAATCTTTTTTTTTTGTAATTTAGTGATTACTTGAAGGACTCTAACAGTGATAATTCCATTAGAGCTTAACATCAGTTTGTAACTGTATGATGTAAGTTCTAGCATACTATTACACCAGAAGACAGTGTATGAACTACATCCCATCTTCTTGAAAGTTATCGGTCTACTATGATTACTTTTTACATTCATAACATTAGGCTCTTACCAAACAACTCCTTATATAGAACTATTACATCCAGGGGAGGAGCTAGCGGGGAGATGGAGGGAGCAAAACGCCCCCAACTATATTAAATTACATAAAAATAGTGTAAAAAAATATTTTAAACATCACAAACCCCCTAGTTATTTATAATTTTATACATGTGCGCCCCTAATTACATAGTGTAACACCCCAACCGTAAACTCCACATTTAATAATTAATCGTAGCGGAAAACTATAACATAAACACTAACTAAAAAGGGCGGTGTTACACGCCGTTAGCCACCCACGTGGCTAACAAGGTTAACTCATACAAAATGTATCGGTCTGATGGACAAAGATTCCCGAGCATTAGTTACAAATCCTTCACATACTTATAAACCACACTATACTGAGTGTTATTGTACAAAAATCACCATTCTATTCTAATTCCATCAAAATATACAAGCACAGTGCACAGGCGCATCTCGGGTCCACTATCCAAAAATAACAAAAGAATTTCTTTTTACTCCAATGCTAAAGCGACTCCGCTTCTTCAATCCTCATCCTAAAATAAAATATGGTGCCCCGAAGGGCTCAGCAACCCTTGGCTGGTATGATTAACGTGTAGCTCGTCGACTACTGGGATACATGCAACTATTTCTCATAACAAACATGGGATTCATTTTAACAAACAACATACATGAACATAGCAATATTCATTGCATAACAACAACATACATACGACATAAACAGGAAACGAATCGCTTGAGGAAACGAACCAAATAAAAGTTAGCCAAATTTGGTGAGCCTAGAGAATGATTTCATTCTCATGTCGAGCTCGTTACATAACATGTTAACGCTCTTTTTATCGAACGTTTAATTTAACTTAAGACGTGTCGGACGTAGTGGGTCCAACACACCATACACATATTCCCCTTAACCCCAATCTTAAGTCAAGGCAGGAGAGTCATTTATTAGACTCATGGGAGATTGTATTCCAAGAAGGAAAACAACCAAAACAGGGAGAAAGTCGAATTTGATCCAGATATCGACTTCCATACATACACGCGTGACCGGACTCCGGATTCCTCACCCCCCAAGTTATACTTTGGTTAGAAGCTCCACTTTTCGGAACTTATCGTATCATGTGAAGTTTTAATTAGTCAACTTCAGTTAGGCAACCCGGGAGATAGGATACACATCAACATACATGAATATAACAACAATCTTTACACATAACAACATACATCGCATGGATAGCCGTAATTAGAACGTTTCCGTAAGTTGGGACGTTAAAACCGAATACTGTTCTATTATGTGATCCTAACGTTGGTTAACTAACGGGGTTAGCACGTATTCGAGGTTAGACGGTATCGGAACAAACGTGCCACATAAAACAATAACTGTGAACTCATTTCATGTTTTAATCTTACAAGGTCGTAAACATCCAGAAAAAGCAACCAAACACACAAGCCGGTGTAAACCGGTAGCAAACAGACTACAAGAAAACCATACCTTGGTCCTTGCTGCGTTCGTTGACCACCGAATGCAGCTCCTATACATATTTAATCATGTCGGTTAATTACCGTACTTAACTCCTAATTAGCTAATTACTTAACATAATTATATGGTATACTTTCACACTTAACTCATGGTTGTTCACACTCCTAATGGTCATTAAAAGTCACTAAGCATGTTCTAACAATCATATAATATCATTAACATTCAAATCTCCACCTTAGAATTGCTTAAAAACAGTTTATGGGACATTTTTAGAGTGGTTCGGGTTTGTGTATGGGGTTACAAACCCGGACCAACCCATCGCAAAACATTCTAGCCATTTTTCTGTCTGGTCTGGGTTTGTGTCCGGGGTTATAAACCCGGACCAAACTCTGGAATGACTCTTGGGTATGTTTTTAGGGTAGTCCGGGTATAGGGACCGGTTTGCAAAACCGGACCAACCCATCGCAAAACATTCTGGCCATTTTTCTGTCTAGTCTGGGTTTGTGTCTGGGGTTATAAACCCGGACTAAACTCTGGAATGACTCTCGGGTATGTTTTTGGGGTGGTCCAGGTATAGGTACCGGTTTGCAAACCTGGACCATCCCAGATTTACCCCATTTTATTGTTTTTCAACCCCTAGTTCATACCTAACTCTCTCCTAATCTTTCTACATGTAATCTAGCATGTTTTAACACTAATTTGGCACCTTAAACCTCTCTAATTCCTTATCTAAATTCATCACCCAATTCTTGATTATATTCACCCAATTTTTCACACTTATTTCTCCTAGAACTTACACTTTGTTTCCAAGGTTCCAAAATGCACTTTTGCTCACCTTGTCTTACGCATTCATTGCTTCATAACTAATGTACCTATAGTCATGTAACTACAGCATTTTACTCCTAGTTTTTTCCAACAACATAACTGAAACCCCTAACCTTAAAAACTTAATTAAATGATCTATTAATAATCATCTTAATACCATTGGGGAACAATCTAAGATCTCAACAAGGCAAAAACATGCCTTAAGATCGGTAAAGCCAAAAATGTGCTTTAAGACACCATAGAGATTGTGTGACCTCAAATAGGATCCAAAGTGGATTCCTAAGTATTATAATTAAGTAATGAACACTATAAAACTATTTTCAAAGGAAACCAAACTCAAAAACATGTTCTAACACAAATTGTGCTTTAAAACTCCTTAAAGCACGTTTTTGAGAAAAATTGACTTTCTAAGTGGGTTTTGAGTGGTGTTAGGGGTTGTATTTTACCTTGCTATACTAATGTGCTATAATGTACCACATTATAAGGTCTAATTCTAAGATTTTCAAAAAAATCACAAATATGGCATTCATTTGTGAATAGTAACCGAAATAGTACATTTTTAAGTAATGTTGACTAAGCAAAGTCAATGGTCAATGCTTGACCCTTCATTGACTACATGGAGGCGGAAAGATAAAGGAAGGAGGATAGCACATCTAGCTTTATGAAAAATATCAAGCCAATTTGGTGCATCATCATTTTACTATTCCATTAATTACTTTTCTTTCATTTAAACACCAAACCAGCCTTTCTCTTTCCCCTTGTCCTGTTCCAGCCAAATTCTTTACTCTCTTAGAACCTCCCAAGCTATGTTCTTGAGCTATCAAGGTAGAAATCCAACTCACTCCACCTAAGGTAATGTTTTAAGGCTTAAATTATCTCTTTTTCTTCATCTCTTCATTACCTACACATGGAACTAACTATCTAGCACTTTCCATGGTTAAATATCAGTGTGCTAATCCTTGATTGAGTACCCATTTTCGGCTGAAACTATAACAAGGACCAAGGTGGTCAAAATTCCATTTTTAAGGTAAAAACATACCTTAAGGAATTCCTTTCTTCATCCAATTTTCTTGGTTTGATTCCTATGAGTTTATACACTCATAATCTTCCCATTTTCATGTTGGTTCAGTGTGATAACCCCTTGGAGCAAGAGTGGCCAAAAACAAGGAGAAAATTCATACTTTAAGGCATTTTGCCAAGGTAAAATCTATTACCATAGCACCTTGTTGTTGTCTAGCTATTCCCCATGTTTCTATGGTGATTTTAACACCCTAAGGTGTTCTGTATTCAGGCCAAAATCATTTTGAGACAGCCTTTCCATTTTAAGGTAATTTTTGCCTTAAATCTTACATTAAATTGTTCCTTATGGTTAGCTCATGCTTGGAGTATAACCATATCTTATTTTGCTGTATAAAACATGTCAAAGTGTTGTGCCAATTTTTCCTCCAAGCTTCCGTGGCTATATAGAGCATTTATACACCTTAATTCAAGGTATACATGCTTTTATCTTATGTTAAAATGTTTTCTAAGCATATATATTATATGTGCCGAGAGTGGACAGTTTTATATGTTTAATTATAACCTAAGTGTGACCAGAAATGATTTATTTAATATAGGCTAGTCATTTAAGTGGTTTAATTAACATAATGGTCAAATTAAGACATTATGTGGAAGAATTGGTAATTTTGGAGAAGTTGGTGGTAGGCCGAGAGTTTATAGTATTTTCTAAGCTATTTATGTGTAATTTTATGTTATAAAGCAAAGTTGTAATAAGGCCATGTCATTAGGCCATTTTAATTTAAGTTTAAAAGCTTATTTAATTTAGTTTATGCATTTAGCATTTAATTTGGGGTCAAACGGTAATTACTGGAAAATTATAAAGCCTTGGGCTATTTTAGGTGAAATATGGGGTTTAAAATGAATTTAAATAAAAATTATAACATTTTATAAAGTTTTGTGTCAAAATTGTAATTATAGGAAAGTTTGGGGTATATATTGTAATTACCAAGAGTTTGGGCTCAAAATGGGATTTAGAAGTCAAGGTTGACTATATAGAAGACTTTGACCAAATTTGGGAATTTATTAAATACTAGCTTATAATAAGCTACGTATTAAATTATAAAAGATATATAAATATTGGGGTGGATTGGTAATTTCTGAAAATTCTGGGTACCAAATGGGGTTTAGAACAGACCTTGGTTTATTAGGAATTTTTAGGAATTTATTTGGTTAAATTTGGAGCTAATATGGATTATATAAGTATAATATATGATATTTTATAGGGAAAATTCACGATATACCCCTGTTTTCTTTCGTAATTCACAATATACCCCTGTGATTTTCGTAATTCAACTTTAAACATGCTTAAATGTTGTCCAAAATTGATGAAACTTTACATGGACGATGCTAAAGTGTTATATTTTGGTCCAATATCAAATTTGAAGTTTTTAAAGCTCACATGTGACCTGTGGGACCCAATGAATATGTGATTGTTCATTGGGTCCCACAGGTCACATGTGAGCTTAAAAAACTTCAAATTTGATATTGGACCGAAATATAACACTTTAGCATCGTCCATGTAAAGTTTCATCAATTTTGGACAACATTTAAACATGTTTAAGGTTGAATTACTAAAACCACAGGGGTATATTGTGAATTACGAAAGAAAACAGGGGTATCTCGTGAATTTTCCCTATTTTATATCATTGTTACATATGGGTAACATATGTGGTAAGAACCGTAAATACTAAAAGTATAAGGTTAGGAATGAGGTTTCAAAAAAAAAAGTATAAGGTTAGGAATGAAGTTTATAACCTTCTGGTATAGTTTGGTAATTTTTGGAATTATATATGAGGTTTTATTAAGGCATATGTATAATATATAGTTTTAATGACATTAGAAACTATATGTTATAAAATGGGGTTATTTGGTGAATATGGGTTGGAAATTAATTTAGAACAGACCTAGGGTCTGTTCGGTTGATTTGAGGATTTATAACCATAGGTTATAATAATATTAAGGTTTAAGGATTATAATATAAGGTATACATTATAAGTGTAGCAATGAAATATAATTTGGGGTTGTTTTGTAAATTCTGGAAGTATAGTGAAATTAAATAAAAACCGACAATAGTATGGTCTGTTTGGTATTTTGTAACATTTTATAATCATAAGTTATAAATGTTTTAATGACATAAATGTCATAATATATGTTATATAACTATAATATAACATTATATAAATTATGTGGTGGATTTTGTAAATATTAAGGAACACAAGTGCTGTTCGGTAATAATGGGTATTTTAGTATAGAATTTATAATATGGTTTTTAATGTTATAAAGGTTGTAACATTTATAATATAAGGAATATTCATTGAAAGAGAATGAATATATTATAAAGAATTACCATATAATAAATGGTCCCATAATACATATATATAAATAAATATATGTTATGGAGTGAGAAATACAATATGGTTCAATAACCATATAATATCATAATTAAAATGATATAAGATAAGAAGAAAAAATTATAAACATTAGATAATAAAATTCTAATGTTTGTTGTACATAAAATAATAAGGAGTTATATAATTCAAAGTATTTTCAATATGAATTATACAACATTACACTTGGAAAATCTAACCTTAGGAAAATAAATACTAAGGTGAGATGTATAATATATGATTAAGATTATACATGCAATATAGTGATAAACTATATAATATACAAATGTGTATTAAATTACATGCGGTAACAAACGTTTAAAGTTAAGTATATTAATATACACGACGTAACCGCACATGTAATATAGCGTTTTTCCTAATCCCGAGTTAAACCGAAAACCCGAGAGGCGTTATTAGTTAACAACGGGGAATAACCGAGACGGATTGGTAACGGTACGGGGTGTCGTAGTGTATTGTTAGTATGAGATGCTGATGCATAGTATGATGCATATTAATAGATTGTTAGAGGCGTCTCGAGGATCGCCAGAGGATTTAGCTGATTCATACTCCACTGCTTATAATCCCGGTGCACGGTATGTTATTATGTGGCTTGATTGTCTCTAAGGATTTCCTCAGTTCATACATTGTGTGAAAATCTGTGTTAAGATTGAATGTCTGCTTGTGTGAATTAATATGCTTGAGTTGTGTATTAATGCTGCTTTATTATTATTACTGTTGTACGATAACAGTATTGTTAGTATATATGAACATATTATAAATCGAACTTGCGGCAATGATGCTATCTTATATGTGTAATATAAGGAACGTAAGTAAAACGTTGTAGCATTAGGATAATAAGATATATATTATCCGAGACTTATAAACGGGGCATTGGCCTTTTTAACGCCGCTCTCGTATCTAACACTGGATTCCGAGTCGACATACTCAGGATTGGACTAATGACCTTAGTCCGCTGTGTTAGGAAAATGGTAATACGATGCGATGGTATAGATAAGATAATCAAGAGGATGTGGCTCTTGCTGTGAATTGTGATCAATTAACGATACTAGGATGCTGTGTGGGTATCTGTAAGTATCAAGATAAATTTCCAACGGACTACAGATGATTCGTCGGTCGGAGACTCTACCGTTGAGTGGCTACTACCGTGGGTGACCCGCCATATGAGATGGGTAACTTAGAGACGCGTCGCTTTAAACAAGACGTCGTCATTAGGTATACTGAACAATTACGAACGGCTACATTAGCTAGTAACAGTAGGCGAACATTATTTGGGATTGGATTACATGCCAAGACGGGAATTTATGCTTACTTATAATCCTTGTTCTTTCGCCTTGTTGTTCATTGGTTATTGATAAGTGCAAAACATATAGACTTATTAGGGTTTAATCACCTTATTAATTGTAGCATTTTTAGTAATGTTTCTCACTTATCTAGGGTTTTTCCTATAATTATGTTGTTATATTAACTGATGTATTTTATGTGTTATTATGTAGGAAAAATACCTAATACACACATGTATTTATAGGGATTAAAACAAGGTCACACGTAAGGAGGTGCAGTGGTGTGTCCGCCCCTGCAACCGCCTAGGGTTAGGCGGACAACACCCATGCAACCGCCTCTACAACCGCCTTGTAATAGGAGGACATGAAGGTGGAGACCGCCTCTACAACCGCCCCTTGCAAAGGCGGACATGAAGGTGGAGACCGCCTCTACTACCGCCTCTATTAGGGCGGACGTGAGTAACATGCACCATGCAACCGCCTAAAGAACATGCGGACGTGAAGCGGACGTTTGTAAAATTCCAGATCTGAAAGGGTTATCTTTTTCGCTCGTCGACTTCGCCCGTCGACTTGTTTCTACCTTCCATCTACTCCGCCCACCGCCTACCATAAATCGCTCACACGTTGCAGCTCTGTCCCCTGCAATCAATGAGCTGCAATCAATGAGCTGCAACTCTGCCTCTTCTGCTTCCTCAATAAATACAACGCTCAATTTACCTTCTCCAGGGTCCTTCCAGAGGTTCCGTCCGTGGTTCCTGGAGTTCCAATTCACCATCATTCCATCTTCGTACCACTACACTTTCACTCACTCGTTCATTTCATTTCTAATCTCCTGCTTCTCCATTTGTTTTTCTTTACATCTCATTATTCTCACCTCTAGTCTCACGTATTTAAATAGAAGATCAAACTATTAATATGTAGGCTAGTTTACGTATGCTCTCGGAATAATTATTATGTATCTGTATTAATTATGCAATATGTTTTACTGGTTTTAATTTTAATGAAGTTGTTACGCTTAAAGGTTTTCTCACATCTTTTTAATAAATGTCATGAGTTCTTAAATTGCTTTACTAAGTCTATTTTGATCAGACCGGTGATAAATAGACAGGTTAATTAAGCCGTATAACTGGAGAAAGCTTATTATGATTTAATGAGTTAGTATTTCAAGTTGCAAGAATAAAATCCTCATACTCCTCTGCCGTCCACCAGTAGGTGCTTGAGTTTTCATCGGACCTTGCACAACTGGAACGAGTTCTTATGAGGCTATGATTTAGTCCTTAAGATAAAAACAGGATCTTGCCAAACAATTATAATTAAACCAGTAGACCTAGCATGAAAGAGCAGATAATATTAATCTGAACCGGAGTCCGTTTAGTTTATCTGTAACTTAGTTTATTTAATCTTTCCTTTTAATTTATAAAAACAAGTCAATTAATCCCCCCTTTGTGACACGCTTAGGTACTATAATATGACATTAGTCCCACGGTTCGACATCCGGTCGCTTACATTTTTACTATACTACCACGACCGGGATTTTGTTTGCAGCCCGATGTTTATTTTGAGTTTTAATTTCTTTTCTTTTATTTTTACACCAGTTTAACCACTCACCATCTAACGTCTGCAAAATGGCGCGTTGCCGGGGACTAGATTTATTCTAGTTCCTAAGCCCCGGATTATTCACCTGTTTAATTATAAATATTTTGTTCTCTTATTTCGTTAATATTGTCTATAATATTTGCTTAAATGTTAATATTAATATCTACTATATTTTGTTAATATTAATTATCTAATAATCTGTTAATATTAATTGGACACCTGACTTTGGACATATGAACGGACATCTGACTTCGGACATCTAACTTCTGACATCTAATTACTAACTCTTATATTATTGTCATTTCTTTCCATTGTCCTTCAATTTCCAGTATACTAACTACTAACTTATAATTTCTGTCATTTAATTTTTTGTCATTGTCATATTCCATGTCTCTAACATTTAATTTCCATTGTCCTTAACATTTAATTTCCATGTCCCTAACATTTAATTTATGTCATTTTAACTACTAACTTATAATTTATGTTATCTAATTCCTAACTTATAATTTTATGTCATTTTTATTACTAACCATTATTTTATGACTTCATTATTTTTGTTGTTGTTTAATAAGGATAAAATTCAAAAAAAAAAACGCAAGCAGTGGTATGACCGCCTCCAGTCCGCCTAGCCAACCGCCTCCTGTCCGCCTAAAAATGAGGTGGTCTCCGACGCGGACAACACTGAAGCCAGTTCGCCACCCCTTGTCCGCCTCTCTACAAGCGGACGTCCAAGCGGACGTCCCTTGACTCCGAAAAAAAAAACGCCGCGTTTTAACTAGTTTGTTCTTCCCTGAAACAAATCTCGATCTGCTCCATTTCAACCCGACGACAGGAAGAACAAGCAGGCGCGCGAGCTCCCCTCCTCCTCAAATCGACACATCTTCTTCAATTCTCCACCAAATCACGCAAGGTTAGTACCGAAATCTTCGTTTTTCAATTCTCTACGTTTCTATAGCTTCAAATCCACAAATGATCAACTACACTAGGAGAAATTAAGGACTGAACTTTCGAACCCTAGGTCGACCCGTTCAAAAATTTCGAGCTTAATATGCGATTTTTGTCTCAAATTCTTCTTCTATAATTATATTATACATGCACAAGGTTTAATCTACACTGATTATACTTAAATTTGTTGTTTTGGGTGAATTCCAAATTTAGGTATATGTAGATACGAGAATTGCTTGTTCAAAAATGCATTTTTCGAATTCTGTAAACCTTGTTGTTACATTAACCGATTAAATATATGATTTAGTAAGTTATATGTGGATTTATGCTGATAACGGTATTAAATTACCTTGTGTTTGACTGATTTAATTGTGGAGAATCGAAGATTTTTAGGGGAGGTTCTGTCGAATTTCGATAGAATTTATGTTGTATAATTATTCTGTTTATATTTCACATTATTTGTTCTTCTTGTTTTCTATTTTGCTAATTTACTAAGTTGTTTATGTCAAATATTAATGTTCTGTTGTTATTTAATTTTTATGTTGTTTTGTGTTTATTAATTTTCATGTTATTATTACTCTGTTTAATATTAAATATTAATTGTTATGCTGTTAATATTTGTTTACTTTCAAAATTTCAAATTATTAGTATGCCTCCTCGTATGCGTGGTGGTATTTCTGGTTTTGGACCTGCTAGGGGCGACTGCCCTGGAGCATCATCTTTCTATAACCGCCTCGTCATCCGGATCTTCGGGATGACGGCTTTATCTCAGCAGAGGCTCGTGCTTGGTACGATCTAGGCAGAGATTTTGTGATAGAGAGGAGATTTGCACCAGAGGTGCTAGAGGCTGCAGGGGTGGATACTCTATTTGCCAGATTAGGACTTTCGATGGTCCTAAAGATAGGTGCGGGAGTCTTTTGTGCAGAGGTGGTTAGAGAGTTTTATGCTAATGCCCAGGCGGGCAATCTGAGCATTACCTCTTTCGTACGCCATCGCCCCGTGGAGATCACACCCTCGACATTCTCATTTATCTTCCAGATCCCGGTTAATCCGGGCGATTGCCGAGGATTCACAGAGGACCACATGCATATGTCGAAGTCGAGGTGGCTTCAGGATGTAGGTCGGAGGACCCGACATCGAGGGGAGGAGGACAAGGAAGTCCTCCCTTTCGCGAGCTTCCCTACACTGCAGCAGAGGCTTCTCTTGGACATCATTGGCCATCAGATTCGCCCATCTGCGGCGCATGATGCTTCTGATGAGGACTGCGCCTTACTAGACTACCTCCTCTCTCCATCTCCACCCACTCAGCGCCTCTCCTTCAGCCATATCATGTTCGACCAGCTCCATAAGGTGGTTTCCTATCTGAGGACGAAGAAGAAAAAGATCACCCCTATTTTTCCCTTCTCCATCTGGTACTACCTTATCACTCACCTCCCAGCAGAGGCCTTACATGGTGTAGAGCTCCAGACAGGAGAGCGCCCAGTCACACTGCAGACTGTGCGGCGCTGGGGCTTTACGCGCTTAGACGACGGTACTTGGGTGAAGGGTAGCGCTGCCCGGTCTTCCACTGCATCATCCACAGCAGCAGGACCCTCTACGGGAGCTACACCTTCTGCTGATCCCGACCACCCGTCCGCTGAGACTGCACAGGGAGAGGAGCCCTACGTGCCGACTACTGACGTGATGCAGACTCCAGCTCCTGTTCCTATCTCCACAGATCTACAGGCTCAGTTCCAGACCTTCCATCAGATGCAGCAGCAGATGCATCAGTGGTTCGAGAGCTTTGAGCAGACTCAGCAGAGGATGCTGGCTGAGCAGTCACAGATGACGCAGCGCTTAGATCGGAGTGACGAGTTGTATTCATGGGTGACACAGCGCTTAGACCGGAGTGACGAGTTGCATGCATAGACCGCTCAGCTCATGCAGCATCTCCTCGCTCAGATAGGCCAGGGACCAGCACAGCCTTCACAGCCTCCACCACCACCGCAGTGATTTTATTTTTATTGTTATCTTTATTTATTGTATTTTATTTTGTTCTGTTGTTACTGACATTTTGTAGACTATACTTTTAAACCTTATCAAACTTCAGGAAGGTAACAGTTCAGTTTGCTTCATGTTTTTTTTTATGTAGTACTTTATTATTTTTGCTTAAGTTATTTATGCCTAATTATTTATATTTTCATATTATTATTTTCTTTTTGTGCTACTTGAGTTCTGCTGGCTATATATTTCCCTTTTCAGAATAAATATTCGAACATATAGCTGAACTCGCCTAAAAGAGCAACCTCAGTTGCTCTAGGAATTACGATACCTTCGGTTGAACACTTGCGCAACTTAAGTGTGAGAACGTCTCACCCCTACCAAAGCTTAAGTGTGAGGAAGGATACCTTCCTCAATCTACGATACAAGGGGAGTTTCAATTCTTCCTTTATTATATTGCTGTTCAACCTATTGAGTTTAATCCTTTATGAGTCTGTCATAATTTGAAAGGTCATTTTCTTGATTTTAATTCTGAACAATGAGGACATTGCTCTTCTTAAGTGGAGGAAGGAGAGACCTTTCCCTGAAATTATGACAGTAGTTCGATAATGCCACACTCACTTTTTGCTACTCTAAACTGCCTAAATAAAAAAAATTGATAAAAATGAGATAAAATAATTGTAGAAGTGTCTGAAATTATGTCAGGTGACAACTGAAAGATAGTTTTATTTTAAGAAGTTTGTATAAAATTATTTTCCTTCAAAATACTCTATTTCCACTCAAAATATGATAGATCTGCTAGTTGTAAAAACCAATTTAGTTTAGCTTGGGATTATGGAAATATGTGGAAAGTCAAGGAAAGAAAAGGATAAAGACAAGGTACTCCACTGTTTATGAATTTTTCTAACCAAAAACAGGCCTCGTCTATCCGGTTATTAAGTTCTTTGGGGTGCTTTAACACCTATCTACCTAAGGTCTCGTGACCTGGGATAGAAGACCCAACACCGCTACAAGGATAGAGAGAAAAGTCTGGGGTACAGAAAAATAATGCAATTCAAAAATATATATAAAAATAATATGTGCTTTGTATATACAATTTGCACATTAAAAAAAAAACAGGCCTCGTCTATCCGGTTATTAAGTTCTTTGGGGTGCTTTAACACCTATCTACCTAAGGTCTCGTGACCTGGGATAGAAGACCCAACACCGCTACAAGGATAGAGAGAAAAGTCTGGGGTACAGAAAAATAACGCAATTCAAAAAAAAAATATAAATAATAATATGTGCTTTGTATATACAATTTGCACATTCAAAAAAAAAAAGATGTGAATAATAAATTGCAATTTATATTTATAAACATGAGTACGTGGTGTTGAAAGGTATTGCGGAATAAGGCATTACTTCACACCCCTTGTCATCCAGGACTAGAGAATTGAAATTGGTTGGAAATCCCAGGTTAATCTAACTTGTTTTCTGCGGTCTAGTTTTTCTATGCTTTTATTAAATTGTTCTTCTTCACTGTTTATAAAAACCTACTTCTAAGAGCAGAATTATTCTTTCAATTGTCACTTTGTCTAAATTCCCTTCTACACTTATTTAATCTTGTTTTATTATTTTGGCTTAGAGATAATTATATTCCTTATTTGCTTGAGGACAAGCAAAAGTCAAGTGTGAGGAAGTTTGAAAAGTGCAAACTATAGACTTATTAGGGTTTAATCACCTTATTAATTGTAGCATTTTTAGTAATGTTTCTCACTTATCTAGGGTTTTTCCTATAATTATGTTGTTATATTAACTGATGTATTTTATGTGTTATTATGTAGGAAAAATACCTAATACACATGTATTTATAGGGATTAAAACAAGGTCACACGTAAGGAGGTGCAGTGGTGTGTCCGCCCCTGCAACCGCCTAGGGTTAGGCGGACAACACCCATGCAACCGCCTCTACAACCGCCTTGTAATAGGAGGACATGAAGGTGGAGACCGCCTCTACAACCGCCCCTTGCAAAGGCGGACATGAAGGTGGAGACCGCCTCTACTACCGCCTCTATTAGGGCGGACGTGAGTAACATGCACCATGCAACCGCCTAAAGAACATGCGGACGTGAAGCGGACGTTTGTAAAATTCCAGATCTGAAACGGGTTATCTTTTTCGCTCGTCGACTTCGCCCGTCGACTTGTTTCTACCTTATCCATCTACTCCGCCCACCGCCTACCATAAATCGCTCACACGTTGCAGCTCTGTCCCCTGCAATCAATGAGCTGCAATCAATGAGCTGCAACTCTGCCTCTTCTGCTTCCTCAATAAATACAACGCTCAATTTACCTTCTCCAGGGTCCTTCCAGAGGTTCCGTCCGTGGTTCCTCCTGGAGTTCCAATTCACACCATCATTCCATCTTCGTACCACTACACTTTCACTCACTCGTTCATTTCATTTCTAATCTCCCGCTTCTCCATTTGTTTTCTTTACATCTCATTATTCTCACCTCTAGTCTCACGTATTTAAATAGAAGATCAAACTATTTAATATGTTAGGCTAGTTTACGTATGCTCTCGGAATAATTATTATGTATCTGTATTAATTATGCAATATGTTTTACTGGTTTTAATTTTAATGAAGTTTGTTACGCTTAAAGGTTTTCTCACATCTTTTTAATAAATGTCATGAGTTTCTTAAATTGCTTTACTAAGTCTATTTTGATCAGACCGGTGATAAATAGACAGGTTAATTAAGCCGTATAACTGGAGAAAGCTTATTATGATTTAATGAGTTAGTATTTTCAAGTTGCAAGAATAAAATCCTCATACTCCTCTGCCGTCCACCAGTAGGTGCTTGAGTTTTCATCGGACCTTGCACAACTGGAACGAGTTCTTATGAGGCTATGATTTAGTCCTTAAGAATAAAAACAGGATCTTGCCAAACAATTATAATTAAACCAGTAGACCTAGCATGAAAGAGCAGATAATATTAATCTGAACCGGAGTCCCGTTTAGTTTATCTGTTAACTTAGTTTATTTAATCTTTCCTTTTAATTTATAAAAACAAGTCAATTAATCCCCCCTCTTGTGACACGCTTAGGTACTATAATATGCACATTAGTCCCACGGTTCGACATCCGGTCGCTTACATTTTTACTATACTACCACGACCGGGATTTTGTTTGCAGCCCGACGTTTATTTTGAGTTTTAATTTCTTTTCTTTTATTTTTACACCAGTTTAACCACTCACCATCTAACGTCTGCAGTTATGCTATGTGGTTATGTGATGTATGTTTGTGGATTTGTTGAATGAGTCGCAGTACTCATATGTGTGTTGTGAATTGGTTTAATTAAGTCGTTGTACTCATATCTATGTTGGAACTGGTTGAACCGAGTCGCTGTACTCATGTGTGGATTATTGTGGATTGATTGGTTAAGCAGAGTCGTTGTACTCAAATATGAATTATTAAGTGCTTCGTTGAGTGGAGTCTTCGTACTCATATATGCGTTGTAACGCTTTCAGTTGGTTTATTGCGATGTGACGTGAGAAGTCGGGGGCTTGTTTGCTATTTGAGTTTACTGCAATATATTTGTTGCTTTACAATTTTTATATTAAACTACATGCATGAAAATGAATTGCATGCTCTCGACCAATTAACTGAGGGTCTGAGGGGGCATGACGGTCATGTAGTAACATACTCATCAGGGGCTGATTCCATACCACAAACAAATATTTTGCAGGCATGCAGCTTCCGGTGTCGACAGAGAGTGGGACACGCTGGGTAAAGTAGTAACCGTTGTTAGGTATGTACTGTCGTATTTCGATACGTACATAGGAACATGTATAGGACTGGGATACTTAGAATGCTCACTAGGGTTGTATTTATGTTGGAACAGAATGTTTAATCTATCTCTTGTTGTCACTGTGGAAAATTGTTTCGTATTATGAATATGTCAGTAAGCACGTTATTACTCGTATGGGCGAGTGAGAAAAGTGACACCATTAGTTCGATTGTTTAGATTACCGTTGCGATTACAATGTTAAGTAAGTCGTTTAGGAGCTGATTAGAGTAGGGGTGTTACAAAAGTGATATCAGAGCGGAGTACCGCTCTGATGACAAGAGATAGTAGGATTTAGACGGTGAGCATAGGTTTTGGGAATACGGGAAACGTTGTGAGGATACGTGACCTTGCGAGGTCGATGCAATGCTTAATGTTTGCACACAATAGTCGTAGAGGCACTTCAATATTAGACGACCGAGACTGCGGTATGAGACCGAGTAAAGGTCTAACCCGTCCTCTTGACATACGTCAGGGAGAGGTTTGGGTAAGAGTACTAAGGAAGGACGAGGCGCAGCGGAAGGTGGCAAAGGTCCAGCAACCCAAGTGACGCGGAGACGGTGGGAACCGCTAGCACTTGAATGGGAGAGCATCCCGGGAATTTATAATGGTACCCCTCCCGCCGGAGCCCGTACCTCGAGTACTGCCTAGTGAGGTAATGAAATTAGAAGCACCACGGAGATAATTCTCCTGATCGGGAAGACCCGATGTGATTGCTATAAGAATTATGTTAATTGTAGAAAATAAGACTTTGTGTTGTGATGAATTGTTTAGGACCGGGGGTCCTGGTAATGACGTAATGTCTACCATACCAAGTATGAAATGAATATTAAACCGAGGTTGAGGAGATAATTTCTGTAGGACTAATGGGGCCAGCTTGCCATAAGCGCAGCGACCCTGTCCTACATCCAGGAAAGCACCGATAGGTGCGCCTAGGGGAAAGAAGTGGAAACAACAAGTAAAGATTAATTTATAGATGTGTAGCATGTGGAAATGACCGATTTTTCAAAGTCTCACCCGAAGCGACTGACTATGAGCCCTTGCAACACTAGAGGTTCGAGATGGCCGATGTGCATGGGGAGCAGTCACGAGAGCTTACTAGATAGGAACTCGCCAAGATTGCTACAAGGCAGCACCTCGGGAGTGAAGAAACGCCTAATTACCACGTCAACCTTATGGAAACGGGTATGGGAACGAGACTACATGTTGTAATGAGGACCTCCTCGACAGGAGTGGAAACCCGATTAGGGAATGGCACTATAACTGACACGCACCGTACCGGTGGCTCAGTCTGTATGGCGCACTTGCCACAGCAAGTGCTATACTAATCAAAGTACTAAATTTCAACCTGCCTTGCGCACTTGCTACAGCAAGTGTAGTGACAGTAAACTATCCTCGAAGGACCGAGTAGTCCAGGTGGTTACCAATAAACACTAAACTTTCGGGTGAGTCCGTAATGCAATGAAGCAAGGACATAGCCTTTTTAAAGGCAGGGTTATGAAACCCTTGGGTTGGAGGTCAATAAAACCTCAGGAAGACCTAGCCGGTCTGACCATTAAACCTGAAAATAATACACCATTTAGTAGAGTGTGAAAAGGGAGTTAATGAGAACAACAGTAATTAGCGCCTATGAGCCTAACCCCAGTGCCGGTATGGACATTAAATGTCAAGTAATACCGGTGGGGAGTGTCGAGTCTTCAGAACCAGCACAACCATACTTAGGGAGTGCGCGACACTTGTGGTTAAACCACTACCATTGAACATTGCCGGAGGGCAAGAAGTGAGCTATATAAGCCAAGACTTTAATTAAAACCCATCCAACTGAGTGGATGAAAATAATAGACAAGTGTCGTTATGGCAAGCTATTTGGGAGTTATAAGAGAAGGATAGACATATACGAACGTGCAATGAAGGGGTTGATGTTATGCCTGCACCGCACACGCGGGGGTGTTGTGAATCCATTATGCTACTAGACTCTCGTACGGAGGGTAGTGGATATTAACTGAACAATGAATTTACCTGAGGACGGCAGATACCATTACCTCGAAGAGGATGAAGGTGATACGAGTTGAATAAGAGTTATGACGATATAATGGAGAGCGATGATCGGCAGAACACACTAAGTTTGTGGGTGCCCAATTGTAAACCTTAGGAGAGAGTTTTAGAACCAACTAGGATTAAATTAAATACAGAGACTAACAAGCATCCAACTATCAGGTTAGACACTGAGCCTAAATACCGTATGTCACACGCCTACAGAAGGATACCTTTAATACCGCTATAATGACCTAAAATCTAGGAAAGCGAAGGTGATAAATCACAAACACTAATTAAAATTAGACTAAAGAGGGACTACCTAAGACAGGGAAAACACGAGGTGTCAACCAGTATCATGGAGCCCAGACTACACCAGAGGGTGTAACCCAATGAATTGGGTGGAGTTGGAGAACTAAAAACTCATATCTAAACGACGTTAATAGCTAGGAGTGAACGGGAGAGATAGTAAGCAGTTACAAAACCCCACTCATAGATACCAGATAACGAGCATGTGAAAACCAATATTAGGGCGCTAGTCGCAAACACCTATCTTAGAGAAGGTAATGAATATAAATATTAATAAAGGAACCCATAGAACTGAGAGAACCCTCTAGGGCCATTCTGACGTTAAAGGTTAAGAATTGACAGCCTAGTTACTCCAACATAAATTATCAGGACTAAGAGTGCGATAACCACCTAGTACGAACACTACGAGTGCACTAAATGAGACATGGGATGACCACACTTCTAGGAGCTTGTGGGCCTGACGAAACTTACTTTAAATTAGTTGGGTAAGTAGTAATGTATCAGTATGGTACCCCATGTATGTAAACGAGTAGTGTAAGGACCCAGGAGGTAATCAACTCTGTGTCTAAGTCAGTGAATGGAATCCTGACTAGGTAAACCACGAATTGATGTGAGAGATCTCAGTCAAACCAACAAGGTTGGGGAAATCAAGAATAGCTTGATAGTAAACGACAAAAGGTCACAACTCCATAGTGGATAAGTTAGAACACAAGTTTTGGAGATTTTCGTAAACGAGGAAGCCAAGGCCAATTTAATGGTAAAGGCAAGGAGAACCCATGAATGAGAAGATGAAGTGTGGCACCTTAGGAAGTTGTATGAGAGAAACCTTTGTAATATCATAGATGCTACCCAAAAAGGGGGCACGGAAAAGAGTCATATTATGCATTGAGGGCGCGAAGATGAGGTTGCACTGAATAATAATAACCACATGCTCAAGCCATAAGCGTTAGTACTTTATCACCAATTAGGGTTGAACGGAAAATATATGTCAAGTTAAAACTCATAGTCGCATTGTATGTTTACACCAGACGAAGGGCAAAGGCTAGCATTATGGGAGATACTCTAAGCTGGAGATTAGGTACTCCATGCAAACCGCAATAGCGGATAACCATCTAATCGACTGGTACATGGTGTGCAACAAAGCGACCATTATAATGGCTATTAACTAAATTATGTTGGTGAGAAGCAGAACGTGGAAGATCAGATAAACCAATGGATTCCCCTAATTGAGAGTAGGGATGAACCATATGTGTGAGTAGTAAAATACCAGCACACGAGGGATACGAGTTCACACCAATAAAAGAGGACCTACAAGGTACCTAAGGAATGAACTCATCCCGGAGAGAAATAACTTGGAGTCATGAGGCGCCAGTTAGTTGCGCATATCAGACTCATCTTGAGATTTTAGAGTCAACTATTGCAAGCATTAGGTGCTAGAGCATAGCTCGATAACCCTTACGCCGAAGGTTAGTTCGGTAGGGTAGCATGAACTCTTGGGAACACACCATGAGCATGTATAGAAGTTAGTGTGACTGAATAAAAGAGCTAGTCGGAATAATTAGCGTGTGTGGCATTGATACTGTGCAGCGATATTTTTCCTCCATTCCCATAATTATGGAAGATCGTGTAGAAAACACCGTCACGTGGAGTTGAAACCGGCATGAAACTACTACTTAAAAGGGCAAACTAACCCTAAAGTAGTTGGGTGTACTGCTTGCGGAGCGAGTGGGCCCATATTGCTTAGGTTTGACATACCTAGCAGGTTTGGGGAAACAAAGGATGTGTTTACATCTCCCAATCAAACCGTATATGAATATACATACACCTAACCAAGATAGATAGTATAGCCAGAGTGGCTAAAGCCCGACCCTAGATAAAAGGGGTAATGTAATATATAGCACATTAGTGCAGTACTGTTCGTATATATGAACATATTATAAAACGAACTAGCGGCAATGATGCTATCTTATATGTGTAATATAAGGAACGTAAGTAAAACGTTGTAGCATTAGGATAATAAGTATAATATATATATATATATATATATATTCTATATATATATATATATATATATATATATATATATATATATTATCCGAGACTTATATACGGGGCATTGGCCTTTTTAATGCCGCTCTCGTATCTAACATTGGATCCCGAGTCGACATACTCAGGATTGGACTAACGACCTTAGTCCACTGTGTTAGGAAAATGGTAATACGATGCGATGGCATAGATAAGATAATCAAGAGGATGTGGCTCTAGCTGTGAATTGTGATCAATTAACGGTACTAGGATGTCGTGTGGGTATCTGTAAGTATCAAGATAAATTTCCAACGGACTACAGATGGTTCGTCGGTCGGAGACTCTACCACTGGAGTGGCTACTGCCGTGGGTGACCCGCCATATGAGATGGGTAACTTAGAGACACGCCGTTTTAACGAGACATCGTCATTAGATATGACTGAACAATTACGAACGGCTACATTAGCTCGTACAGTAGGCAAACTGAAATACCCCAAACTAATAAAACATTGATTAAACATCTAATAAAATTAATTAAGGCCTAAACATGCCTTAAAAATAAATTAAACACAACAGTGTTTAACAGAAAGCATGAATTGCACCCTTTGACCTTTTAGGGTGATTAAATACCCAAACGAACTCCGTTGGACCTAAAATTTTGTCCTAAGCACTATAGCACATAAATGGACGTACTAAAATGATTGGACAACATTCCAACATCAGTAACAAGCATTAACATGCTTAAAAGTCACATAGGGAAAAAATGCGCTCTAAGGAAACCTTAAAGGTCATATGACCTCCATTTGATACCAAATTGGATTCCTAAGTTCAATAATCATGTAAGGAATGTAACAAAACCGTTATCAAAGAAAACCAAGCTCAGAAACACCTTGGGACACAAAATGTGCACTAAATCACCTTAAAACACGTTTTTGTGTATAACTTCAAAAGAATTGGTTTTATGTCATTTTAAGACCTAGATTACATTCTTTATAACATTAATGGGACATGATAGACTATATTATAAAGTCTAAATCAAAGTTTAAAAATAAAATCAAAATGGGTGATTATGAGTGAATAGTACCCAAAATAACATTTTAATTCCTAACTTAAACCATGGTCAATGGTCATCCCTTGACCTAACCACACATTGCCGCCCATTTGGATAGTCATCCTTACCCATTTGCCAACCTAAAATATCTACTAATGACTCGTCTAAAGACTATTCAATAAAGTAATCAAATGTTATCTTAAAATCTTATTTCCTTCTCTTTCCTCCCATTACTTCCTCCAGCCGTAAACTTCAGCTTCCAAACCCTCTCTTTAAACCTCCTTGACCGTAAGGAAACACCAAACCCAGCTGGTGTGGTCTCTTGATCTAGGTAAGTTTCCAAGGCAAGTTTATGTCCATTCTCTTCATCTTTTTCTTCTCTTTCCATTGAGCTTACCCACTTCCATTTTCATCCAGCCATTTGGTTTGATTTGGGGTTGGAACACAAGCTGATTTTAGGTGGAAATTCAGAGGAGGAAGGAAGAAAGCTTAAGAAGTTCTTAAGGTATAAAAACATGCTTTAAGCATGATTTTCTTCATTCTCTTCATTTTCGGTTGGAAAACTTGGTTCCTTTGGCTTATTTTCTACTCCTTTTTATGTGGATTCAGTTGGTATACCAAGATCTTCAAGGAATAGCCAAATCCATGCCAAAAACACCATTTTTGGCATCTTAGTCAAGGTAAAAATTAGCTATTTTCTTGCTTGGGTTGTCACGGTTTTAAGCCTTCATTTAGGAGATCTTTTGATGCTCTTTTTCTTCTGTAAAAATAGGCCAAAGAATAGCCTTGGTTCGTTTGCATTTCTAAGGTAATTTTACCTTGAATTTGTACATTAAAACACTTCCTATGATTAGTTCTTGCTTGGAGTCTAATCATGTCTTAATTGCTGTGTAAAAACATGTTAACCAAGCTGAGGAAAAATCTTTCCTAGGGTGCCGTGGCCAAACAAGGCCTAGCCTTGGCTAAATCAAGGTATAAATCACTTAAACCTTACTTTGGTATATTAATATGTGTTAAACATATGTATATATATATTTCTGCGAGTGAACATAGGCTATATGGTCTGATTTTGACCTAAGGTGGTTAGGAAATGACTTAGTAATTAACTAAGTGATTAAATACATAATTGTCAAATTTAAGACATTATGTGGAAAATTGGTAAATATAGAGAACTTATGGGAGAGGCCGGGAGTTTATAAGTATTTTGGGGCATTTATGTGTAATTTATTTTATAAGATAATGTTTGTAATAGACCATATCTTTAGGCCATTTTTATATGTAGGTTTTAATGTTTTAATTAAGTTTAGTAATAAATAAATATTACGGAAAACTATAGGGGTTTAAACTGTAATTAAATCAACTTGGGGGCTAAATATTAAGATAGCCAAAAATTAGGTGTTAAAAGGATTTAAATAAAAATTATAAGATTTTATAAAGTTTTAGGGTTAAATGGTAATCTGGAAAATAGGGGTACAAACCAGAAATAATGGGAATTGATGGTCAAGGCAATATTAAGGAGGTCAACCTTGACCATATGGTAGGTTTTGACCAAATTAGATAAGTTAAATAACTTATTTAAGGTTATATAATAAGATAAGCATTTAATTGTAACATTTTTATAACATATGGGGTATATAGTTATTACCGAAACATTAGGGTGTAAAATGGTATTTTAAAACCCATGGGCTATTAGGAATTTATTGGGTTGAATTTGGAATTAAAATAAACTATATATGTATAATATATAGTTATTATGTCATTGTTACACTTTGGAAAGGTATAAGGGGTGGAAATGTAATTATCGAGAGTTTAGGGGTTAAAATGATATTTATAACCCTTTGGTGGAATTTGGTGATTTTTGGAATAATATAAGGTATTTTAATAAGATATGTGTATAATATATAGTTTTAATGATATTATGAAACTATATGTCATAAATTGGGTCAAATTGTAATTATAGAAAGTTGATGGGTTGAAAAATAATTTAGAACAGATTTTTAGGTCTGTTCGGAAATTTGTAACATTATATAACTATGGGTTATAATTATATTAAGGTTTAAAATGTTATAATATATGATATATATAACATAACATTATATGTGGTCAAATTGTAACTTTGGAAAGTTAAAGGGGCTGGAAAATAATTAAAACAGAACCAAAGGTTTGTTCGGTTATTTTGAAATAATAACTATAGGTTATACCTTTTTATAAAGTTGAAAATGTTATATTATATGATATATATAACATGGTATAAAATATGGGGTGATTTTGTAATAAACATAAAGATATGGTAAGATAATAAAATTATATTAAATGGATGTGCCTTTTCGGCAATTAACAATAGTTTTGTAAAAAAACTATATGTTATAAGTTATATGAAATAAAAATATCATATTATATGATATCAGTATATGGTATAACATTACATAATGTTATGTGGTCAAAATGAAATTTAAATAAGGGAAAATTCACAATATACCCCTGTTTTCTTTCGTAATTCACAATATACCCTCTTTTTGAAACTTTGTCACAAGATACCCCTGTTTTCTTTGCTAATTCACAAAATACCCCTTTTTAAAAACGGTGTTAAATATTTCGTTAACCTTCCCTAGAAAATGACTATTTTGTCCCTGACCCGTTTTTTCTTTTTTTGAAAAATTCACATTTTTTTTGGCTACTTTTTTTTTGGAAAAAATTTAAATTTTATAATATACCCCTATTTAAGTTTGTTGTTTACGAAATACCCCTGTTTATGTTTTGAAGTTCATAAGATACCCCTGTTTATGTTTTGTAGTTCACAAAATACCCTTATCACCTGATGCCCTGGTAAAGCATCGTCTAGTTTTCTCTTGTTTTTCAAGTGCCTTCAACCTCTTCATAATCCTAGGACAAATGTTGTTTGCATTCCAGTTCTCTGAGGTTCTTGTCTCTCGGAATGTCTCACCAATAGCTGAGTACGAATCCTTGTCATTCACAATTAGACACAATTATAATATATTACCAGAGACAAACTAGTATAGCATGGATTATTTACATAGTTAGGTAAATACCTTCAAGTAAAGAGTAGATTGATTGAGTCATGTGGACAAACAATAATGTCACAGGTATTGGGTTTAAAAAGGCTACCTCTTAGTCGAACTCAGTAGCAGACCAGAACTTTTGTTTAGGGGGGGCAAAAAAAATCTTGACACTATTGTTCTTTAAAACATTATGTTATTTTGTATTTTTCAAAAATTTATAAGAGCATTTTACAAATTTTCAAAAGTTTGGGGGAGGGGGGTGATAAAGGTATTTCGTGAACTGCAAAACATAAACAGGGGTATCTTATGAACTTCAAAACATAAAAGGGGGTATTTCATGAACAAAAACTTAAATAGGGGTATATTATAAAATTTAGGGAAAATTCACGAGATACCCCTGTTTTCTTTCGTAATTCATAATATACCCCTGTGATTTTAGTAATTTAACTTTAAACATGCTTAAATGTTGGCCAAAATTGATGAAACTTTACATGGACGATGCTAAAGTGTTATATTTTGGTCCAATATCAAATTTGAAGTTTTTTAAGCTCACATGTGACCTGTGGGACCCAATGAGCAGTCACATATTCATTGGGTCTCACAGGTCACATGTGAGCTTAAAAAACTTCAAATTTGATATTGGACCAAAAAATAACACTTTAGCATCGTCCATGCAAAGTTTCATCAATTTTGGACAACATTTAAGCATGTTTAAAGTTGAATTACGAAAATCACAGGGGTATATTGTGAATTACGAAAGAAAACAGGGGTATCTCGTGAATTTTCCCTAAAATTTAAAAATTTTCAAAAAAAAAGTAGCCAAAAAAACTGCAAATTTTTCAAAAAAAGAAAAAACGGGTCAGGGGCAAAATAGTCATTTTCCAGGGAGGTTAACGAAATATTTAACGCCGTTTTTAAAAAGGGGTATTTTGTGAATAAGCAAAGAAAACAGGGGTATCTTGTGACAAAGTTTCAAAAAGAGGGTATATTGTGAATTACGAAAGAAAACAGGGGTATATTGTGAATTTTCCCTTTAAATAAAGTATAGTGCTGTACCGAAAATATAAGGTTTGGAAAATGAATTTTAGACTATGGTCTACAATGTTATAAATGTTATAACAATTATATGGTATTAATGAAATACCCCAAATATTAATTACTTTAATTAATAAGGAATTAATTAAATAAAAGTAATTAATGAGAGATTAAGGAATTAAATACCCTTAAATAAGAAAAAGGGAATAACATAATATTTAAATAAACCCTAAGAAGTCGTTAGGAAACATCAAAGAAGCCAAAAACGACCTTGAGCGGGTTTAGAAAAAGAAATGTAAACGAAAATATAATTAATCATTTTTCATTGAAAAAAAATGTGCCATAAATTTTAGAAGTGAAAACAACGTCTTATATACCTTACGAGGTTATTCGGGTAATTTTAGAGGTATTGGAAAATTGGTTAAACTAATCAGAATAAAAGACGTCACGTTTTCACCTAAAATGGCGAAACACAAACCATTTAGGAATTAAATACCAATTAATCAATTTACAAACAACAATAATAATTATTGTTTGAAAGTATAAATTTGGAGACATAAAGAGGTGTCTCGTTAAATGAAATAGCGTGTCACAAATGGCATGAAAAACGGGCAAGAAACGAGTCAAAAACGACATTAAAAAAGGTATCGTTCAAAAAAAAATAGGGCCGACCCGCCTAAAGGAACTGGGCCGGCCCAATGACTCTCCTTACTTCCGGTAATAACCCAGCCCCAAACCCAAAACAAAGAAAAATAAAAGTCCAGCCCACTCATTATACACTCACGGTAATTAATTTGCAACCCTAACTGAACAAGGAGCATACTTGCTCACGCCTCCCTCAATTCTCTCTTCGGCAACCGCACTCTCTTCTCCTCTCTTCAGCCTTCACCCGGTAATTTGCAAACCTAAATAACAAGTAACATACTTGTTCTATGCCTCTTGGAAAACGCCGCCCTCCTTTCCTCTCTTCCTTCCATTCACAAACTTCAACCCTAACTCTCCACCGCCTCCTTCTTCTTCTCTCCATTCTCTGCTTCTCACGGTCTTGCAAGCCCTAACTAGTGATCGAGAACAAAGTCTCGTGCCTCTCTACCTGAAATACCCCAAACTTAGATAAGGTTTAAATGATAAACTAAGTTATAAGGAGGCTAAATAATGCCTTAGAAACATTAAGAAACATTTCTAATCAAAGAAAATATAAGGAAACACCAAAAGAGCAGTTTAAGCAAAAACGTGCTCTAAGCTTGGAGAGACTTGGGTGAGTACCCAAAATATTGTTCTAAGACCTTAGTAATATCCTAATGGTCATTTTAAACCAATTTCCAAAGAAAACCAAGCTTGAAAACAAGTTAAAACACAAAATGTGCTTTAAGGAGTCTTAAAGCACATTTTTGAAAAATTATCTTGTAAATGGGTTTTAAATGGCTAAATGTCCATCATTACTCTTTAATTAACATGTGTACTAATTAGTATCACATTAGGAAGTCTAAATCAATGGGAAATCAAAAATTTCACAACTATGTGCCTTGTTTTGTGAATAGTAATTAAATTAAGCTAGTTTATAACATAAGTCAATATAAGTAAGCTAATTGGTCAACAAAGACTAAATTACCCCTTGCTACTTAATGGGGGCCGGTTTCTAAGGGGATGACTCACCATGTGAGTAAGCTAGATTATTAGTAAATAAGATAGAAATGTACTAGTCACTATTTGCTTTTGTAAAGCAACATAAATATCTCACCTTTAATCACCTCTCTCCTCACCTCTTCATTCTCTCTTGTTCCCACGGTTTTGAGCTGCTCCTCTCTTCTTCTCCAACGTGAAGAAAAGAACAACCTCCATGCTAGCTTCAACTTCCTTTGTACACTACTTACTCATTTAGCTCCAAAACCAAAACAAATTACATATTCTTCTTAGTTAGCTCAAGCTCTCTCTTTCTATCTTTTCAAAACTTCAAGAGCTTTGATTTGGTGCCAAGCCAAACCACCATTAGGGGAGGAAAATCAAGCTTGGAGACTCCATTGGCTTCTCCATTCTCTTAAGGTAAAGAATATGTAAGAAAAATCAAGTTCCCATCATTCCTTCACATAACCGAAAATACATGCTCATGAGGCTTCATTTTAATGCCTTGTTCTAGCTTGTTTTCTACTCTCCAAAGGATAGAGGAGGTCCTTCTTGCTTCATATCCAAGCTTGTCTTGAGAAACCAAGGTAAAATAACCAATTCAATACCTTAAAACACATTTTTGACCTAGGTTTTATTCCTTAAGGTTAGTGTGTTGTTTAGTGCTCATTAGAGTCATTGGATATTGTTTATAACATTGGGAAGGAGATATATATTGGTGACCGAGATTGCTCAAGGGGAATCTAAGAGGAAAAGTTTGTGAAGCTTGTGAAAGAACAAGGTAAATTACTTACCTTAAGGTGTTTTATTGTTTAAGGGAATGGGATTTAGATATGTGATGAGTTTAGTGTAGAGTTTACATTAGAAAAGGGCTATATATAACCTAGGAGAAACAATGACTATGTTTGAGAACTTGTGACTAAGGAGCCAATGAGAAAAGAGATAGTCAAACAATGTTGAGATGAATTACAAGAAGCATTTTATTTCAATGGGAGCCTTGTTGTGTGTATTTGCAGGTTAAAGGCAAATATATGTGGAAATTCAGTGGTTAAGATTATTGTCATTTAAGGGCTTAAGTGCCAAGCATTTAAGTTTATACACTATGTAATGATGTGGTGTAGTTTTGATGTAAATTGTGTGTTAAGGTGTTGTGATGAGAAGTTGAGTGATATTGGTTGTTTGATGGAGAAAAACCAAGTGTTAGGATGTAACTATATACTAGAGAACCCATGGCAAAATTTAGAAGAGAACCTAAGTGTTTGAGATGTTCTAAGGAGATTTCATGACTAAGGAAGTACTAGGAAGTTCTAAAGGTTGTCTTGATGAAAAAGGGTGAGATTAAGGTGTTTAAGAGACTTATAATGACTTAGGCATCATTATGAAGGATTTAGGAATCAAAAGAATGTACTTGAGTATTTAGGACTTAGGTAAATGTTGATAAAAGAAGCTAGGAAACTTGGGTAAGTTAGATGTAAATGAGTGTAAAACTTTTAGATGATTTAGGTAGAAACTAGAGTTTAGAATTTAAGGAAGCCTTGGAAAATGTAATAGGGATGCAAGTGGTGTTTATGGTGTGGTCAAGTTCTTAAGGAGGGGACTTTTGGCTAGAAGAAGTTCTAGGTGAAAGGGATGTTAAAATGTAGGAAAGAAATAAGTGTTAAGTGTTGGTAGTTGTTGTAAGAATTGTGTAAAGGATTGGAATGATCTTTGGAGGTTGTTTTAACGAGTTTGGAGGATGGTTTAAGATTAGTTTAAGGGTCTAAATGATGTTAGAACACATTAGGATGCTTGGGGGAAATTTTGGAATTGAAAGAACAACTTAAGAGTAAAGTCTGTAGTTGTCCGACCCAGGGTCCGACCCAGTTCTGGGTCGGACGGACCTCTGTTAAGCCACCGTAGATGTTCTGGAATGGTCCGACCCAGAGGACTTGGGTCGGACATGGGTCGGACGGGAGAGTTTTAAGGACGGGAAAATTTCTGGAATGGTCCGACCCAGTTGGTTGGGTCGGACGTGGGTCGGACAAGTGGGGTTTTTCAAACCCGAAAGTTACTGGAAGGGTCCGACCCAGTTGGTGGGTCGGACGGTGGGTCGGACGACCCTTAACACTTAAAAAAAAATTGAATTCTAAGGATGATAATTGGAAATAAGGTATGCCTTTGGTAGGGTAGTAATGATTAGGACCCTAAGAACTTAAGGGATTAAGTTAAGTTAAGTAAAAACCTTAATGTTTAAAGTTAAGTTTATAAGGTAAGTGGCAAGGATCTAAGAGGGTATCGAATGGGAGTTTTTAAGGACTAGGCGAGTTAAGTAAGGTACAAATAACTAATGGCCTAAAAATGAATCAATGTTTTAGGTTTGTGAATTGGGACCCCAGAGAAGGTTAAACAAACGACAGACGACGGTGAACGGTACAGTCTTTCTTGTGACCTGCTTGCTAACGAGGTGTCCCTCGGCTTGTGTGCTATCTGTTTATTTGCTACGACTAAGACAAGATAAAGCATGCAACCGGTTATACTTATTCTCGTTGTGAATGTGTTTGCTTTACACTAACCCACGAGACCTGAGAATGTTGCTTACTAAGTTTTGTACTCACTGAGTTAAGGATGAGAACTAAGCATTAGTGATTGTTGGTTTTTACCCGTCAAGGTTTAACTAACGCTTGGTAATTTAAGGCTTTCACTAACCATAACTTGGGGGTGGGAGTGAGGAATCCGGAATGGTACCGGCACATGTGTATTGGGGGAGGTCGGTATCTGAATCAGATCTGACTTCCAAATAAGACTTGTCATTAGACTCGTCGCCTAGGGTCAACAAACCAACCCGACCACTCGGGCTACTGTGCGAGGTGGGAGGCACATTAAGGATGGCGTGGGGGGATCAAGCCTACATCCCCAACAAATTAAGAAAGGTAGCTTATTGCCGGATAGTGCACTGCTACCGGCTAGGGTTAACCAAGCCCTACAAAAAAAATAAGCAACCAATTAAGGGCTAACCAATCTAATAGTGGAACGGTTGGCAATCATGAGATTAAGGAGATTGTGGATTTAAGGGGTTAAGATCTAACTCACTTATTAAGGGAACGCTTGTGTCGTTCATTTACATTTGAGCTATTTGTGATCATTATGGTTGGTTGTTTTATTGCATTTCATATTATGTTGTTATGCTAATCAACTTCCATGCTATCGACAATTAGTCGTCGTAGCCCCGTTAGCTTGGGGGCCATGGGAGGGTCGTACCAGCATTCGTGCTGACCCCCTTTGGGGGCTGTTTTTACACTTGCAGGTAAGCGGCCGATGAAGTCACACCACGAGAGTAGGAGCGGGTAGCCCTAGGTGGGACTTTATTTTGAGTACGGGTAGCGCCTGTGCACCCGTCAGTTAGTAGTTGAGCATGAGCTCGTGAAATATTGTATGGTTTTGGGAGAATACTTAAAACTCAGTTGGTGTATGTATTGTTAATATGTGATTGTAAATAGTTAAGTAACGGTATTTCTTGTTGGTTAGACCGTAGCAAGGTCCTGGTGGTAGTTTATTCCCGCTGCAACGTTTAAGCATTATCGGTTAAGTAGCGATAACCACGACTGGCTTAGGACGGGGTGTTACAAAAGTGGTATCAGAGCGTAGTTACGCTCTGATCAAGAAATACCGGACATAAGAAACCACCGAGTTAGGATATAAGTTAAAGAATAAGTGATGGGTTAAGGGTGTGAGTTGTTAGTGTGAGTAGAGTCAGATGACCACTAATAAGTGTGAATCGTCTTTACCGTCTACGGACGTTATAAATTCGTTAACCGAAACAATAGTGGATACGAATCTAATGTGAGTTATGCTTGTTCAGATGGCAGGACGTCCTAGAGGAGGCCGAGGTCGTGGCCAGGGCGATGATGCTTCAGGGATACCGGGAGGGCAGACGATCGCCGAGATCGTGGCTGCCGCATTAGGGCACATGGGCTATCAGCCTGGTGTGGGTGCACCACCTCCACCGCCACAGCCCAGGGAACCAAATTGGATGAAGAGTCATGCAGACCTTCGACCCGCACACTTTAAGGGGGAGACCGATCCCGCCAAGCTTGAGGCGTACATCTCCGAGCTGGAGACAGCCTTTGAGACCCTTGATGTCCCTGCTGGGATCAAGGTGCGTCTGGCTGCTTTCTATCTGAAGGGGGCGGCAGGCGATTGGTGGAAGCTGGTGAGGGCCGAGCATGTGGCCAATCCAGAGTTCGGCTGGGAGCAGTACACCGCCTTGCTACGAGCGAAGTACTACCCCGCCCATGTCCAGACGAAGAAGCGCTTGCAGTTGGATGCGCTTAAGCAGACCGACAAGATGACAGTGGACGAGTATTACTCAGAGTTCACCGCCTTGCTCCGTCTTCTGCCAGGTCTTGGATATTCAGACCAGATCCTGGTGGACCGCTTCTATGGCGGGCTTAGCCACCGACTCCGCTACGGCATGGGGCCGATGAGTTATACTACCTTGCAGGTAATAAGAATGAGTAAGATATAATTAAGTGAATAAGATTTAGTTTGTGAGAAATAAGAGGAACTAATACCTTCGGAAGCAGGAGTGCTATCATGTCGCTGCTAAGGTTGAGATAACCGTCCAGCTGAGGGACGAGGACAATGCCAAAAGAAAGAGTGCTGGGAAGAGTACAGAACACCAAGGGCAAGGTGGGTACAAGAAACAGAAGTACCAGCCTCAAGCCCAAAAGAACCAGAACCAAAAAGGAAAAGAGGAAAAGGAGAAGGCTACTGATGAGCCACTGAAACTGACTTATGCTTATGCTGCTAAGCCTCTGCGCTCCAGGGCGCCAAAGAGTAAGGAAATACATTTTGAGTAAATAAGAATGGTTGACAACATTGAGACACAATCACTGATGCGATGCTTAATCAGGTACTGAGACTGGTAAGGAAACCGGAGGTGGCTACCAACGGCACTACTATTGCTAGAGGTGCAAGGGGGGCCACCCCGGAGTTGACTGCAGCGGGAATAAGGTGGAGTGTAACTTTTGTGGAGTACTCGGGCACCGGGCATATGAGTGCTACGGGAACCCGGAGAGTAAGAATTACAGACCCAGTTTTAAGATTAAGGCCAAGACCGATCAGGGATCTGGATCCGACGGTCAGAGGAGGGGGCAGCAAGCTGCAGACAAGAACCCACGGGTGACCCAGAAGTCGGGACCCACACTACACTTGGTGGACCGGGACGATGAGCCTGAACCCTCATCGAGGCCAGGTACCGTTATAACCATTTAGTGATAAAACTACCTACTTACCGCATTATCATGCATGTTTGGTTAATAATTGAGTTATGTAAGAATGAGATAAGATTAGAACTTAAGTAAATATAACCTACTACCACTTTAGGAAGCTTCAATATCTACTATCCAATACCATCTACACCTAACCCGGAGCACACCGATATCGAAACCATAGACTTTCCATCCGAACAATGTTAGGTTATCCGCCCAGGTATGATTCTATTAAGGGGATACCTGACACCCGAAGCGCAAATAGCCATCATCCAGAAATGCAGTCAACTAGGAATGAGACCGGGAGGTTTTTATACACCGGAGTACCCAGGGGGGCAAAAATGAAGTTAAAATGATGAGCTTAGGCAAGGATTGGAATCCGTATGCCAAGAATTACCAAACCACGAGGATGCAAGATGGAGTCTCACCACCGGGAATACCCGAAGAGTTCCATCCAGTTATTACACAAGTCGTGGAAATCGCTCAGCAGTTGGAAGCTGAACCGATTCCAGACATTCAGGCAGACATTTGCATTGTGAACTTCTACGAGAAGGATGGGCGACTTGGACTACACCGGGATAAGGACGAGACAACTGAGTCTCTCGAAAGAGGGATACCCGTAGTGTCTTGGTCCATTGGGGATGATGCGGAGTTTTTATACGGCGAGCAGAAGCGTACGGACCGTGCGAATAAGTTGGTACTTAAGTCAGGAGATGTGTTAATTATGGGAGGAGAATCAAGATGTTATACCATGGGATTAAGAGAATCAAGCTGAATACAGCACCATCAGCAGTAATCAATGCGACACACATGAGACCTGGGAGGTTAAACCTAACCTTTAGACAATATTAGCCATGTAATGTTAGAATGAGATGAGGAATGAGATGTAAGATTAAAGCTCATGTTGTAAACAGGGTGGTTATGAATAAAATAATAGTGTTGTTCATATGAATTGTTACGACTCTTGTTATACCATCAATACTCATGAAGCTTGTGAACACAATTAGGTCAAGGACTCGGTACGGAAGGTGCGCAAGTATACTTACAGAGCAAAGGCCGACGCCAGCGACACTATCCTCACCGGCACCTTTCCGATTAATGGGATTGAGGCATCAGTTCTCTTCGACTCAGGGGCCTCGCATACCTTTGTCTCGGCATCTTTAGCGAGAAGGTTGGGGCTAGACGCTGATGAGCTACCGACTTCACGGTTACGCTCCCGTCTAAGGAGAAGGTTCGTTGCACTCACTACTACCGAGGAGCCATTGTCAGAATTAAGGGGGAAGACTTTCCCAGTCTTTTATTGAATTCAGTGAGCTAGGATTTGATGTTATCTTCGGGATGAACTGGTTGGAGCGGCACAAGGGTCGTATCCTCTGCACCGGCGAATAGATGCTGCTCATGAGTCCGTCTGGGTAGCAATATATACCGCCAGAGGCCCAGGAGCCTTTGACTAAGATCATCACCGCCATGGCAATGTATAAGGAATTGAGGAGAGAAAAGAAGAAGTGTACCTCTATGCTATGTACAGGACATAGAGAGAGACCCGAGTTGACCCGACTTACCGGTAGTGTCGGAGTTCCCCAACTTATTTCCATGGGAACCTGCCCGGATGCACCCACTCGGGAGGTAGAGTTCACCATTGAGCTGCTACCTGGTACCGGACCGATAGCCAAGGCACCATACCGCATGGCTCCGGCAGAAATGAATGAATTGAAAGAACAGTTGAAAGATTTGTTGATAAGGATTTATAAGACCAAGTGTGTCACCATGGGGAGCGCCAGTCCTCTTCGTGAAGAAGAAGGATGGTAGTCTCCGCCTCTGCATCGACTACAGAGAGCTGAATGCAGTGACAGTGAAGAATAAGTACCCACTACCCCGCATTGACGATCTGTTCGATCAGTTGAAGGGAGCATCTGTGTTCTCCAAGATTGATCTCAGATCGGGGTATCATCAGATAGCCATTAAGGAGGGAGACATTGAGAAGACGGCATTCCGGACACGATACGGCCACTATGAGTTTACAGTGATGCCGTTCGGTTTGTCGAACGCACCGGCGAAGTTTATGGATCTGATGAACCGCTTGTTCCGGGAGCAGCTGGACAAGTCGGTTGTGGTGTTTATTGATGACATTTTGATATACTCGAAATCTAAGGTTGAACATGAGGAACATCTGAGGAGAGTATTGGAAATATTGAGGGAGAACCAGCTATATGCTAAGTTCTCCAAATGTGAGTTTTGGCTTGACCAGGTCTCTTTCCTAGGTCATGTCATCTCGATGCTGGGATCTCAGTGGATCCAGCAAAGATTGATGCCGTACGTACTTGGCCAAGGCCGAAGACTGTTACCGACATCCGGAGCTTTCTCGGTCTGGCAGGTTACTACAGGAGGTTTGTTAGGGATTTCAGCAAGGTCGCGAAACCGATGACCAGTCTGATGAAGAAAGATGCACCGTTCTTGTGGACGGCTGACTGTGAGAGATCATTTCAGAGTTTGAAGGACTCACTGACCACTGCACCGGTTCTGACCATTCCAGACGGTACAGAGGGCTTTGAGGTTTATTGTGATGCATCCGGCAGAGGGCTGGGTTGCGTGCTCATGCAACATGGCAAGGTGGTGGCATATGCCTCACGCCAGTTGAAGAAACATGAGGAGAACTACCCCACACATGATTTAGAGCTGGGAGCTGTAGTCTTCGCCTTGAAGATATGGCGCCATTACTTATACGGGGTTAGTGTGACGATCTACACCGATCATAAGAGCTTAAGATACATATTTACTCAGAAGGAGTTGAATCTCAGACAGAGGAGATGGTTAGAATTCTTGAAAGACTATGACATTGACCTCCAATACAAAGAGGGGAAGGCCAATGTTGTAGCAGACGCCCTGAGCCGTCGAGCACACCCACTCCATTCGCTAGTTTCTTTCTCCAGCTTGGTTGATGAGGTGCGAGAGGCTCAGAGGTCAGATGAGTACATGAGAGAGGTCAGACAGAAGCTGACGGATGGCCTTTGAGAGTCAGAAATACGACTTCAGACTTCATGATGATGATCTGATCAGACTTAAGGGCCGGTTATGCATACCACGGGGCAACACGGATCTGAAAGACCGTATACTTAGGGAATCACACTGTTCTTCAGTTTCCATCCATCCGGGAGCCTCTAAGATGTATAAAGACATGAAGAGATACTTCTGGTGGTCGGGAATGAAGACAGATGTTACCGAGTTCGTCTTGAGGTGTCTCACATGCCAGAAGGTAAAATTCGAGCACCGACGACCGGGCGGAATGGTACAATCGATGCCAGTTCCGGAGTGGAAGTTCCATGATATCTCCATGGACTTTGTAGTTGGACTCCCACCTGCTAGGGGAGGTCTCAACATGATATGGGTGGTGGTGGATCGCCTTACCAAAGTAGCCCGATTCATACCGATGAAGGATACTTGGAAGGTGACCAAATTAGCTGAGTTATTTGAGAAAGAAATCATGAGACATCACGGGATACCGAAGACCATAGTGTCAGATAGAGATACCAGATTCCTTTCGAGGTACTGGAGAGCTACCAGAGAAGCGTTGGGTACAGAACTCAAGCTGAGTACCGCGTTCCATCCTCAGACAGATGGTCAGACTGAGCGTACTATTCAGACACTCGAGGACATGCTGAGGGCATGTGCCTTAGACTTCCAGGGCAGTTGGATTGACAAATTGCATCTGATCGAGTTTTCATACAACAACAGCTATCACGCTTCGATCAAGATGGCACCTTTTCAAGCGTTGTACGGTAGACCATGTCGTACACCGCTCTGCTGGGATGAGTCGAGTGAGACGGTCATTATAGGACCAGAGTACTTAGAGCAAGTTAAGGCTGAAGTTCAGCAAATCAGGGAGAACATGAAAGCTGCTCAAGATAGGCAGAAGTCGTATGCTGATGTTCGACGACGGGACCTGGAGTTCGCAGTGGGCGACCAGGTATTTCTGCGAGTTTCACCGATGAAGGGTGTATTCAGGTTTGGCAGAAGGGCAAATTAAGCCCGAAATTTGTTGGTCCTTATGAGATTACGGAGCGGGTGGGCCCGGTTGCTTACAGGTTGAATCTACCTGCTGAGCTGGGTAAAGTGCATGATGTTTTTCATGTTTCACAGCTAAAGAAATACATGCACCACCCCTCCCATGTGTTAGAACCTGAGAGGTTGACTTTAGAACCAAATATGAGATCCGTGGAGACTCCTCAGAGAATCTTGGACAGTAAGACTAGGGACACTCGCCACAAGTCTGTGCGACTGGTGAAGGTTCTCTGGTCAAACCAGGATGTCAAAGAGGCCACGTGGGAATTAGAGGATAAGATGAGGGCGAAGTACCCTTCTTTGTTTACTGACTAGATCGTCTGTATAGGGTACGGGGCGTACCCCTTTTAAGGGGGGTAGAGCTTCCTCGCTTTTGAGTTAGGAAACAAACTTGTTGTCGTTTGTTTGGTTATTTAAGATGTGAATTTGTGTAAGTTGCTACACTTTGGTGTTAAGTTTGAGTTATGTATAATACTTATGTATTGTATTTGAGATTGACCTTTGAGTCTTGAGATGTGTGAAGGTGAATATAAGATGTGGTGTTAAGATTAAGGGAAGTGAGTACCGTGAATGGTTAAGCATATATGTGAACTTTGGGGACAAAGTTCTTTTAAGGGGGGTAGATTGAAATACCCCAAACTTAGATAAGGTGTTTAAATGAAACTAAGTTATAAGGAGGCTAAATAATGCCTTAGAAACATTAAGAAACATTTCTAATCAAAGAAATATAAGGAAACACCAAAAGAGCAGTTTAAGCAAAAACGTGCTCTAAGCTTGGAGAGACTTGGGTGAGTACCCAAATATTGTTCTAAGACCTTAGTAATATCCTAATGGTCATTTTAAACCAATTTCCACAGAAAACCAAGCTTGAAAACAAGTTAAAACACAAAATGTGCTTTAAGGAGTCTTAAAGCACATTTTTGAAAATTATCTTGTAAATGGGTTTTGAATGGCTAAATGTCCATCATTACTCTTTAATTAACATGTGTACTAATTAGTATCACATTAGGAAGTCTAAATCAATGGGAAATCAAAAATTTCACAACTATGTGCCTTGTTTTGTGAATAGTAATTAAATTAAGCTAGTTTATAACATAAGTCAATATAAGTAAGCTAATTGGTCAACAAAGACTAAATTACCCCTTGCTACTTAATGGGGGCCGGTTTCTAAGGGGATGACTCACCATGTGAGTAAGCTAGATTATTAGTAAATAAGATAGAAATGTACTAGTCACTATTTGCTTTTGTAAAGCAACATAAATATCTCACCTTTAATCACCTTCTCCTCACCTCTTCATTCTCTCTTGTTCCCACGGTTTTGAGCTGCTCCTCTCTTCTTCTCCAACGTGAAGAACAACCTCCATGCTAGCTTCAACTTCCTTTGTACACTACTTACTCATTTTAGCTCCAAAACCAAAACAAATTACATATTCTTCTTAGTTAGCTCAAGCTCTCTCTTTCTATCTTTTCAAAACTTCAAGAGCTTTGATTTGGTGCCAAGCCAAACCACCATTAGGGGAGGAAACTCAAGCTTGGAGACTCCATTGGCTTCTCCATTCTCTTAAGGTAAAGAATATGTAAGAAAATCAAGTTCCCATCATTCCTTCACATAACCGAAAATACATGCTCATGAGGCTTCATTTTAATGCCTTGTTCTAGCTTGTTTTCTACTCTCCAAAGGATAGAGGAGGTCCTTCTTGCTTCATATCCAAGCTTGTCTTGAGAAACCAAGGTAAAATAACCAATTCAATACCTTAAAACACATTTTTGACCTAGGTTTTATTCCTTAAGGTTAGTGTGTTGTTTAGTGCTCATTAGAGTCATTGGATATTGTTTAGAACATTGGCAAGGAGATATATATTGGTGACCGAGATTGCTCAAGGGAATCTAAGAGGAAAAGTTTGTGAAGCTTGTGAAAGAACAAGGTAAATTACTTACCTTAAGGTGTTTTATTGTTTAAGGGAATGGGATTTAGATATGTGATGAGTTTAGTGTAGAGTTTACATTAGAAAAGGGCTATATATAACCTAGGAGAAACAATGACTATGTTTGAGAACTTGTGACTAAGGAGCCAATGAGAAAAGAGATAGTCAAACAATGTTGAGATGAATTACAAGAAGCATTTTATTTCAATGGGAGCCTTGTTGTGTGTATTCGCAGGTTAAAGGCAAATATATGTGGAAATTCAGTGGTTAAGATTATTGTCATTTAAGGGCCTAAGTGCCAAGCATTTAAGTTTATACACTATGTAATGATGTGGTGTAGTTTTGGTGTAAATTGTGTGTTAAGGTGTTGTGATGAGAAGTTGAGTGATTGGTTGTTTGATGGAGAAAAACCAAGTGTTAGGATGTAACTATATACTAGAGAACCCATGGCAAAATTTAGAGGAGAACCTAAGTGTTTGAGATGTTCTAAGGAGATTTCATGACTAAGGAAGTACTAGGAAGTTCTAAAGGTTGTCTTGATGAAAAAGGGTGAGATTAAGGTGTTTAAATGACTTATAATGACTTAGGCATCACTATGAAGGATTTAGGAATCAAAAGAATGTACTTGAGTATTTAGGACTTAGGTAAATGTTGATAAAAGAAGCTAGGAAACTTGGGTAAGTTAGATGTAAATGAGTGTAAAACTTTTAGATGATTTAGGTAGAAACTAGAGTTTAGAATTTAAGGAAGCCTTGGAAAATGTAATAGGGATGCAAGTGGTGTATATGGTGTGGTCAAGTTCTTAAGGAGGGAACTTTTGGCTAGTAGAAGTTCTAGGTGAAAGGGATGTTGAAATGTAGGAAAGAAATAAGTGTTAAGTGTTGGTAGTTGTTGTAAGAATTGTGTAAAGGATTGGAATGATCTTTGGAGGTTGTTTTAATGAGTTTGGAGGATGGTTTAAGATGAGTTTAAGGGTCTAAATGATGTTAGAACATATTAGGATGCTTGGGAAAATTTGGAATTGAAAGAACAACTTAAGAGTAAAGTCTGTAGTTGTCCGACCCAGGGTCCGACCCAGTTCTGGGTCGGACGGACCTCTGTTAAGCCACCGTAGATGTTCTGGAATGGTCCGACCCAGAGGACTTGGGTCGGACATGGGTCGGACGGGAGAGTTTTAAGGACGGGAAAATTTCTGGAATGGTCCGACCCAGTTGGTTGGGTCGGACGTGGGTCGGACAAGTGGAGTTTTTCAAACCCGAAAGTTACTGGAAGGGTCCGACCCAGTTGGTGGGTCGGACGGTGGGTCGGACGACCCTTAACACTTAAAAAAAAAATTTTGAATTCTAAGGATGATAATTGGTAATAAGGTATGCCTTTGGTAGGGTAGTAATGATTAGGACCCTAAGAACTTAAGGGATTAAGTTAAGTTAAGTAAAAACCTTAATGTTTAAAGTTAAGTTTATAAGGTTAAGTGGCAAGGATCTAAGAGGGTATCGAATGGGAGTTTTTAAGGACTAGGAGTTAAGTAAGGTGCAAATAACTAATGGCCTAAAAATGAATCAATGTTTTAGGTTTGTGAATTGGGACCCCGGAGAAGGTTAAACAAACGACAGACGACGGTGAACGGTACAGTCTTTCTTGTGACCTGCTTGCTAACGAGGTGTCCCTCGGCTTGTGTGCTATCTGTTTATTTGCTACGACTAAGACAAGATAAAGCATGCAACCGGTTATACTTATTCTCGTTGTGAATGTGTTTGCTTTACACTAACCCACGAGACCTGAGAATGTTGCTAACTAAGTTTAGTACTCACTGAGTTAAGGATGAGAACTAAGTATTAGTGATTGTTGGTTTTTACCCGTCAAGGTTTAACTAACGCTTGGTAATTAAGGCTTTCACTAACCATAACTTGGGGGTGGGAGTGAGGAATCCGGAATGGTACCGGCACATGTGTATTGGGGGAGGTCGGTATCTGAATCAGATCCGACTTCCAAATAAGACTTGTCATTAGACTCGTCGCCTAGGGTCAACAAACCGACCCGACCACCCGGGCTACTGTGCGAGGTGGGAGGCACATTAAGGATGGCGTGGGGGGATCAAGCCTACATCCCCAACAAATTAAGAAAGGTAGCTTATTGCCGGATAGTGCACTGCTACCGGCTAGGGTTAACCAAGCCCTACAAAAAATAAGCAACCAATTAAGGGCTAACCAATCTAATAGTGGAACGGTTGGCAATCATGAGATTAAGGAGATTGTGGATTTAAGGGGTTAAGATCTAACTCACTTATTAAGGGAACGCTTGTGTCGTTCATTTACATTTGAGCTATTTGTGATCATTATGGTTGGTTGTTTTATTGCATTTCATATTATGTTGTTATGCTAATCAACTTCCATGCTATCGACAATTAGTCGTCGTAGCCCCGTTAGCTTGGGGGCCATGGGAGGGTCGTACCAGCATTCGTGCTGACCCCCTTTGGGGGCTGTTTTTACACTTGCAGGTAAGCGGCCGATGAAGTCACACCACGAGAGTAGGAGCGGGTAGCCCTAGGTGGGACTTTATTTTGAGTACGGGTAGCGCCTGTGCACCCGTCAGTTAGTAGTTGAGCATGAGCTCGTGAAATATTGTATGGTTTTGGGAGAATACTTAAAACTCAGTTGGTGTATGTATTGTTAATATGTGATTGTAAATAGTTAAGTAACGGTATTTCTTGTTGGTTAGACCGTAGCAAGGTCCTGGTGGTAGTTTATTCCCGCTGCGACGTTTAAGCATTATCGGTTAAGTAGCGATAACCACGACTGGCTTAGGACGGGGTGTTACACTACCATTCTCTTCTTCCACGCGAACAAGAACGCCGGCGACCTCCGGGGAAGGCAGACGTGGCCGGGAATCGAGATCAAGCAAGAAGGAGTCTATAAAGCTAGTTTCTTCAAGGTGTACATTGTGAAAATTTAAGTATTTTGGTCCTGTCGATTTTTTTTTGTTTTGTTGTTCTGTTAGCCGATTTTAGGCTAGATGTCAACTGAAACTAGGATATAGATTATCCCCGTTTCCCCTCTGACTTTCGGTGTTTTGAAATCCGAATCCCCCCTCTGTCAAAATTGTGAATGTTGTAGCATTTCCTTCTGAATTTTTGTTTTCTGTAAACAAACTTTGGTATGGACTTTGAATCTGGGAATGGTGTTAGTGTTGCGAAAAAAAAACAACCTGAAATAGGTTTAGGGTTTCGAAAATTACAATCAGTTGTATGCGTTTTTGAGTTAATTTAAGGCTTCGATGGATATTAGCAATCGATTTTAGTTTCTGGCAAACTTATACTGTTGGATTGTGTTTATGAGTGTGTTCTGTCTGCGGAATCGAAATGGTTGAAGAGGAAGTGCTATGTAGGGAAACCGAAAATTTCAAAGAGATCGAGATTAGAATTTGAAATTTGGAATTAGGGTCTAAATTTACGAATTTGTGTTTACGGTTAGAAATTAGGGTCTGGAGATTGAATTAGAATATTCAGGATAAATTAATACTGAGGCGTAATTGTAATTTCGAGAAAATGGTGGGCAAAAGTGTAAATTTTGGAAATTAAGGGTAATATTGTAAATCTAGAAAATTCTAGGCTAAATTGGTATTATTGGAATTTTGTGGGTGAAACTGTAATTTAATAGAAAATTGGGGCGAGAGTGTGGATATGAAAGTTAGGGTGATTATGTAATTCTAGAAAGTTTAAGGGAATTCAGTCAAAAAAATTGAAAATTAGTCAAACTGAGATGTGGTCAAAGTTAGGGTTTAAAATTAAAGTGAATGTAGCTAATTTGACTGAGTCGAAAATAGCTTTTCAAATTGAAATCGATTTGGAGGTTTCTGTAAGTTTGAGGAAGTTTAAGGCTAATTGTGAGATTAGCTTAATTGAAATCAACTTGGGACCAACTAGGGTTATTTAACCTTAAGATATTTAATTGTCTATTTATTACCTTATGTAATGTTGTTTAATATGGGCTTGGAGACAATGAGAGGGTAAGAGAATTTTAATTGGGCTAAGCCCAAGTAGGAGGAGACAGGAATCTAGACGTTGATCGGGTCAAACCCAAGTTGGAAGTGGATGTAATTGGAATGTTAAATTAGGCCAACTCTAAATGGTTAAGTAGTAGTAAATTGGCAAGTTATAAAGGAGATTAATGAATTTTGTTAAAGGATTATTGGATGGGTTAGAATAATTTAGAATTGTTCTATAAACTTGTTTAATTATTAATGGCATTAAGGTTGATATTAATCATATGAAAACTTATATATATATATTATGTGGGTGTGTGTAGGTAATGGTTTATTGTTGGTAGTTTATGACATATTATAACTATAAGTTATAAATGGTATAAATATAAATGTCATAATATATGTTATATTACTATAATGTAACATTATATGAATAATGTGGTGGTTTTGGTAAATAAAAGAAAATATAAGTGTTGTTCGATAATATGAATATTTTGGAATGAGAATTTATAATATGGTTTATAATGTTATAAAGATTGTAACATTTATAATATAAGAAATATTCATTAAGGATGGATGAATATATTATTAAAACTTACCATATAATAAATGGTCCCATAATACATATATATAACAAATATATGTTATGGAGTGAGAAATATAATATGGTTCAATAACCATATAATATAATAAATGAGATGATATAAGATAAGGAGAAAAGAATTATAAACATTAGTTAATTAAATTCTAATGTTATGTGTGGAATAAAAAGGAGTTATATAATTCAAAGTATTTAAATGTGAAATATACCACATTTTACACTTGAATGAACTAACCTTAGATAAATAAATACTAAGGTAGGATGTATAATATATGATAGAGATTATACATGCAGTATAGTTTCAAAACTATATAATATACGAGTGTATTATAATACACATGCGAATGAATGTATAAGTTTAAGTATATTAATATACTGTGACGTTTACGTGGAACTAATCTCGCATTAAACCGAAAACCCGAGAGACGTTATTATTTAACAACGGGGAATAAACCGGGACGGATTAGTAACGGTACGGGGTGTAGTAGTGTATTATTAGTATGAGATGCTGATGCATAGTGTGATGCATATTATTAGATTGTTAGAGGCGTCTCGAGGATCACCAGAGGATTTAGCTGATTCATACTCCACGGTCTTATAATCCCGGTGCACGGTATGTTATTATGTGGCTTGATTGTCTCTGAGGATTTCCTCAGTTCAGACATTGTGTGAAAATCAGTGTTAAGATTGAATGTCTGCTCGTGTGAATTAATATGCTTGAGTTGTGTATTAATGTTGTCTTATTATTATTACTGTTGTACGATAACAGTACTGTTCGTATATATGAATATATTATAAAACGAACTAGCGGCAATGATGCTATCTTATATTATCCGAGACTTATATACGGAGCATTGGCCTTTTTAACGCCGCTCTCGTATCTAACACTGGATCCTGAGTCGACATACTCAGGATTGGACTAACGACCTTAGTCTGCTGTGTTAGGAAAATAGTAAGACGATGCGATGGTATAGATAAGTTAATCAAGAGGATGTGGCTCTTGCTGTGAATTGTGATCAATTAATGATACTAGGATGCCGTGTGGGTATCTGTAAGTATCAAGATAAATTTCCAACGGACTACAGATGGTTCGTCGGTCGGAGACTCTACCGCTGGAGTGGCTACTTCCATGGGTGACCCGCCATAGGAGATGGGTAACTTAGAGACACATCGTTTTAACGAGACGTTGTCATTAGGCAAGACTGAACAATTACGAACAACTATATTAGCTCGTACAGTAGGCGAACATTATTTGGGCTTGTATGCCAAAGACGAGAATTTATACTTGTTTATAATCCTCGTTGTTTCGCCTTGTTGCTCATTGGTTATGCTATGTGGTTATGTGATGTATGTTGGTGGATTTTTTGAAATGAGTCGTTGTACTCATGTAACACCCCAACCCGAAATCCAATAACCTGAACGATGGTAGCTCCCAAAAATAACTAGAAATACAGCGGAAAATATATACATAACAACGGGTGGTGCTACAACGCCGCTAGTCACCCATGTGACTAACAAGGCTACTCCAACTTAATTTACAAATGATGCGGTCTGAGTACTGAATACAAACCTCTTAAAACAACAGAAGATAATAATAAAAGTACAATACTGTAAGGTGACACCGGTGGTAATAACCCATGTCTTAATTCTACCCCACCTACACTCGGTCGGGCAATCTCTTCATTCTTCAGGTACCTGGAATTATTTAGCCATGAAACGGCAGCAAAATAATTTGCCGGTATGAAATCGTGCAGCCCACAAGCTACTGGGCCACACCAACTAATTGTCGAATACATGCAGTTCATTTATAAAGCTGTAAATAAGCATAGCATGATAATAACAAGTATCCATACAAGGACAATAATGTCACATAGAACAAGACTGCAGAAGGTCAAGTTAGCTGAACTGAAATCTCTTAGTGACAGTCGGGTCCACACAATGGGACTGACAGGTATAACTGAATATCTTAAATAGTGGAGGTATAGTGACCTCGTTAAGATTGAAAGGTTGGGTATAAAAACCCCAGGAGATAACGTAGTTAAACCCTGAACTGAGAGGCGTGGGAAATAGAATCCCACTAGAGGAATGAAGTCTTCCTCAAACTGAAGGGCATTAGAAACCCGGGAGGAATAGAGTCTTCCTCCCAACTGAAAGTTCCATCGCGACGTAGATAGGAGACGACCTGAGACAGGTACAGCTCCTGTAGCATGCATGGCCAGATCCAACTGGGCTCCTCGTTCTCGTAGTATAGAATTGTTAATGTCATATAAAGACGTTAAACAAGAACACAATGTGTATTGTCAATTATCACGTTTAGGATAATGACGTTTGTTATAAAGTGAAGTTAGTGAGAGACTTGAGTACAAGTCCTCGGTATACTGAAACGCAGGTATTTAATCCACTGGTATAGTAGTGTTTGTATGCGTGGGACATACACGTTGTAGTCAGCAATAATCACGCACATAAAATAATACAACATGCACAAGAGTAAAACAACATTTTACATTAATTATCTTGGTCGTTATTTCAAACAACAGATAGCACGCAAGCCGGTGTAATCCGGTAGAAAACAGGTTGCAAGAATCCCATACCGTTCACCGTAGACTGTACTCGTTTAATTCCCGGTCAACGTCTGGTCAAACAAGTCCTAGAATAGGATTGACTGAGAGGGTTAATTTATGTTACCCTTATATAATAATTCTATTGGATCATTTAACAAATCTCGTATTTGTTATTTCATGTGAGGTTATTTCTTTTAATTACCTCATGATTTAATGTATAACTTATTTGTTATTCCTTTTGATTTATTTATACATCCTTTAATGCACATATATGTGTTTATTGCATTTGTTGTTTATTTTATTTGTCTAGGTGACATAACAACTTATAATTCTTAACTATATTTATATGTCATACATAGACATAAAATTCTTATAGTTTTATTATTCTCCTTTTAACCATAAATATATTTATTGTTTATCTTTTAATTCCTTATAACCATGTAAGCCATAGTTTTAATTCCATAATTCCTTTAATCAAAATTCTTTCTTCTAAATCCTCCAAATATCCATATAGGACCTATATTTATTTAAATCTAAATTCTTAAACTTGTATTTCGGTTATTTACAAAACAACCACATTAATTCATAAACTTTACACTTAAATTCTAATCTCTTTATATAACTGTTTAATTCCTCATCTATTAAATTACAAAACACCACTAATCTTTTGGACATAACTTTATATTATAACTTTCAAGAATTACATCTTAGCCCCAAAATCTCGGCAATAATTTATATACTTTCTATAATTGCAATTTAGCCACAAAATCTTATAATCTTTACATAATGTCTTATAAACTATAGTTTTAATTTTAATTCTCCATAAATGCCGATATATATATATAAATTCTTAAATTACCAAACTAACCCCAAAGTATTCGGCTATGTCATTTATTTTTCCTTAATTACATTTTCATCATCCCAAAACTTTATATTAGTATCTTAATAACTTATAATCTAAAGCCTAAATATTTAATCCTCAAAATTTCGAAAGTGAACTCAATGATTCTCTTAATTATCATTCGCCCACTAATAATTTACAAACTTTCATATCAACTTTTATAAATTACATAATAGCCCAAAACTTTATAAAAGTTATTTTAAGGCTTGTTAAATTATCTAAAATTCATAAACTTATTCCTAACCTTATATTATATCATAATTACACTAAATACCCCTTTAGCTCTCGGCTTTCACAATATTTGCACTAAACTTTGTAAAAATTACATTTAAGCCACATAACTTAATTAATTAGCCATTTAAGCACTAATAAATATTTTTAACTCACCAAACTTTATAGTATAAGTTTATATACATAAGTAGCTCATTAAATTCCATTTAACACCTAGAGCATTCGGCCATATTTTAAATGAGACCATATGTTATATAAAAGTGGATTTATATGTCTAAATATATTAATAAATTCATAGGAGTCATATAACTCATGTATAAATTATTGTAATGTCTTATATAAATTCTTAGCTCAAAATGAAGTACTTTTGTCCTAGGTGATTCGGCTTGAATGTGTATGTAACATAAATAAATTTTGTGACACAAAAATGTGTCTTAAGGTAAATATTTTCTTATAAGTTATAGATTATATTTTTGGCATATAATACCATATAGTTTCGGTTTCATACACCTAGGAGGTGTACATATTTTTGTATAATTTTTAGAAGCTTAACAAAGCTTATACATAAAGATTTACTTAGTAAACTTACTTCTTAACAAAGGTGGTTAGTGCTTGAACTTCTTCTTGAATCTCCAAGCTTTCTCCTAGGTAAACTTGATGCTCCTCTTCGGTTTTATGCAAGAGGTGAAGGTGTTTAGGAGTTAGATCTTCAACAAAGATCTTAAGTGATTTGTAAGTAGTTTTATAAGACTTTACCTTAGGCTTTTTCTCCTTAATTTCGGCACTCCCTAAGGTAGATGAAGAACAAGTTTTCCTTCATCAAAATGAAGAAGAAAAGAGACTTAGAAGAAGTAGAACTTGTTACACATAAAAATGTGCTTTAAGGATTTTCAAGCTTTAAAACCTACCTTGAGATGCTCCTTGGTTTAATGTTGGTTTGGACAATCTCCTTGGAGAACTAAATGAACCGAACACACCTTGTTATGCTAGGAAGAGTTTTGCTTCAAGACTTGCCAAGAAATGCTAGGAAATTACCTTAAAGATGAAGATAGAAGTTAAAACTCCATTAATGGACTTAAGAGCTTCAAAGGAAGAAGATGAAGCTAGAAGAGAGAGGAGGGAGCTTACCAACCGTGCAGGAATTGTGCAAGGAGGGAAATGAGGCTCACTCACGTATAAGGTAAATGCATTTAGAATTGATTTTTGTTTGTCAATTTTTAATGTCAAAAGACTATGCTTTTCTTAGTTTATTTCTTGTTTGATTGGCTCAATAAATGTCCTCCTTTCCAGCATGAAACCGGCCATGTGGTGTGACTAAGCAAGAGTTGGAAAGCAATAATGTTGGCTAGATGACAAGGTAAGAAAAGGTAAGGATATTCCTTTGATTTTTCATGCTAATTGGCTTGTCTTCTTCTTCATGTGTAGAGTCACGAATTGGAGGCCTGAATGGAGCTCAAAACCGGCCATGAATAGCCAAGAAGAACATGGAAGATTACTTAGTTTGTAGAAATCAAAAGAAAGAATCTTAGATCTACTTTTTCCTTTTTGCATTTTGTTTTCTTCCTAGCTCACATGGCCTTATTATTCGGCATAATTTCGACAGCTTGCTGGTCATATGAGACCTACATACTTTGGCATTAAGTAATATAACACATGGGAAGGTGAGTCACCATGTTCTATGCCTTTTATAAATTTTTAATGCAATTTTATACTAGTTTTTGCTCTTAAAATCGGCCCCTATAGAGCCCTTGTTGACTAGTCACACCCAACTGATTTAGAAGGTCATTTTAACCCTTTTTAATATTACCAATTCGTGGTATGTCAAAACTACAAGGCAATTGCGTAAAACGCTTTTCGTGACACCCGAAGGTGTGTTTTTGTGCTCTAAGGAAATTTTGGGAAACAAATTGTTTTTATGAGTTCCAAGTGTTTGTAAACACTTATTATAGTAATAAACATATATTAAGATGTTACATTGGGTTATATGAGGTTATATCAACCCATGACATAATTTACGGGCCATCGGGACACCCCCGGCAAAAAGGAGCGCTAAGAAATCCTCCTGTGGTTTTTGCTGAATTTTGAGAAACCACTTCGTGGTTTCTCTTTATAATGGTTAATAATGATGTTAGGAACTCAAGGAATTAATTTTATAGGAGTTCGTGCCACCTCGGCACTCCTCCGGACTTTTCGTGCTTTAAGGAGCGGGCGTGAGCACTCCCGAGCGTTTTGCGTTTTTGACTGAATTTAGCTTAGGGAATATATTTTTATATTCATATAATAATTGTATGACCATTTGGTTTGAATATTAGAGGGTCATACAAGGTCATGTTTGACCATATGCTTCTAAGGCGTTTTAGCGTTTATGGAGAAACGACTATTTTTACGTAACGTTCTCATGCATGGGTTTGCATGCGTACGTGAAATGATTCATATTTGGATTATATTCCAATAAATAATGATTTAATAATATTATTTAGATTTGGGGTATTTCAATCTACCCCCCTAAAAAGGGACTTCGCCCCGAAGTCTCATATCTAAATTATAAGGTTGTGGGGAATCAAGTTCCACTAAGTATCCACAACTCAATCTAGTTTTTAGGGATCAAGTCCCAAGTCTCTATATTCCTAAGTTCACAGTGTACATCAAACACAATGGGAATACTTTGGAACATATAGTGTAATGTAATAACACAGTCACTTTTCATATTTAATAGTGCAGAGTAGTGCACATAAACTTTTCATTGTAGTGTAACAAAGTACACACCAACAAGTAGAAGTACAAGGTACATTCAAATACAGTGTTACACAAGAACACATACAAGACAAGTGTCACTGAAATATACTGAATAGTGTTACACAAGAACACTCACTGAAATGCACAAGGTGCCACAAAACTGAATAGTGTTACACAAGAACACTCACTGAAATGTAACAAATGCATACTGAACTCACAAATGAAAAAGGCTCTACCCCCCAAAAAAAGAGGGTACGCCCCCGTACCCTAGACTAAAGCGTCTAGTCGGTAAATAATGAGGGAATTTTGCTCGCATATCTGCTTCTAATTCCCATGTGGCCTCCTCCACATCGTGGTTTGACCAAAGAACCTTTACTAAGCTTACAGATTTGTTTCGAGTATCTCGTGTCTTTCTGTCTAAGATTCGTTGCGGTGTTTCCACATACCGCATTGTTGGTTCTAAAGAGAGTGTCTCAGGTTGTAGAACATGAGAAGGATGAGGCATGTATTTCTTAAGCTGAGACACGTGAAAAACATTGTGTACTTTGCCTAATTCGGCTGGCAAATCGAGTCGATATGCCACAAGACCCACCGCTCTATGATAGCGTAGGGTCCTACAAATTTCGGGCTTAGCTTGCCCTTCTGTCCAAATCTGAATACACCCTTCATGGTGATACTCGTAGAAATACCTGGTCGCCAACCGCGAACTCAAGGTCTCGTCGCCTCTCATCAGCATATGATTTCTGTCTGTCTTGTGCTGCTTTCATGTTACTTCTGATTTGTTGTACTTCTGCCTGGACTTGCTCTAAGTACTCAGGCCCAATGATGACGGTCTCACTAGACTCGTCCCAGCACAATGGTGTGCGACATGGTCTGCCATATAAGGCTTGGAAAGGTGACATTGTATAGAGGCGTGATAGCTGTTATTGTATGCAAACTCGATGAGATGTAGTCTATCTATCCAGCTGCCCTGGAAATCCAAGGCACATGCTCGTAGCATGTCCTCTAAGGTCTGAATAGTCCTCTCTGACTGTCCATCTGTCTGAGGATGAAATGCTGTGCTAAGCTTCAACTCAGTGCCAAGTGCCTCGCGAGTAGCTCGCCAGTATCGTGAGAGAAATCTAGTGTCTCGATCTGAAACAATAGTCTTAGGTACTCCATGATGTCTGATAATCTCCTGCTCAAATAGTTCTGCACTTTGGCACTTTCCAAGTGTCTTTCATCGGAATAAACCTAGCAACCTTAGTCAGTCGATCAACAACAACCCAAATCATATTAAGGCCTCCTCTCGTAGGTGGTAGTCCCACCACGAAGTCCATGGAGATATCATAAAACTTCCACTCTGGAACTGGCATAGACTGCACCATACCTCCTGGTCGTCTATGTTCGAATTTCACTTTCTGACAAGTGAGACATCGAATCACATACTCTGTCACGTCGCCCTTCATACCACTCCACCAGAAATACCTCTTTAGATCTTTGTACATCTTAGAAGCTCCTGGATGGACAGATGTGGAAGAAGTGTGGGACTCTCGAAGAATATGCTCCTTATATCTGTGCTGTCTCTGGGAATACACAATCTTCCCTTCAATCTGATGAGTCCATCATCATGTAACTGGAACTCATATTTTCCACCCTCAAATGTACCGTCAGACAACTTCGACTGATCTCCATCATTCGCTGATCCTCTCTGTGCTACTGTGCTCTACGTATGTCGTCCATAAGACTCGAGCTAGCCACAATGGCATTTAGAGAATGTGCTCGTCGACTCAGTGCGTCTGCTACAACATTAGCTTTCCCTTCCTTGTACTGCAAATCAATATCATAATCCTTAAGAAATTCAACCCATCTTCTTTGTCTCATGTTTAACTCTTTCTGGGTGAATACATACTTCAAACTCTTGTGATCCGAATATACGGTCATCTGGACACCATACAGGTAGTGGCGCCAGATCTTCAATGCAAAAACAATAGCTCCAAGCTCCAAGTCATGTGTGGGATAATTTTCCTCATGTTTCTTCAACTGTCAGGAAGCGTAGGCGACTACCTTCCCATTCTGCATGAGTACACACCCTAATCCTCTGCCTGATGCATCACAGTAAACTTCATAACCCTCTGTGCCTTCAGGTATAGTCAAAACTGGTGCTGATGTCAAAGCATTCTTCAAAAGCTCGAATGAGGTCTCACATTCAGTAGTCCATGTGAAGGGTGCGTCCTTCTTCATTAAGCTGGTCATAGGTTTGGCTATTTTGGAGAAGTCTCTGACAAACCTTCTGTAGTATCCTGCTAAACCAAGGAAACTCCTGATGTCCGTAACCGTCTTTGGCCTAGGCCAAGTGCGAACTGCTTCTATCTTTGCTGGATCCACTGCGATCCCAGCATCAGAGATAACATGTCCTAAAAAGGAAACTCTGTCTAACCAAAACTCACATTTGGAGAACTTAGCATAAAGCTGGTTCTCCCTTAGGATCTCAAGTACATGTCGGAGGTGACTCTCATGCTCTTCTCTAGACTTTGAATAAATTAGGATGTCATCGATGAATACAACCACGGTCTTATCCAACTGCTCTCTGAATAATCTGTTCATCAAATCCATGAAGACTGCAGGTGCATTTGACAAGCCAAAAGGCATAACCGTAAACTCATAGTGGCCATACCGTGTTCTGAATGCTGTCTTTTCTATGTCTTGCTCCCTGATGGGTATCTGATGGTAGCCTGATCTCAAATCGATCTTCGAAAACTTTTGCTCCTCTCACCTGATCAAAAAATCATCAATCCGTGGTAGTGGATATTGTTCTTTCACCGATACTGCATTAAGCTCTCTGTAATCAATACATAAACGAAGGCTTCCATCCTTCTTCTTCACAAATAGGACTGGTGCTCCCCAAGGAGATACGCTAGGTCGTATGTATCCCTTGTCCAATAAATCTTTCAGCTGCTCCTTCAGCTCAGCCATCTCTGCTGGTGCCATACGGTACGGTGCCTTAGCTATGGGACCGGTACCTGGTAGTAATTCGATGGAGAACTCTACCTCTCTGGATGGCGGTAAGCCTGGAAGTTCCTTTGGAAAAATATCTGGAAATTCCGACACCACTGGCATAGCTGGATCAAAGTCAGGGTCGTGCTCTACATCCTGAACATTGCATAAGTATATTCCTCTTCCTTCTGCTTCCTGACATGCTTATACATGGACATAGCTGATATAACTTTTATCGATGGTGCCCTAGGGCTCTGACGGTAAGATACTGTCACTCCTGATGGGCTCTTAAGCAACAGTCTGCGCTCTGCACAAAGAATGCGGCCTCTGTGCCGCCCCAGCCAGTCCATCCCGGCTATAACATCGAATCCTAGACCTCTGAACTCAATAAGGTCAATAGGAAATTCCTCCTCCTTAATACTGATAGTGGCTCCTCTATAAAGACGAGTGCAACTGATCTTCTCCTTAGACGGGAGTGCCACCTTAAAATCAGGTAACTCTACTACGTCTAGCCCCAACTTCCCCGCAAGCGTAGGCGAAACGAAAGTATGTGAGGCTCCGGAGTCGAACAGTACTAATGCATCCACTCCATTAAGGAAAGGTACCAGTGAGGATCGCGCCGCCCTTGCTGGCCTCCTCCTCAGTAAGATACTTAAGGCACCTTCCGTCTCCTTAGTACAACCTAATAACAGAATCTGAGTAAGTACTTTGGTATATGATGGAGGTCGACAAACATTCACTTTTCATAACAATAATGCTTCACTGATGATATGATCTCCTTTCGGATGTCCAAAAACAATTACACACTAATACTTTCTAAAAGTCAAACTTAATCTTCCTGGTCTCATGTGAGTGGTGTTTATCACTGTCGAAGGTGCTGTGTTTAGCTTGAACCCTTTAATTTCCATGGTATAGCAACCTTGACTTTCCACCCATTATTAAAACATCTCCTGAACTCAATATGATTTTCTTTGCAAGGTCCACACGCTTCTGCTCGCAATAAAGGAACTCTGCGTCATCTCCAATTGACAAAGATAATACTGGTATCCCCTGTTCAAGGGACCCTTTTGTTTCATCATTGTCCTGGTGTAGCCCTAAACGGCCTCCTTCTTCATAGAAGTTGATGATACATAGATCAGCCCTTAGATTGGGAACTGGATCTTCTTCTAGCTGTTGAGCTGTATTAACTGCTTGTTCCACAATTGGTAAAATTCTTCTGGGATTTTTGGTACTTGTGCTCCATCTCCATTTCTTGTATCTTGGTAGGTTTTTGTGTAAGGATTCCAATCCTTTCCTAAGCACATCATTTTCAGCTTCATCTTTGATCCTCTTGGAAATTCTGGAGTGTAGAACCCTCCTGGTCCTGCTCCCAATTCGTGACATTTCCTAATGATTGCAATTTGTGTCTCCGGTGTTAGGTATCCTTTGAGTAGTATCAAACCTGGTTGGATAACCTTACATTGTTCGTTCCCTGGTTCTTGTACTTTGATAATGTTTTTCTTCCAGGGAGGGCGGTGAGGGGATAGGAAAGCATATCTTATAGCTTCCTACGTGGTTTAAATTTTTACTAGTGAGTCTTACTAATTCTTTCCTATGCAACTAGGCAATCAAGGCATGCAAGCACTCATTCACATCATCCATTGCTCGATAACAGGTTCACATGGTTTAGAAATACCTGGATTGGTAGAAGGACCAGCCTCATCCGAGCGGTCCATGACATGTAGGGCGGGTCCCGATGCTGGGCCTTTGCCCTTATATCCCCTGAGTCTGGTTTGTTGGTGGAGGGCGAGTATCGCTAGCTCCATTCTTTTGGCCTGTGTTTGGCTTTGCTCCCGGGCGGTAGTTCCTGCTCTCCGGGTTTCGGATACACTCGAAGGCACGATGCCCGAGAATCTGGCAGTAGCGGCACATGACTTTCTCCCCTCTGGCAGTCTACGCCGGGGTGATCCTTTCCACACTGCTTACAGTTGAAACGGCGGACATACTTCTGGCCCGTGCTTGAGCCATGTCCAGAACCTAATACAATCAAGATCAATTATACATTCCAACGGTACTGAAGTAATCACAAAAGTTTCAAATCTAACTGTCTGATTAGAGTGCCTACCCTTAGATGGGTAGGTTTTCTGTGAAGTTGCTGCTCCGTGGGTTCCTGACTGGGGGTTCCCAGTAGTTTGGTTCCCCTTCCCTTGGTAGGACCCCTGTCCTTTCTGATAGGGTTTGTTCCTTTTGTTGGAGTTCCCCTGCTTGGCATCTTCGCCACCAGGTCCGTCCTTCCTCTTTTGGGAGCTCAAAGCATCCCTTCTCTTACAGGTGATCTCCACAACGGAGGCAGCATGATAACATTCCTGAAATCTCAAGGTATCAATCTCTAAATCTCCCATGATGGGGTGTAGTATGTAATAATTTTCAACTGGTTCATGTCTCTCCTGTTTTACCTGTAAACTGGTAGGGATGATTGGTCCCATCCCAAACTGAAGTCGAGGGCTCAGTCCCCCGTAGAACCGGTCGACCAAGACCTGGTCCGAGTATCCTTTGCCGGGTAGTAGTCGGAGTAGCGAAGTGAACTTCGCATAGTACTCATCCACTGACATCTTCCCCGTCTGCTCCAGGGCGTCAAACTCCCTAGTCTTCACCATCCTGGTGTGGGCCGGGTAGTATTTGCCCCTAAGTAGTGCAGTGTAGTGTCCCCAAGTAAAAGCTGGGTCATCCAGGTGGTCGGCTTTCACCATGTTCCACCAATCTCTAGCTGCATCCTTCAGATAAAAGGCAGCAAGTCTTACTTTTTCCCTAGCTGGGACTGCAAGCGTCTCGAACGCTGTCTCCATCTCCATGATGTATGTCTCCAAGTGAGCAGGGTCAGTCTGCCCCTTGAATGCAGTCGGCCTCAGATCAGCCAAACTCTTCACCCAATCTCTCTCCCTGGGTGGTGGTGGTGGAGGTAACTGCTGTTGCTGTCCAACCCCCGCCTGTGCAAATGCCTGAGCAATTAAGGTGCAATGTCTGCCAGCCTGATGGATGGCTCCTCATCGCCTGTCCACGTCGTCCTCCTCTTCCTGACATCTGCAGGATGTCGAGGTATATTAGATACTGAGGTCACAATCCTGGTCTTGGATAGTAGTCTAAGTAAAACTAACTTAAACTCCTTTCTATACTATCTCTCAACCCTTAATCTAAGTCTTAGAATCCTAATCTCGGTGTATCCTTGTATCCAGAGCGTAACTACGCTCTGATACCATTTTTTGTAACACCCCAACCCGAAATCCAACAATCTGAACGGCGATCACTCCCAAAAAAATACAACTGCAGCGGAAATAAATACACAACCGGGCGGTATTACAATGCCGTTGGCCACCCTTGTGACCAACAAGGCTAAGTCCAAATACAATCCTCAAATGTCACGGTCTGGAATACAGATACAACCCGAGATACTAGGAATCAAACTCAAAGTAAAATACTGAAATAAAATAATTAACTAATAGTAGACTCCCAAAGCTTGGTCTACCCCACCTACACTCAGTGTGGTGATCTTCTTAAACTTCAGGTACCTGAAAAATGGGGGTGCCCCCAAAGGGCTCAGCAAACAATGCTGGTATGGAAAACGTGCAGCCCATCGTCTACCGGGCCACACCAACTACTTTGTCGAGCACATGCAGTTCATTTTTATAAAGCTGTAAACAAGCATATCTGATGATAACAAGTATCCAAACAAGGACAATAATGTCACATAGAACAAGACACAGAAGGTCAAGTTAGCTGAACTGAAATGTCTGATAGCTGTCGGGTCCACACAGTGGGACTGACAGATTTATAAAAGTATATCAATATAGTGGAGGTATAGTGACCTCGTTATAGAGAAAGGTTGAGTATAAAACCCCAGGAGATAACGTAGTTAAACCCTGAACTGAGAGGCGTGGGAAAATGAATCCCACTAGAGGAATGAAATCTTCCTCAAACTGAACTGATGGGCATTTGAATCCCGGGAGGAATAGAGTCTTCCTCCCAACTGAATGTTCCGTCGCGACGTAGTAGGAGACGACCTGAGACAGGTACAACTCCTGTAGCATGCATGGCCAGATCCAACTGGGCTCCTCGTTCTCGAAGTATAGAATTGTTAAGTGTCATATAAAGACGTTAAACAAGAACACAATGTGTATTGTCAATTATCACGTTTAGGATAATGACGTTGTTATAAAGTGAAGTAGTGAGAGACTCGAGTACAAGTCCTCGGTATACTGAAGCGCAGGTATTTAATCCACTGGTATAGTAGTGTTTGTATGCGTGGGACATACACGTTGTAGTCAGCAACATTCACGCACATAAAATAATACAACAGCGCACAAGAGTAAACAACATTTTACATTAATTATCTTGGTCGTTATTTCAAACAACAGATAGCACACAAGCCGGTGTAATCCGGTAGAAAACAGGTTGCAAGAATCCCATACCGTTCACCGTAGACTGTACTCGTTTAATTCCCGGTCAATGTCTGGTCAAACAGAGTCCTAGAATAGGATTGACTGAGAGGGTTAATTTATGTTACCCTTATATAATAATTCTATTGGATCATTTAACAAATCTCGTATTTGTTATTTCATGTGAGGTTTATTTCTTTTAATTACCTCATGATTTAATGTATAACTTATTTGTTATTCCTTTTGATTTATTTATACATCCTTTAATGCACATATATGTGTTCATTGCATTTGTTGTTTATTTTATTTGTCTAGGTGACATAACAACTTATAACTTCTTAACTATATTTATATGTCATACATAGACATAAAATTCTTATAGTTTTATTATTCGCTTTTAACCATAAATAATATTTATTGTTTATCTTTAATTCCTCATAACCATGTAAGCCATAGTTTCAATTCCATAATTCCTTTAATCAAAATTCTTTCTTCTAAATCCTCCAAATATCCATATAGGACCTATATTTATTTAAATCTAAATTCTTAAACTTGTATTTCGGTATTTACAAAACAACCACATTAATTCATAAACTTTACACTTAAATTCTAATCTCTTTATATAACATAGTTTTAATTCCTCATCTAATTAAATTACAAAACCACCTAATCTTTTGGACATAACTTATAAATATTATAACTTTCAAGAATTACATCTTAGCCCCTCAAAATCTCGGCATATATTTATATACTTTCTATAATTGCAATTTAGCCACAAAATCTTATAATCTTTACATAATGTCTTATAAACTATAGTTTTAATTTTAATTCTCCATAAATGCCGAATATATATATATAAATTCTTAAATTACCAAACTAACCCCAAAGTAATTCGGCTATGTCATTTATTTTTCCTTAATTACATTTTCATCCCAAAACTTATATTAGTATCTTAATAACTTATAATCTAAAGCCTAAATATTTAATCCTTCAAAATTTCGAAAGTGAACTCAATGATTCACTTAATTATCAATTCGCCCACTAATAATTTACAAACTTTCATATCAACTTTTATAAATTACATAATAGCCCAAAACTTTATAAAAGTTATTTTAAGGCTTGTTTAAATTATCTAAAATTCATAAACTTAATTCCTAACCTTATATTATATCATAATTACACTAAATACCCCTTTAGCTCTCGGCTTTCACAATATTTGCACTAAACTTTGTAAAAATTACATTTAGGCCACATAACTTAATTATTAGCCATTTAAGCACTAAATAAATATTTTTAACTCACCAAACTTTATAGTATAAGTTTATATACATAAGTAGCTCATTAAATTCCATTTAACACCTAGAGCATTCGGCCATATTTTAAATGAGACCATATGTTATATAAAAGTGGATTTATATGTCTAAATAATTATGAATAAATTCATAGGAGTCATATAACTCATGTATAAATTATTGTAATGTCTTATATAAATTCTTAGCTCAAAATGAAGTACTTTTGTCCTAGGTGATTCGGCTTGAATGTGTATGTAACATAAATAAATTTTGTGACACAAAAATGTCTTAAGGTAAATATTTTCCTTATAAGTTATAGATTATATTTTGGCATAATACCATATAGTTTCGGTTTCATACAACCTAGGAGGTGTACATAATTTTTGTATAATTTTAGAAGCTTAAAAAGCTTATAACATAAAGATTTACTTAGTAAACTTACTTCTTAACAAAGGTGGTTAAGTGCTTGAACTTCTTCTTGAATCTCCAAGCTTTCTCCTAGGTAAGCTTGATGCTCCTCTTCGGTTTTATGCAAGAGGTGGAGGTGTTTAGGAGTTAGATCTTCAACAAAGATCTTAAGTAGATTTGTAAGTAGTTTTATAAGACTTTACCTTAGGCTTTTTCTCCTTATAAGTTCGGCACTCCTAATGGTGGATGAAGAACAAGTTTTCCATCATCAAAATGAAGAAGAAAAGAGACTTAGAAGAAGTAGAACTTAGTTACACATAAAAATGTGCTTTAAGGATTTTCAAGCTTAAAAACCTACCTTGAGATGCTCCTTGGTTTAATGTTGGTTTGGACAATCTCCTTGGAGAACTAAATGGAACCGAAACACCTTGTTATGCTAGGAAGAGTTTTGCTTGAAGACTTGCCAAGAAATGCTAGGAAATTACCTTAAAGATGAAGATAGAAGTTAAAACTCCATTAATGGACTTAAGAGCTTCAAAGGAAGAAGATGAAGCTAGAAGAGAGAGAGGGAGCTTACCAAACCGTGCAGGAATTGTGCAAGGAGGGAAATGAGGCTCACTCACGTATAAGGTAGAATGCAATTCTAGAATTGATTTTTGTTTGTCAATTTTTTAATGTCAAAAGACTATGCTTTTCTTAGTTTATTTCTTGGTTGATTGGCTCAATAAATGTCCTCCTTTCCAGCATAAAACCGGCCATGTGGTGTGACTAAGCAAGAGTTGGAAAGCAAATAATGTTGGCTAGATGACAAGGTAAGAAAAGGTAAGGATATTCCTTTGATTTTTCAATGCTAATTGGCTTGTCTTCTTCTTCATGTAGAGTCACGAATTGGAGGCCTGAATGGAGCTCAAAAACCGGCCATGAATAGCCAAGGAAGAACATGGAAGATTACTTAGTTTGTAAGAAAGCAAAAGAAAGGAATCTTAGATCTACTTTTTACCTTTTTGCATTTTGTTTTCTTCCTAGCTCACATGGCCTTATTATTCTGCATAATTTCGACAGCTTGCTGGTCATATGAGACCTACATACTTTGGCATTAAGTAATATAACACATGGGAAGGTGAGTCACCATGTTCTATGCCTTTTACAAATTTTTAATGCAATTTTTATACTAGTTTTTGCTCTTAAAATCGGCCCCTATAGAGCACCTTGTTGACTAGCCACATCAACTGATTTAGAAGGTCATTTTAACCCTTTTTAATATTACCAATTCGTGGTATGTCAAAAACTACAAGGCAATTGCGTAAAACGCGTTTTCGTGACACCCGAAGGTGTGTTTTTGTGCTCTAAGGAAATTTTGGGAAACAAATTGTTTTTATGATTTCCAAGTGTTTGTAAACACTTATTATAGTAATTAAACATATATTAAGATGTTACATTGGGTTATATGAGGTTATATCAACCCATGACATAATTTACGGGCCATCGGGACACACCCGGGCAAAAAGGAGCGCTAAGAAATCCTCCTGTGGTTTTTGCTGAATTTTGAGAAACCACTTCGTGGGTTCTCTTTATAATGGTTAATAATGATGTTAGGAACTCAAGGAATTAATTTTATAGGTGTTCGTGCCACCTCGGCACTCCTTCGGACTTTTCGTGCTTTAAGGAGCGGCGTGAGCACTCCCGAGCGTTTTGCGTTTTTGACTGAATTTAGCTTAGGGAATATATTTGTATATTCATATAATAATTGTATGACCATTTGGTTTGAATATTAGACGGTCATACAAGGTCATGTTTGACCATATGCTTCTAAGGCGTTTTAGCGTTTATGGAGAAACGACTATTTTTACGTAACGTTCTCATGCATGGGTTTGCATGCGTACGTGAAATGATTCATATTTGGTTTATATTCCAATAAATAATGATTTAATAATATTATTTAGATTTGGGGTATTTCACTTGTTGACTTCTCCATTGGTCCAGTGATCATTTACTTAGGTCAATTAATCTTCTGAGTAACTTCTTAGTAAGTTTGACATGGTTGTCATTGATAGGGGTACTTCTCCAATCCTTGGAGACTCCCCTTTTGATTTGGTTGTGTTCTTCCTGTTGCTTGTTCCCACCGGTTTACCGTGGTTATTGAGCCTTAGCTTGTTTAGGCACTTTTGTTAGTCATCAGATTATATCTTGTGAATGTTCTTGTAGCTGTCTGAGCTATGTTGGCCAGGTTTGTAACCTATTTGGCATTGTAGTTTTGGAGTCAATCACTCCTGACTATGTCCTTAGTCAGCTAGCATACGTTGGTGGTGCTATTTAGCTATTACTGTCCCGTAGACTTGTGTCTTGGGTTTTGTTATTGTTCCTTTTTCCGCTCCGTTGCGCTTACTGCTTCTTTCTTTCTGCTGGGTTGGTTAACCAGATTCCGCGACTGCTAAGCATGTCACCCCATGTTGTTGTAAGTTGTAGCCTCCTTATGGTTGGAGTGCTCATCCTACCGCCATTAAGTGCGGGTACTGTTGTTCAACCGGAATCCATTTCCGGGACTTCCAATTTTTTTGGAATCGACTGTGTGTCAAGTCCTTTCCTCTTGTAGGATTATCTCACTACTGCCAGATCGGGTTTTCCCGAGTATGAGAGGTCTTTCCTTCTCTCTGGTGTACTTCCCCAAGTTATACAATAGGGTTAGTGGAGGGCGGGTCTGGTATTGTAGGTATCCGGTACTCACCGGTACTTCATATCTAGCATATCTCTAATGCTAACACTCAGCCCTTAGCCCTAAGCTTCTAATGGTTTGTGAGTGAGTGAGGAGAGAGGTTTTACTTTTTTGACTTTTAATGGTTTTGTCTTTTGCAAATAAGGGGAATCTAGAGAGTGTGTGTGAGAGAGAAGGGAACCGGCTGCTATAGCACACACACACACACCACTTACATTCTTATTTTAAAAGTGGACACACTAACTTATTTTAATTACACTCTCGCCCCACAACTTCCCGTTTTTGACAATTTTTACTATTTCCCCGTTTTATTGATTTTATTAGTTGTATACCTTCACTAATATTTATTAATGACTATTTAGTTGACCAACATTATTACGAGTCTATTTGACCTGCTTAAAGTCACGTTTTCCCGGTTACCTCGAAAAACGCGCTTTAATATTCGTTAGTGTTTTTAATCCATTTTAAGGATCCGTTTTCTTCGGGATTTGTTCCCATATATTATTTAGGTCTTATTAAGCCTTTAGAATTCATATAATACTCTAACCGAGGTCTCATACCTCCTATGGTTATTTAACGCTTATTTAGCGTTTTTCGCTTTTTAAGCATTTCTCCATTTCTTTTGGTTTTATTTTCCCTTACCAATATTACTTAGGCGTCATTAGGCCCTTAAATACGTATTAGATTAATTTTAATCCTTATATTTAAGTTCAGGGTATTTCACCATTACTTGTGCAAGCGCTGTGGAAATGACCACCCTGGCGTAGACTGCTCAGGTAGAAAGGTGGAATGCCGCTACTGTAAGAAGGAGGGTCACAGAGAGTACAAGTGCTTCTCCAACCCCGGAAGTCGGGTGTATAAAGGATCTAGAGACTCACAAAGGACCCCAGCTATTGAGGCAGGCAGACCACGAGGAGGTCAGGCGCCATAGAACAACACCTACACCAGAGGACCGGAAGGACAGCCATCCTCGACTGCGAATCAGAAAGGCAAGGAGGTCGTTCAAGGCTGAAACACCCTTTACTCAGCGAATGCTTCGGGCACTGAGACTAGCACTCAGTGCGATACCGGTAAGCCTAAAACCTAAACCAAAAGCATGAAGCATGAATGTGTGTTTACAGTTATCAAGCGATGAAACTTGTATGTGTTAGTGCGAAACAAAATTTAGAGAGACCTAACTTAGGAAACCTCTCACCTAATAGGATACTTCGACATCTATTACCCCTTACCTATGAGACTGAGATCACCTGAACCTTTGAGCGAAGGTCGGGAATATCCAGAGGGAGAATGCCAAGTACTTCAACCCGGCATGATCCTACTCAAGCAATACCTAACCCTAGATGAACAAATAGCCATTGTAAATGAATGTAGAACTTTGGGGATAGGACTTGGAGGATTTTACACTCCAGGATATGAGAGCGGATCAAAACTTAAATTGTATATGATGTCTATGGGTAAAGATTGGGATCCACAAACTAGTTTGTATCGAGAAGTAAGGAAGATAGATGGAGCACGAGTTCCTAGGATTCCCAACATTTTTCAAACCTTGGTGACAGAAGCGGTCAAAATTGCACAACAATTAGAAACAAACCCTATACCAGATATGAAAGCCGATATTTGCATTGTGAACTTCTATGAGAAAAGGGGAAACTTGGATTACACTAGGACCGGGACAAGACGTCCGAGTCAATTACCAAAGGGATACCAGTTGTATCATTCTCCATTGGAGATGATGCAGAATTTCTATATGGTGATCAGAAGAGGATGGATAAGGCGAACAAGATTGTTTTGAAGTCAGGGGATGTGTTGATATTTGGTGGAGAATCCAGACTAGTGTACCATGGGATTAAGAGCATTAAGTTGAACACAGCCCCATCGACCTTAGTGAACACTGCCCATCTGAAACCCGGACGGTTAAAATTGACGTTTAGGCAATATTGATGTAATTATGGAGATTGTATGTAAGAATCATTGGATTAATGAATGGCATTTTAATTCCTTTGAGACATACACCCTAACCTCACTATCTTACGAATTGTTAACCCCAGGCCACGAGTCCAACGAGGGAGCTGTTCTGAATGTGTTGGACAAGACTGAGGCCAAGGATAAGGGGAATGTCATCATGGGAACCTTCACTGTAAATGGTGTGAGTGCATCGATACTATTCGATTCAAGAGCGTCTCATTCCATTATATCCTCTCCTCTGCTTCGGCAAGGAAGTTAGAGACAACCCCTGAGCCTCTCTCAGATTTCCTAGTCACACTACCGACGTAGGAGAGAGTGAGGTGCATGAAACTTCACACGGGACTTCAGATTAATATCATGACCGAAGATTTTCACACGGATCTGATTGAACTAGATAATTTGGGCTTCGACACCATCCTTGGCATGGATTGGCTACAGAAGTATAAGGGACGACTGCATTGCGCGGAGCACAGACTACTACTGAAGAGCCCGATGGGCAAGACAGTCTCATATTGTAGTTCTCCTAGAGAACCGACTTTCAAGCTAGTATCTGCTATAACCTTGATGAAGAAGGTGAAAAAGGGACAACCAGTTTACTTGTGCTATGTCCAGGACATGAGGCATAAGAGTAGACAAAGTCAGACATACCAGCCGTATCAGATTTCTCTGATCTATTTCCTCAAGAATTACCAAGGATGCCACCTAAGAGGGATGTTGAGTTCTCCATCAATTTAATACCAGGCACGGGGCCTATTGCCAAGGCGCCCTACCGAATGTCACCAGCAGAGATGAAAGAGCTGAAGATTCAGTTAGAGGATCTGCTTGACAAGGGTTTTATCAGACCGAGTGCGTTGCCATGGGGAGCACCAGTATTGTTTGTAAAGAAGAAGGATGGTAGCATGCGACTCTGCATTGACTATCGGGAGCTTAACGCAGTCACAGTGAAAAATAAATACCCTTTTACCACGGATCGACGACCTGTTCGACCAATTGAGAGGTGCTATGGTCTTCTCAAAGATTGACCTTAGATCTGGATACCATCAGATATGGATAGCAGATGGGGACATAGAGAAGATAACTTTTTGAATGCGCTACGGGCACTATGAGTTCACAGTAATGCCATTTGGCTTATCGAATGCCCCAGCTATATTCATGGATCTTATGAACCGATTATTCAGAGAGCAGCTAGACTCATCAGTGGTTGTGTTCATCGACAACATCCTAGTCTATTCCAAGACTAAGGACGAGCACGAGGTGCATCTAAGGCAAGTTTTACAGACCATGAGAAAGAACCAACTATATGCAAAACTTTCAAAGTGTGACTTCTGGTTAGACAGTGTATCTTTTCTAGGGCATGTAATATCAGCCAGCGGTATATCTATAGACCCTGCAAAGATCGAGGTAGTTAAGACTTGGCCTAGACCGAAGACAGTGACAGATATCCGTAGCTTCTTAGGATTAGCTGGTTACTACCGAAGATTTGTACAAGACTTCTCCAAACTGGCGAAACCAATGACCAGTTTGATGAAGAAGGACACTCCATTTGTATGGACCGAGGATTGCGAGCGTTCCTTTCAGACACTGAAGGACCTACTGACGTTGGCACCCATACTCACCATTCCAGAGGGGACTGACAAATTTGAAGTATACTGTGATGCCTCAGGCACAGGGATAGGGTGTGTACTCAAGCAGCATGACAAGGTTGTCGCTTATGCATCACGTCAGCTGAAGAAACATGAAGAGAACTACCCGACTCATGATTTAGAATTGGGAGCAGTAGTGTTTGCACTAAAGATCTGGCGCCACTACTTGTATGGAGTTATAGTGATAGTTTACTCAGATCATAAGATCCTTCGGCATCTATTCACTCAGAAGGAGCTAAACATGAGACAGAGGCGATGGGTCGAGTTTCTAAAGGACTACGACATCGACCTCAGGTACAAGGAAGGCAAGGCAAATGTCGTTGCTGACGCCTTGAGCCGTAGAGTTCATTCCTTATTTGCTATGTTGGGAGATAGCAGCATTATTGAGGAAGTACGTTGTGCTCAAGATAATGACCAGTACATGCAGACTATCAGGCAGCAGTTGACTGACGGTGTTTTTGAGTGACAGAAGTACGACTTTGTACTCAGTGAAGACGGGTTAATCAGACTAAATGGTCGTTTGTACATACCAGAGTCCAGCCCCGACTTGAAGGAAAAGATATTACTGGAAGCTCATTGCTCTTCCTTATCAGTACATCCAAGGTCATCTAAGATGTACAAGGATCTGAAGTTACATTTCTGGTGGAGTGGTATGAAGAAGGATGTTGTGGAGTTTGTAGCACGATGTATGACTTGTCAGAAAGTAAAGTTTGAGCACCGGAGACCGGGCAGGTTAGTACAGCCGATGCCCATCCCATATTGGAAGTTCGAAGATATATCTATGGACTTTGTGGTCAGTCTTCCACCGACTAGAGGAGGTGCAAACATGATATGGGTCATCATCGACAGACTGACGAAGGTAGCAAGGTTGATTCCTATCAAGGACACTTTGAAACTCCCCAAGCTGGTAGACCTCTTCCAGAAAGAGATCATTAGACACCACGGTGTACCTAAGTCTATTGTGTTAGATAGAGATTCCTGATTTCTCTCCAGATTTTGGCAACAAGTTCAGGAGACATTGGGTACAAAGCTGAAGCTAAGTACCGCTTCCACCCACAGACAGACGGTCAGAGTGAACGAACCATTCAGACATTAGAGGACATGCTTAGAGCTCGTGCCTTAGACTTCCAGGAAAGCTGGATAGACTGTCTACATCTGATCGAGTTTTCGTACAACAACAGCTATCATGCATCCATTCAGATGCCACCATTCCAGGCATTGTATGGCAGGCCATGCAGGACACCTCTTTGTTGGGACGAGGCCAATGAGAATACCATCTTAGGGCATGAGTACCTAGACCAGATGAAAGAGGATATTGTGCAAATATGCAAGAACATGAAGACAGCCCAAGACTGACAGAAGTCATAGCTGATGTCCGGAGGAGAGACCTCGAGTTCGCAGTAGGCGATCGAGTCTTCCTCAGAGTTTCATCAATGAAATGAGTCTTCAGATTTGGGCATAAGGGCAAGCTTAGCCCGAAGTATGTAGGGCCGTACCTTATTACGGAGCGAGTGGGCCCATTAGCCTATAGACTAGAGTTACCTGTTGAGCTTGGGAGAGTGCACAATGTGTTCCACATATCTCAGCTAAAATAGTATGTGCCTCGCCCATCACATATCTTAGAGCCCGAGACACTCGAGTTAGATCCTACACTTAAATATGAGGAGACCCCAGTTCGCATTTTAGACTCCAAGACTAGGGAGACCAGGAACAAGACCATTAAGATTGTCAAGGTTCTGTGGTCAAACCATGACATTGAGGAGGCGACATGGGAGTTAGAAGACTCCATGCGAGACAAGTATCCAGAACTTTTCCTTTAGTTTGTGTATACTTGTGGGGGTACGTGGGCGTAACCCTTTTTAAGGGGGGTAGAACACCACATGCGACTTGCATATTTGCGGTCTAGATAATGTATGTGTATGCAGAGCATACTGGTTTTGGTTTTGTGTTTGGTTGTTACGCATGTGTGCACTTGATTGAATGAATATTGATGTGTCCTATATGACACTTGAATTATTATTGATGTGTTCTATGTGACACTTGAATGGTTATAAAGTACACTTAATTACAGCATCTATCAGAATACTTATGTTATATTCCATTGATTGTCATGAGTAAAGGTTACGTGTATGTACGAGTTGCATACGCTTGGATGACTGGTGGAATGTAGAGGTATCAATAATATATTGACACCCAGGAATGATAAGTATACGGTGAATAGATATGAGGAACTTGATTCCATAGGTTTAGTAAGTAGAAGTTATGACTTCGGGACGAAGTCCTTTTAAGGGGGGTAGACTGAAATAACCCTAACAATTTAATAATTAAATAATGGGAAATAAATATTATTTGGGGGATTATGAAACCCTGAGAAAATATATAAACACTTAGGCGTTAAAAACGCACCGAAACTCCTTAAGGTCAACAGCGTGCGCTAAGCCGGACCATAAGCTAACTATGATATATGAACGATAAAACTCATACCAAGTCATTAAGGATCATTATATGACCCTTAAACCTTAGGACCTCATCTAAAACTGAATAAAAATGCAAAAGGCCTGGGAGAGTCAACACACCTCCCTTAAGGCCCGAAAGTCCCGGAATACTTTATAAGATGAAATAAAGCATTACACTTCATTCCAAATGCACCATAACACTTAAATAAATTTAAGATGAATTCCTCACAACAAATTCTCCTCAGTTAAACGCAAAGTGCTCAGAGGTACCCGTTGGGGGCCCCACAAACCCCCGAGAATGCCCAGGAGAGATACCGAAGTGGCATGAACCCCTATATAATTCATTCTTAGAGTTCCTATCATCATTATTCATCATTCTAAAGAGAATGCTTGAGCTACTTTTTAAAAAATACACAAAGTGCTCGGGGGAAATTCTTAACGCTCCGGTTTTGCCGTAGGAGTGTCCCGATAGCCCGGGAATTATGTCATGAGTTGATATAACCCCATATAACTCAATGTAACACCTTAATATATCATTATTGACTTTAAACAATGTTTATAAACTCTTGGAACTCATAGCGACAGCTTATTTAGCAAAATATCCTTAAAGCACAAAAACATACTTTCGGGTGCCATAAAAACGCGTTCTACGCTATTACCTTGAAGTTTTGACGAGCCACGGGTTGGGAATATTAAATGGGGATGCATTTACCATCTAAATCAATCAAAGCCAGTGCTAAACTCATAGCACAAGTAGGGCTGAAATTGTGGTCCAAAAGTACTATAAATTCAGCATTTTTACCTTAGAAACTTTCATCTTTTACCTTGGTATAAATGTACCAAAGAAATATTGTGACTAACATGTTACAATATGATCTTAATGTAATATAATGTGACAAAGACCAAGTTAAAAATCAATTGCACATGGTCACACAAGGGGACGTTTTTTTTACATGGAATTGACTTGTTTTTAGCTCAAAAATGCCATTTGACATGGTGACTCACCCTTCCACATACCATGTGTTATTATAACAAGGGAATCTCAGTCTAGGAAGGTCTCCATTGCCAAAAATGTGTAGGAAACAACAAGGTGATTAGCTTTGTAAAAAGTAATGAATTAAATACAAACTAGATCTAGCTTTAGACATGGCAAATAAACAAACTAATCAACACATTCCTTACCAAGGCTGCCGATAATGATCAAGGAGGTGGGGTTTGATTGTTGTATATTAGTCAAAGGAAGACACCTACCTAATTAGCATGATTCTATGTCTAATATAAACTAAATCAAGAGCTACCTACAGCCCCCATTGCCGAAAGCCTACAAGGAAAAAGACAAAATAGCATGGGTAATTTATAATAGAAGATGCAAAAGGAATACCTTGCCTAACTTCCTAACATGCTAGACTTGTTAATCACCATTCATTCTCCTTCACATGGCCAAAAGCATGGTTGATTGGAAGACTTTTGGAGCCAAAATTTGAAGTCAAAGATCAAAAGAAAAGTCATAAAATAATGCCATGAGACATAACAATTATCTCCCACTTAATTCATTCCTTGCCTATTCTCTTAAACACCATACGACACTTACCATTCCCTTTGCCCCTCATGTCTGAATTGGTAAGCTCATTCCTTCCTCTCTTCTTCTTCTTCCTATCATTTAATCCATTAGTTCTTCAAGGGTCCATTCATGGTGTCTTAAGTTCTAACACCATTTTTGTGTAATTTTCCTAGTTAATTCTACTAAGTCTTGAAGCAAGAATCATCCTAGCAACCTTGCAAGATTTCTCCAAGCAATAGTACACCAAGGAGTTGTCTTGATTCTATAATAACTCAAGGAACAAACAAGATCAAGTTAAGGTATATTTCTTGCTTGGAAATCCTAGTAAATACCTAAGCTATGTCTGAAAATTATAAGCCACTAAATCAATGTTCTCTTCATCATTTCATGAAGGAAACTTGGATCTCCAACATCCCAAGGTGTACCGAAAATTCCTTGACAAATACTTAAGGTAAACTCTTATAAACTACTTCAAATCTTACTTATAAATCCTTGTTAGAAGTATAACACTTGGATCTACAAAATCTATATATGGAGGCCCGAAATTCTACAACAATATAGCATTGGAGGAGCTTGGAATTCAAGAGGAAATCAAGTACAAGAATCATCTTGATTTAAGGAGTAAGTTTCTATAATTAAATCTATTAAGTTTAAATTTGATTTAAGCTTCAAACTTTGGTACAAAATTTATGTACAAACCTTAGATAAATTAAGGCTGAAAACTATAGGTTATATTACCAAGAAAATAACTTATAACATACAAGGTAAGATTATTACCTTAAGATATAAATTTGTGTCACAAAATTTAATTATGATGTATATATAATTAAGCCGAATTGTCTAGGAGTTAAATGTTTGATTTTTAGCTTATAATCATCCTAAGTCATTAACATAATTTTTAGAAGTGTTATATGGCTTATATGTATTTATATATACTTATTATAAGATATAAATCAAGTTTTAAAACCATATGATAAATTATTGTTACAGCCGAGAATAAAAGGGTTCATTTGGTGATTTTCGAAGAATATAAGTATATTAGCTTAGCTTATATTTAAATTTTGGGAATATTAAAAATAGCTACAAGTATTTAAATGGCTAGTTTATTAAGTTATGTGGTTAAATTGTAAATTTTGAAGAGTATAGTATACTAATATAATTACCGAGAGTAAAAGGGATTATTTGGCATAGTTATGATATAATATGAGGTGGGAATTAATATTATGAATTTTGGTTAAATTAAACAAGTGTTTAAGTGTTAAAATAACATTTTATAAAGTTTTGGGGCTATTTGGTAATTTCTGGAAAATATTGAGTAAAACCGAATACATATGATTTTCTGGGTATATTAAAGTATTAATTATGAAATTAGGGTTGGTCAAAGTGTTGACCAAAGACTTTGGGTTAAAATGATTTATGACATAAAATTATTAAGTTTATAAAAGTTTTGGGGTGAATATGTAATTTAAAAAGTTTAGATGTAAAACCGAATTAGATATAGGGCGAAATCATAACTTATAGAAATATATGGGTCATTTCGGTTATTAAAGGAATTTAATATTAAAACTATAGTTTATAAGTTAATATGTAACTTATATAAAGTTTTTGGGGTTAAAATGTAATTATGGGAAAGTAAATGTTGAAAACGAAAGTTTATGTGGTTATTTAGTAATTTACAAAGTTATGTGTTCAATATATAATTACCGAATTTATAAGGTTGGTTTTGTAATTTAGAAAAGAAAGGAATTAAAACTAAGTAATATAATGTATTTTGGAGTATAATGTAAAGTTTATAAATATAATTGGGTATAAAAAAATAACCAAATTGTATAAATATATAAAATAAGTGAAAACAATTATGAATATAAGATTAATGAGATGAAAATATATCATAGAATAGAAATTCATTATCACATGTGGTTGTTACATAAAATAACGAACTGTTAAACTACCTTGAACCACTGTTAAATAACGGGGAGAAATTAAAGAACATACAGGGTTAGTATACTACGAGTGTTAGTTTTGTAGCAACAGTACTGTAATAGTTAGTGCTAGTCGTATTAACATTACCCGGTATTTGTATGTACGTATAACAGCGTTACGGGGAGAAACTACTAAGCGTGAACTGTCAAGCTAGCAATTTTCACGGTGAACAGTATGTTAATTGTGTGGTATGAATATCCTAAGGATTTTCCAGAGGTCCAGACGTTGGTATTTAATTGCTAAGAACGATATCTGTGATTTATGTATATGATCTTGTATACTGTTATTCTTGACACTATTGCGTTTCATTTTGCGCGAACGTCTTATGACTGGAAGTTTATACATCTAAACTGGAACATGACTAGATGACCTTTAGGTATTACGAGAACCTAACTGTTGGTCAACTGTTATAGTCTTAACTCAAGGATTGGATCTTGTATCACTGACTAAAGGGCTAACTTACAAAGAGAGGAATCCAGTTAGTTTCGAGTATCTGGTTGCGCAGCGTGATCACTACGAGAGACTACTATCAAGAGTCACTCAAGGGAATCCATTGTCCACATTCGATGATGGTAGAGGGCACTACTGTAGGTGCAGGTTTCGACCGAATTGGTCATCTTTAAGGGAAATAAAATATCCAGGGCCAAAGGGTCAGCTGGCAACGGTTCCATTGGAACCTAGGGGACTACTGTCCATTATAAGTTATTAAGGGTTGTCCTAACATGACGCCCGAGGTGGAAATTAATTGGAAGGTTTAAGTGGTTGGTTAAAAAGGATGAGGGCCATGGGGCCAACTAACAAGTACAGTTAATTAATACGCGTATCTTTTTGGTTATTGGTTTTTTGATTATGGTTTTGGTTATTGGTTATTGATTGTGTGATGATATTGTTGGATAAACTATTGTGTGTTTAAATAATTACAGTTGTTATTATTATTGTAAACCGGTACAACATGTAACGAATCTAATATCAAGATGGCTAAACGACTTAAGGGATCCAAATGATTTAAGATTTAAGACACATTAGCATACCAGCATATAGTTTGCTGAGCCCTTCAATGGGCCAAACATTTCAGGTTACTGATTGAAGACACAAGCCGGAGTGCGGGACGCTGGGTAGTTGATATATTTTCAATAAGATATCCTTTAGTTTCATTATGTACTGTATTATGGAGCTCTGTTGTATTTGGGTTAGTTGCTCATTTGTTGGTTTGGATTTGGATTGTAAGTTTAAGATTGTTCAGTATCTCATCATCACAGCGGTGGAGAGTGAAGTTGTTTGATGGAGTGGAGTAAGGTTGTCTTGTTACTCACATGGGTGAGTGACGGCGTGTAAAACCAATCGATAGTTAGTTTTATTTTCCGCTGCGAATTATATTTTGTTATGCTACGACTTGCGATTATATTACAAGATTAGGATTAGGGGTGTTACAAGGTGCGCTAGCTAGTTTCAATTGGTATCATAGCAGGTCTCTTCTAGAAAGCTACTGCTTTGGAAGACGATCAAAATGTCTCACGCAAGCCTACTAGCGTTAGAAGAATGTTCTACACCAAACCGACCACCACTTTTCAATGGAGATAACTACACTCACTGGAAGAATAAAATGGAGTTTCACATCAAGTCTGATGATCCAAGGATGTGGAGGGTTATATCACACGGTGAATACACCTTCCGAAATGCTCAAGGACAAGGCATATTGGTTGACAGCATGACGGATGATCAAATCAAGAAATTGGTATTCAATGCTCGAGCCGTAAGGATTCTACACTGTGCACTACTACCTAAGCAATATTCCAAAATAGCCTCAGCTAAAACAGCTCAAGAGATTTGGAAAACTCTTAAGGTCACATATGAAGGGAATGATGAAATTAAAAAGAATCCATTAAGTTGCTGCTCACTTGTTGGGAGCTATTCAAGAAGGAAGAAGAAAAGGAGAGCATTTATGAATGCATACAAGGTTCACATGCTGATCAATGAAATGTGGTGCTTGGAAGAACTATCTCGAACGAGGGATCAAATTTGGAAGTTCCCAGATTCTCTTCCTGCCTCCTTCGACAGCAAGGTCAATGCCATGCACGAAGTCCTGATCATCTAAGATGTCTTTGGCGGACATGTTAGGTTCTTAAATGGCGTTTGAGTTCATACTACAACAACGAAACTCAGAAAGTTCAACAAGAGAAAAGGGAAAAGGCATAGCCCTTCAAGTAGCTGAAAACTCCGAGACAGGAGAAGACAATGATGAGATGGTCCTTTGTGCTAAGAGGTACTTTCAAAAGTTCATAACAAACATCATGAGGAAAGGAAGAGAGCCCAAGGAGACCGACGATCATCGCAAACAGAATAATGACAGGTGTTTCGGGTGCTCAAAACGTGGGCATCACATCAAAGACTGTCCTCAACAATCCCGAGAGGACAACGACAAGGTCAGGAAACCTGTTTGAAGATCATTCAACAAAGGTCCAAGGAAAGAAGCGTTTGTTGCTACATGGGGAGACTCAAAGCTAAGCGACAACAATCAAACCTCAGATAGTGATCTCTCGGAGGATGAGAAGGCTCACCTATGCCTTGAGGAAGTTTTCTTGATGGCGCAAGACAAGGACACGTCAGAATCAGAAGAAGAAGAAGATCAAAACAAGGTAAACTACTCTAAACTTTGAAAGAAAATTCTAAAGGCTGAACTTCCCGAACTTAGAAAGTTTTCTCTTATACTAGTTGATCAACTAGAGGCTTTGGAAAAAGAAAACAAGGAACTCATGGAGGAAATGAGAAATTGGAGTAAAATTCCGATAAGGATAAGGTAGAAAACCTTATGAAAGCACTCATGAAATTGCAAATCGATTATAGTGAAATTCTTTCCACTCATTAAAAAATGAAACTAGGAAAACACCTGAAATAGATGAGTTGACTACTACCCTTAAATAAAAGAAAAGGAACTAGCATTAATCAAAGAAAAACATGCAAAGCTAGAAGCTATTCCTAGGACACCCATGTGGAGAAACAAACGACAGGTCAGGTATCAGTCACGGACCAGTCATAGAAGTATCTGCCATCTATGCAGGCAACCTGGTCATTATGAAGCCAAATGCTATAGAACACAATTCATGAGGGATTGGCAACTCAAGAAAATAAGACTAAAATGGGTAGTCAAAAATGATCCTAGGACAATGATTGATGGTGGAAATGGGTCCAAACTTTCTGTGGACCCTAACCCCACACCGCTAGCTTGTTAAGTGCAGAATCAAGTGGGAATGGACCCCTGTTGGTACATCGACAATGGGTGCTCTAAAAACATGCAGAAGACAAGATGAAGTTCTTCTCCCTCGAACCAAGAAGCCAAGGAACCGTTTCCTTTGACAATAACAAGAAAGGAAAAATCATCGGTGTAGGTAAGGTTGGTTTTACCTCAGATTATGTCATTGATAATGTCAATTTAGTAAATGATTTAAAATTCAATTTGCTCGTTGTATCACAAATATGTGATAAAGGCAATTCAGTTCACTTCTATTCTACACATTGTAGTATATATATGTCAGAACAATGGCAAAGAGTTGTTAAAAGGAATAAGGTGGAAAAATGTCTATGTAACTAGTTTGGAGGATATTGACAGTCCAAACCTTCCATGCTTGACTGCTTCAATAGATGACTCTACACTATGGCACAAAATACTAGGGCATGTTAGCATTTCCTTGTTAAGAAAGCTCGTCAAGAAACGATTAGTAAGAGGTCTCCCTGAGATTAAAGAATCTAAGACCAATCTCTGCGATGCTTGTGTTAGAAGCAAACAAACTAAGGCTTCTTTCAAATCAAAGAACTTAGTAAGTACATCCAAGCACTTGAATTACTTCACATGGACTTATATGGGCCTATGAGAATCAAAAGTTTTAGAGGAAATCGTATGTGTTTGTAATTGTTAATGACTACTCACGATTTGTTTGGACACTCTTCATTGCTTCCAAAGACGAAGTCTTTGAGAAATTTCAAGTCTTTGCAGGAAAAGTCTGAGTACAACTCAACCATAAGTTTAAGGCTCTTAGGTCTGATCATGGGTCATAATTTGAGAATCAACAATTCATGGATATGTGTAAACAACATGGAATCAATCACACATATTCAGCACCAAGGACACCCCAACAAAATGGGGTAGTTGAGCAGTCTTCCTCAAGTATTCTGGGCAGAAGCGGTGGCGACTGCATGCTACATCACGAATAGAACGCTCATACGACCTATCCTCAACAAAACCCCAGCTAATCAAGGGAAGAAAAAAAACATTAGTCACTTCAGGATCTTTGGTTGTAAATGTGATGTCCACAACAATGAAAAGATTCCCCTAGGAAAATTCGATGCCATAAGTGACGTGGCCATCTTCCTTGGGTACTCTCAAAGGAGCAGGGCATATAAAGTCTACAATAAAAGGACATTGAAGGTGGAGGAAAGTGTACATGTGGTCTTTGATGAGGCTGAAGTTCACAAGATCAAGGAATCTGAAGAAGATAAAGAACTTGGATTTGATCTAGCCGATCAAAATCACATAGATAAATCCAAAGATGAATCACTGACCAAGGAAAACTTGCCTGACAGGTCACACAACACAGGTCAATGAAGAGAACAATGATGTCAAAGACCCTCTATCACCATCAACCATTCATCAATCTTGTACTCTGTACAAAGATCATCCATTGGAGAACATCATATCAGATATCTCCAAAGGAATTCAAACCAGAGCACAAACTCGACATCTTGTAGCCTTCTCAATGATAGTTTAACTCATCAAACCCAAAAATATCAAAGAAGCTCTCCAAGACTCGGACTGGATTAAAGTAATGCAAGAAGAATTGAATCAGTTTGAAAGATGCAAAGTCTGGCATCTTGTGCCTCGTCCTTCACATCAAGGAGTACTTGGTACAAAATGGGTCTTTAGAAACAAGCTAAATGAGATGGGAGAAGTCGTTAGGACAAGCTCGTCTGGTGTAGCTCAAGGATATCGTCAGCAAAAAGGGATAGACTTTCAAGAAACCTTTGCTCCAGTTGCAAGGATGCAGTCCATCAGATTACTTATGGCATTTGGTGCACATAAAGGAATCAAACTGTTCCAACTTGACATCAAAAGTGCCTTTCTTAATGGGTACGTCAAGGAAGAAGTGTATATTGAACAACCTCCAGGTTTTGAGACACAAGAAGGACAAGATCATGGTACGACCGTCTATCCTCCTATCTTTTAGAAAACCAATTCAAGAGAGGAAAGGTGGATAAAACCTTGTTTGTTTAAAACAACAAAAAGGACTTCTTAACTGTGCAAGTATCACTAGTACAAAAAACGTCTATTTCGGCACCCCTATTTCGGCGGTTGTAGATAAAACCGCCGAATAGGGGCCCGAGATGTATACCGTATGTAAAGAAGGGGTCTATTTCGGCGGTTCCTAGATATGAACCGCCGAAATAGGCCCTTTTTAATAATAAAAAAAATAAAAAAAACCTACTTCGGCGGTTCCTTACACGCAACTCCGAAATAGGTGTTTCTATTTTTCTTTTTTAAAAAATTTAATCATCTATTTCGGCGGTTCTTTGTTCGGAACCGCCGAAATAGGTCTCTTTAATTTTTTAATAATTAAAAAGGGCCTATTTCGGCGGTTCTTTGTTAGGAACCGCCGAAATAGGTCCTTTTAATTAACCCCCCAACCCGATTCGAAACAATTACGATTTCATTAGGGCTAATTAACCCCTCTTCTCAACTCTCTGTTCCGCGGCGATTTCGAACCCTCCACCGCCACCACAGCCGTCGCCCGCCCGCCGCCCTCCTCCTCCTCTCGCTTTCGCCGGTGTCGCGCCGTCGGTGGTGGGCTCAGTTCGGCGTCGCCGCCCTCATTCCGCCAGTCAACAGAGGCGAAAAGAGGTGAGATTGTTGTCACATATATGTTTCGGTTTGTTTAATAAAATGTTAATGTATTGTTAAAATTGTTAGATTGTTGTCTCATTGTGATTGTGGATGCTGATATTTATTGTGTGTGTGAAATCTTTGCAAGATTTGGTTGTTAAACTAATAAATTTATGTATGCACACAAGGTGTTTGACGAAATGTCCGAGTGAATTTTTTTTGCTGTTTTTGGCCCTTCTTTTAAGTATAGTTAGGTTAGCTTATTTGGGCTAGATTTATTATGCTTATATATGGGGTGGAACAATGTTTGAGCATTATTTGTTTAAGTATAGTTAGGTTAGCTTATTGTCCACTTAAAATTACTTGTTAATTCACATTTCATAAGTAAATATACATTGTAAATATACATTGGTGAGTGAGATCTCTGCTAGTTATTTTTGCATAAATAAGCAACACATAAATCAGAAAAATTTCATAACTAAATTTGTTTTCAAGAAAAGGATTTTAAATATTGTATTGTTTATTTAATGGTAAAAGTGCGGTGGGGATCTTTAAATTATTTTTTCCTTATGCAATGAAAATGGCATGTATATTTTGTTTATCTAATTGCACAAATGTAAGTTTACTTGTTCGAACAAGTAATATAAGTTAATCAATTAAGAGTTTCTCCTTGTCTTCATAAACAATGTAGTCGAGTTGATGAGTTATCATCTTTGACACTAAGTTCCCCACTCTCTGTAGATTGTATTAGAGTTATACTAAAAAAATTCTTATTGTGCTTGTTTGAATGAGCTAACGATAATGTTTATAATTTACATATTTAATTATGATATTATATTATCGTTAATACATGAGTGTGATGCATAAGAGGTATATTGAAAATTATGGATAACATGTTAAACATGAAAAATACAATTTAGGTTGTTATGTAAGTTATAGTTTGATCTTATCATAATTCATTGGTTAAAATACTATTAAACATTCAGTAGTGTATATATATATATATATATATGAGTATTGTATAGTCGTTAAGTTTAATATAAAATTATTCTAATTGATGTGAATGTTGTTCAATCTTTATGTGTTGCCTCTGTAGAGATTGGCTACACGCGTCTCGCACGCCCCATTGAGAAGAGGGGCTGAAAACAATTCATTTAGAAACCGGTAAATTTTTTTTTAATTTAACTCTTCATTCTCTTCACTCACTGTAAATTTGCAACCTAACTGCATATAAGGAACAAACACAACTATTGAGTTTCCCTTATGTCTATACGTATTTGTGTCTCTACAGATAAATACTTAAGGAGCTTCTTTACCATTTGATGGTAGATTGAAAGCGGAGCGGAGAGCATTCATTTTCGAACCGGTAATATAATCTAACTTATCATTTTTCTCTCTTTTGTACTTTGTATTTGATTTCCACAAATTATTGTAATTTCGTTTGATGAATTAATTTGGTATATATTAGTTTGGTTTATGATTGAAATTTGTGTTGTTGAATAATTGGTGAATGCTTAATAATAGACATAGTTGTGTCTTTTTTTACTTTGTATTTGATTTCCACAAATTATTAAAAGTTGGTATTAGTTTGATTTGTGATGGAAATTTGTGTTGATGAATGGTTGGTGAATGCTTAATAATAAGCATGGGATAGGTAAAATTATGCAAAAGTCATGCCGTTTTTTTTTAAATCTCTTCGTAATTAATATTGTTTGATGTATGTGTATATGTCTAACAATAACTAATTTTTTTTATCAGGTCTCACTACATTCAAGTCCGTGAATCCCTCTCTTGTTTCCCGCCTTCTTCCATTACTGTTCCTCTTTCCTCCTCTGTGCACAAGTAAGTAACTAAACCTTATTTTTTGTTTAATAAATGCAATTATGTATTTAAATATAAGTGCTAGTACATAATTTAGCTTCATTCCCTATTTGTTGATGCATTTCTTTTGTAATTTATTTTTGTTGCTCCCTTGCAGAGACATATCAGAAGTGGTATTGCTGCATCTCTCACAGAAGCCTACCTCTCAGGACCAGTCTCCCCTGTCCATAAATCCTTAAAAAACAAGTACGTATTTTAACTCTCGATTCTTTGTTAATCTCTAAACCGGTTTGAACTTATACAGTGGAGAATTGAAAGCGTTGATTTGATGATCTGAATTTGCAATTGGTTTTCAGTTAGCTAGTAAAGAATTGATTTATTTTAATTGTTGGTTGCTGCCATTGTTGGAATGTTTGTGGTTGTGATGACTTTGGTGAGTGCTGAATAATAAGCACGGGATGTGTACAATTATGCAAAGGTCATGCCGAATTTTTTGTAGAAAAAGTATTCGTAATATTGTTTTAAACACCGGTTTCTGTTTTAGAAGTGCAACAATTTCTTAAATTTAAAATGCTAGTTTATTTTGTGTTTGCAACCTTAGAGTTAGGCTAGACTAATTGACAATCATCCCAGTCATGCTCCATTAAGAAATAAACATGTGCAACTTAATACAGGCCATATTCTACAAAGGCTCTAACTCACACCTGTGATCTGTTGCACATGTAGTATGGAGCGTGACTGGATGTATGGTGATAGAGGCGAACATTTTGACAAAATGCTGAAAGAGTTTTGCAAAGCTGCAGTGCAACACAAGGACAGGACAAAGGCGGAGAAAATTCCATGTCCTTGTGTTGATTGTGGTGTGGTTAGACATTATTCAAGCATCAACCTCGTACAACTCCATGTGAAGACCCGTGGTTTCATGCCACATTATACAAAATGGATTTTTCATGGAGAACGTGTTGAAGATAATGCTTCATCTTCCTACAGTCACGATCGGTGTAACTCAAGAACCGAGCAGACATTCGATACTACTAACGAGTCAGAACTCCCAAGCGCTTCCGGAGTCAATGTTGACAGTGAGTCGACTTATCATGATGAACAAATTGACGAGATGCTTGATAACGTTGAGGATAACTTTGTCGACCGGCCGGATGAGTATCAAAGGTTGTTGGACGCATCCAAAACGGCGTTGTATCCTACTTGCACTAAGTACACGAAATTGACAGCTATATTGAATTTGTTCAACCTGAAGGGAAGATATGGATTGAGTGACAAAGGTTTCACGGCATTCCTCGAGCTGATTCATGATATGCTACCGGATGAGAACGGTCTCCCTACGACCACGTATGAGGCAAAGAAATGGGTGTGTCCAATGGGAGTAGAGTACAAAAAAACACGCGTGTCCAAACAACTGTGTGTTGTACAGGGGTGAATACGAACATCTGGACAATTGCCCGAAATGTTCGTTGTCCCGGTATAAGCATAAAGATGGTGAGTACTCCTCCGTTCAGAAAAAAAGCCCTCCAGCAAAACTTGTTTGGTATTTGCCGATTATACCCAGATTCAAACGGTTGTTTGCGAATCCGAAAGATGCAAAGAACTTACGATGGCATGCGGAGGGTAGAAAGAGTGATGAGAAACTAAGACATCCAGCAGATGGGCCTCAGTGGAGAAACATCAATAGACGGTACAAAGAACATTTCGGACATGAAGATAGGAATCTGAGGCTTGGGTTATGTACTGATGGAATGAACCCGTACGGCACATTGAGTAGTCAACACAGTACATGGCCTGTTCTGCTAGTGATCTACAATTTGCCCTCATGGTTGTGTATGAAACGAAAGTACATCATGTTATCTCCCTGATATCTGGTCCCAAGCAGCCAGGTAATAGCATTGATGTGTACCTTGCCCCTCTGATCGACGATCTGAAGCTATTGTGGAATGAGGGGACCGTGGTATATGATGCTTATGCAAGAGAGAATTTCACGCTCAAGGCTTTGTTGTTCTGTACCGTCAATGACTTCCCTGCGTATGGGAACTTGTCCGGTTACACGGTTAAAGGAGCATTTGCATGTCCCATTTGCGAGGAAGACACTTGTTCGGACCGTTTAAAACATTGTGGGAAGAATGTTTATATGTGTCATCGACGTCTTCTCCCCGAAGATCACCCTTATCGAGTAACGAAGAGAAAGTTGTTCAATGGTCAAGCCGAAACTCGTGTGGCCCGTCTACCTCTGAGCTCTGAGGAAGTGTACGAAAAGGTTAAGGACATTGCAAATGTATTTGGAAACACATCAAAACCGGCGAAAAACATTTGGAAAAAGTGTTCTATCTTTTGGGAACTACCTTATTGGCGTCATATTTCTGTGAGACACTGCTTAGACATCATGCACATTGTGAAGAACGTTGGTGAGGCAGTGAGTGGGACTTTACTCAATATACCCGGCAAAACAAAAGACGGATTGAAAATCAGAAAGGACATGCAAACCATGGGTATACGAAAGGAGTTACACCCACAAGAGAACGGGAAACGAATCTACCTACCTCCTGCATGCTACACGCTCTCAAAGGCTGAAAAGATTAGTTTCTGCAAATGTCTGCACTCGGTAAAAGTACCGTCTGGGTACTCTTCAAACTGGAAGAACATTGTATCGATGAAGGATTTAAAACTTTTAGGCATGAAATCTCACGATTATCATGTACTGATGTTACATCTTCTTCCGGTCGCAATTCGAGGGATATTGCCATCTGATGTCAGAAATGCTTTAACTCGGTTATGTTTCTTTTTCAACGCTGTTTGCTCCAAGGCAATTGACGTAACGTCTCTAGATGATCTACAACGTGAAATTGTTATCACATTATGTCAACTAGATGTATTTCCCACCATCTTTCTTTGATATAATGGTACATCTAATTGTGCACATCGTTCGAGAGATACAGTTCTGTGGTCCGGTATACTTACGGTACATGTACCCTTTTGAACGGTACATGGGTATTCTGAAAAGTAGAATGAAGAATCGACCAGAGGGGAGCATTGTTGAAGCAACAGTGACTGAGGAAGTCACGGAATTTGTGACCGATTATTTGAGTGAGGCAGAGTCTATTGGTATCCCAAAACCACGACACTATGGCAGGTTTAAGGGTAAAGGTGTTATTGGTAGAAAGATCGTGCAAGTTTCGCGTCTACTTATTCATCAAGCACATTTGTTTGTCTTACAACATCTTGAGGTTGTTGAACCTTATTTGGAAACCCATATGGTTGAGTTAAGGCATCAAAATCCTTTGAAAGGCCACATTTGGCTGACAAAGGAACAAAACCGAGTTTTTATCCAATGGTTCAAAGATCATGTGTTGACATTAGCATCATCAGATCCAGAAGCTGTAAGCGAAGAGATCAGATGTTTGGCAATCGGACCTGAAACTAATATATACATCATTTGAGGGGTATGATATTAGTGGGTATACATACTACACTGCACGCCAAGATGCCAAATCGATAAACCAGAATAGTGGGGTAAAAATTGAAGCTGCTGCCACTGAGTACCACAGCGGTAACCGATCTCAACCAGTTAGTAATTGGTATTATGGTGTCATCGAGGACATCTGGGAACTAGACTATGACATTGATTCCTTTCTGTTGTTCCGGTGCAAGTGGGTGGACAACCGACGCGGGTACCAAAATGATGGAGGGCTTACCTTGGTTGATCTTTCACGGTTACACGGTTATAATGATGATCAATTTGTTCTGGGAAAGGATTGCGAACAAGTGTGGTATGTTGAGGATCCGAAAGACTGCAGATGGTCTGTTGTTCTTCCAGGAAGAAGGCCGGTTGTAATCGAAAATGAAAATGAGGATAACGATGAAAATGGGACTGTAGAGGAAACATCCTTGTTTCCTACTGGATTACCGGATTCGATTGATGATACCGAAAACGATTTGCTCTACGCACGATCAGACCATGATGAGGGTGTTTGGGTAGAAAATATGAAATGATTTATGTTTTTGTACGTGAGGTAATGTTGTTAGTAGAATGTAGACTGTAATCATCTTAACTGTTATTGTTATGCATCATAGTATTTATGTTATGAGTTTATCTGATGAAAATGCTTTGTTTTTTTTTTGCAGTGGATGATCACCCTATGGATGACCCCATTGGACGGCTTATCTGACTGGAGAACCTGAGCCACAGCAGAATAGACCAAGTAAGCGGGTCACAAGAGGAGGAAAGAAGAAGAAGGACCAGTTAGCAGTACACGAGACTGAGGCTGGCCCTTCACAGCAGACCGAAGAGGAGTCAGTTGTCCCACCAGAGGCGAAGAAGCAAAAGAAGAGAGGTGCAACACGTGGGCTGAAGGCTAACAAGGGCCCTCCTACAAAACCGGTGGACTTCAATCAGTTCAACCAACCCCATGGAAATTGGAAGAATGACTTCACCGCTTACGGTAGCCATTTGGTGAAGTCATATTGCAACATAAACCACAACTGGAAGCAAGTGCCTCAATCATTGAAGGATACTATGTTTCAGCGTCTTCAGGTAAATCTCTACATTATTACTATGATCTTTTGTGAAATAATAGAACATTTATGTTTACTTTACTAACTGAATGATCATGTACGTAGTCTCGTTTCTCCGTGGATCCCGCACTTAAAAAGGATGTGCTATCAGCGATGTCGAAACAGTTCCGGGACCACAAGAATAAGTTGGCTGACAAGTTCATCTACAAGATGCCTACTCCAGAAGATCCAGATGAGCCAGATCATGGTGGAGACGGTGAGAGACCACCATGGGAGGTTTACGAGGGCATAACAGAAGAGCAATGGCTACAATTTGTTGAGAGGCGTCACACACCGGAGTTCCAGGTGCACTTTATTGTCATACATACATAAATTAATCTTAATTTCTTATGTTTTTTTGTGTTCAATTTCACTTAACATGATCCCATTAATTTATGCAGGCTCTCCGTGCGCAACAACAAGCAAATGCTAAGAAGAATCTGTACCCTCACCACTTAGGTGGAAAAAGTATTGCTCAAAGGGTACCAGAATGGGAGCAAAAGGGATATCTGCCCACGGATGGCTCATTGGATGCCAGTGGCAGAAGAATGAAAGTGTGGGAGTTAAGCCACATTCCGAAGAACTCTACTCCCGAAAATCCTCAATACGATGAAGCCACGAGAGCAGTTATTGCTCAAATGGTAAGTGATATCATTTCATTTTTCAAACTGTTCATTTCATTTGTATATGAACTTATGTTAAACTAATAACTGTATTTGTGTGTTGTATATAGGGTGAATTAAGCTCTCAGCTCACCCAGGGCACCTGGACCTCACAGAGGAATGATGATCCTCTTACACGCGCTCTTGGTAAGAAGGATCATCCAGGTCGTGCCATTGGGTTTGGTGGGCACGTTGGTATCCGCCAGGCATTTGGCGACCCGGGTCCAGAATCACAGGGAAAGTCGATTAGCTACGAGGAGCACCTGAGAGCGTTGGCTGAGATGGAGCAGAGGATTACTCAGAACGTCGACGAGAGGATCGCTCAGCTATGTCAAGGCTTCAGCCACAGCAGCATGACAGCCAAGAGGTTTCTCGACCACCAGTTGATCAGTCACCCATTCAGCAGCAGAGTGCACCGGTAGTGAGAAGTAGTGTCCACTCGGCTGATCCGTTTCCCTATGCATCTCTAAAGGTTAGACTAACATTTCAATTGAGTACATGACGATTAAGATTTTTCACTTGATCACTAATATCATCATAGAAGAGTCATGGTTGCATGGGGAAAACTTTTCCCCTCTCTTCCAAGTGATATTGTGCACGGTGAACCACTCCGACATTACCATGCACGAGTGCTTCTGGACGAATTTGTTGTAGAGAATGCTGATGTCGGTTTAAACCGGTGCCGGTCAAACAAAGACCTACCTTACGTTCTGCACAAACTGCGACAGTGCAGTGGCCTGTACGATTGGTCAACTCCCAGGGCAGGTATTTACTCTTAACCTTGCTATAAAACTATTGGTGTACCACCTTGCATCCCTATACTTAATTAACTAATATCATAGGATATGAAGTCGACCGATCCTGATAAGGGCAAAGGAAAAAGAATGCGCGCCTGTGCAATCAAAGGCATCCACAAATTTCGTGCTTAGACCGCTTTGGTGGAAAAAGAATATTGGCCGGCCTGCCACTAATATGCGGTGCTGCATTCATCCTGTGTTTTGCTGCTACCACCTGATTGTGATTCCCTCACTGTGGAAGATCCGAGTGGATATTCCTTTAGAGTTCAAGAGAAGATATACATCGATTTGGGATGTAATGTCCGACTCGAGGATGCTTCAGAGGGATTGGTTGAATGTTCGATTATCAAGTCAGCCGCCATGTGAGTGACTTCTACCTTTTGTATTTGAATTCATTGATTGATGATGAATTATAGTTTTGAATAAAAGTTAATGATCGACTAATAATTGCCTCATAGGTGGGTGCATGATAAGGCGATCATGTCCATGAAGATCACAGATTCGTGATTCCTGTGCCTGCTATGTGCAGTGAAGTCCAGATGACAATGATCCGGAAGGCCTTATGCAGTATATGACGAATGCCCTCTTTGAATGTTCTAACAAGTCATTTATTATGCTGCCATATCATTCAGGGTATGATATTGACTATTTCTCTTAGTATTATCTAAAACATATAGTTTTATGTTAGTTGCTTAATGTTACAACACATTGTGTAATTTGTGGACAGTCGACATTGGTCTTGATTGTGCAGTGATGTTGAAGCACCCACGAATCTTGCAATTTGACTCACTTGGTAAGGCTGCCAAGAGACCGAGATCTCCCCGCAATGCTGGGGTAATTAGTTTGTTATCGTAAACAACAATTTTTATTACTTAACATTAACTGTTTTCTAACTTGCTACTGATGCTAAAACTATATGTATTGCTGATGTATATGTTCCATGAGAGCTGAATTACTCTCCAGAATAAACAACGAAGCGTGACATCCCTTGGAACTAGTCAAGGTACTCTATTAATTGATAAATTTGTGTTATAATGTTTAAACTTGTTATAACTGTCAATATGTGCGTTTGTATAGTGTCCGTGCAGCCTGGGGGTTCAGAATGTGGATACTATGTTATGAGATTCATGAGTGACATAGTAGGAGTGGCAAACCTTTTACCAGAGCACTCGTTAGACATGGTAACATTCTTTGAAAGTTTCAATTATGATCTTACATGTTGTTAGACTTGTACGTTTTAGATTAATGTTCATTTTTTTTCAAGGCTTACGAACAAGTGTCAAAGATGGTCGTATGATGATGCTCAATGTTGAGATGCTTGAGGAATGGTCGGAGTTCGTCTGCACAAGTTTAATGAATTGATGATCATGAAGATGTTTTGTGAACTTTTTGGAGTATGTAATTGTAACTCTGTACACTTGTGGATGGGTGTAATGGTAGATTTGAATTGTAATGTTGTTTTTTATTTGTAATGAAAGTGGTAAATAAGTGTAATTGCATTGGTTTTGTTAACTCTCAAATTGTGGTGTGTCGTTGGTATTCATTGGGAGCTTTTATAAACTTTAAAATGTGTGCTGGAGATCCCTGTATGGATGAAGCTTTATTACAGGTCTCATTAAAACAAATGCGGTGAATATATATATATATAGCTAGGATGGAAAAAAACAAAAAAAAAATACCCCTATCTCGGCGGTTCTTAGAGATCAACCGCCGAGATAGACCCTTGGGATTGACCGATGCTGAGTTTGACCATGATCTATCTCGGCGGTTGTTATATAAGAACCGCCGAGATAGACTCATGGTCAAACTCAGCATCGGTCAATCCCATGGGTCTATCCGGCGGTTGTTCTCTAAGAACCGCCGAATAGGGGTACCTATTTCGGCGGTGCTCATTTCGGCGGTTTACAACCGCCGAAATAGGCCCATTGGAACCGTCGAAATAGGCCCTTTTTCTACTAGTGTATATTACTTGTTTATATTGTCTAATTGTTTGTGTTCCCTCTTTTCCATATAGGTAACCGGCAAGGAGAGAAGGTGGAGGGAAATTGAAATTTTCATTCTCCTAATATTGTGACATCAATTGTGTATATGTATATACGTGACTATAATTATGTATTAAATAAAGACTTATGGTATTTTCTGTCTAAACGTGTGTTATGATAATGGATATGTATCTAGATTTATTTAGGCTATATAAAGTATTATATAATTTATTCTGTGATATAGTGGTGTTTAATACATGTACCGATATGTTACATGTGACACTAAATTTAAGAGTTTTTCCCTTAGTAATATTTTCTCTTGATTAGAGATTTGGTGTATAATTTAATGTCCATCTGGCCTATATTTTTTAAAATAATATTTGTAACAATTATTGCACATGATTTAATTTAATCCTTATTAATTAAGGTTAATTAATTCGGGGTATTTCAACTTTATCTTAGGTATTTATTACCTAGAGAGCACACAAAACACTCCTCTTTACTCCTGCTACGCACTGATCAAAGCCAAGAGTAGAGCGAGTTTGGATGAGACAGAGTACCTCTGTCGAATCCCAAGATAGGAAGCCAGGTTGTAATCTCATTGAATTTCAATATAAGCAGAATCCTATTTTTTAAGTTTAAACAAAAAGCTTCCGTGTTATCATTTTTGCAATTACTTATCTCCAAGTAGGGTGGTCTGAGACTAACACCTCAGATCTACTCGGTCAGCACCTTGATCCTATCAAGCGGTATCGGAGCCTACGTTGGCTGACAAATCTCTCAAGATGGCAGAAATTTCCTACTCAGAAAAGGCTGAGTCAGGCATCACCAGTTTGGTATGCTTGATGGCTCACAATGGTGAGAAAACCGCTCATGATCAGGTAAGTAAGACTCCCTCTACGATGAAAATTTGCAGATATTGTGGTTATGATGGTCACACGGACTTTTCCTATAATAAACTTGTGTCATGATCTGTCATTCAATATATCTCTGTGTCTGCATTTATCAAAGCTCGTAATCTTTACTATAATAGTTCTTCATCATTGTCGAATAGGGGACCCAAGTACATCCGGGTTCCCAAAACTAATCAGTAGCTTTTTGCAGACAAGTGGCTTGGAACAATGACTCTTGGTTTCTGGATAGTGGTTGTTTAAGATATATGACAGGAAACCAGTTGAGTTTACGACTCACTCTAACCATCAAGGGGGAAAGGTTACTTTTTAGACAACATGCACATAAAAATCATAAGAATTGACTTCATTGGTAACCCCTCTTTATTTAAAGTTGAAAATGTTAATTTAGTTGCTGTTTTGGACATAGTCTCAAGTGTCTCTCAAATTTGTGATTTCTCCAATCTTATGTTATAAGATTTATGACTCTATCACTCGTGATTGTAAGGAAATATGGTTTTAACTCTAATACTGGTGATCTTAAGGCAATATGGCACGTGTTGATATGAATATCCGAATATATATATAATATATATATATGAAATCACGTGCAGAAAGCAAACAAACTCAGTCTGTAAATCATGTACCAAAGCAAGCTACTATCTCTGCTAATCTGTGCAGAAAGCAAGCTGACTTGCTCCAGCTTCAAGTACTTTGAAGACTACGGTATTTTTGATCAAAATGTTACCATTATGTATGATAATACCAGCTAAGGTCGTCAAATTCTCTAAATTTCATGCTCGCACTAAATTTACATACTTGAGTTCTCATTTCTTACAAGATTATGTGGAGATGAACTTGATCTAATTAAACTAAGTTTCCACAGACTCCAGCTTGCTGATATCATCACCAAGGCATCACCCATGGTTGCTGAAATACCCAGGAAATTCCAAGCTAGGAATAATATAGTATGGTAAGAGTGACATGTCTGAGGTTAGTTAAGGCCCAGGGAATTAATCTTTCTCCTTAAAATGTTTCTGAATATTGGTAACGTTTTGCATTAATGGATTTAATTATATTTCGAATACTATATGATATAGTATTATTTCCTTCTCCTAATTCCCTAAGTTATTTAAACTCCGAAGTACTATTCCAGAATATTCTTTCCAACTTATTTTAAGTATTCAGAGTTCAAATTCTATTTGACTACTCAAAATATATTCTATTAACTCTTCTTATTCTCCTCTCAGTAATTATATTACTGGTGTCTTCATTTATCTTTTAACGTTGTTCTTTTCCTTTGTTAAACCTTTAAATTATTTACAACATATCTACCGTTTTCTAAATTATCTCCTTCCAAATAAATGTTTATTAATTGACCTCTTGATATGTTTCTCGTTTCTGATTTATTCTTTCCTGAATTACTTCATCAATCCTCTTTTATGATTTCCCTAACTTAACGGATATATCCTTTGGAGATATTTTAAATTCCAAGAGTTAGAACTCTTTCTTACTTATTTATTTGTATTTCCTTTTAGTATAAATCTTAATTAGTTTATTCTTTTTCATTATACAAATAATTCTATTTAAGGGTTGATTTCTCTTCATTATTCCCATACTCAATACGCCGCTCTTGCGTTTACACTCTGCCCATATTTTCACGCTCTTTCTCTTCAAACCCTTGGTGAATTCTCGCTAGTTCCGTCGAGGTCTGATTATTCCCTGGTGTCCAGTTGGTAGATTGTCGGGTAATGTATTCTACTTAGTTGTTTAGTTATCTACTCGTTGCTCGATGAATTCTGATTGTTAATTTTAGTTATCTAGACCGATTACATCGACGAGTGCTATCATTAGTCCGGAGCAGTTGAGCTCTTGAGGGATTTGGTTGTTCCAGGTAAATTCTATGCTCAATGATCGGTTGACTGATGTTTTGTAAAACAATTGGAAAAGGTTCCGCTGTGTTTTATGAGTTCTCGATTGTGGTTTGAGGATTGTTTCCCACATTTTGGAATTGAGGAATTGGATTGAGATTGTGGTATTTCGATTATGGTTTTTGGGAGTCTTTCACAGGTTGCATTCTATTGTTTGGGAGCCCACAGGTGCTCCCCATAATTGTTATTATTTGCGCTGCACGCATTGTTGCAGTTAAGCCCTTTGATCTACTCTATGTTACTGCTGTCTCATAGGGGGTGTGCACACTTAAGGACTTAGGGTGAGGTGGTTGGTTGACGGTCCCATAGGTGACTATCCTAGAATTTTTGTTTGGGGTCCCATAGGTGACCCCGTGTTTGGAATTGTGGTTATCTCCTGTTGAAAGCTCCCTACTGCGGTTTTGGTATTGATATGCTTTCTAGAAAATCATCAACTGTTCAATAAAGCCTTCTCATCTAATTATTAAAGGCGAATGAGTTCTAAAATGTATTTTACGGTTTGAGGTGGAATTTACTCAGTTTTTCTGATTTGTGCGATCCTTTATGTGTTTTGTCTATGTTTTATGATCGCAAGTATGGATGACTAATTGTGGGGATCGAGACGGCGAATCAATAGTTTCGGGGCTTCGAATAATTAAGGCATCTTTCAAATTTCAGTGATGAGAGATGTTGTTATGTTCTCAAAGTTTATACATTAATGTTTGTTTTGCTTTCTTCGTAACTTGAAAGTTAACTTTTGCTTTTATGTTATTTAGTTTTTAGCCGAGCACCCATGGAATTGGTGTGGCGGAATGCCTGGACGTTTTGAGAGATCCGTGGCTGTGTTATGTTCGTTTGATTTTTGGTTAACTGAGTTTATTGGCTTTATGAATCAACTTATTAAGTTTGAGTTGTATTGAGTATTTATTAAGTGATTCAATCTGTTTCAAGAGGTTCTCTTGTTGTTTTGTTTTTATATAAGAGTTTCTAATGGTTTTTGGATGTCCGTTTGCGTTTTAAAAACTGCACTTAAGGACCTGTCCGAACGTCCGTCCGGACATCAAGTTCGGACAGGCCCGAAAGTTTCAAGCATTTTCAAAGTTTGGCTGTGTCCGAACATCTATCCAACTTCTATGTTTCGGACAGCATGTGAGGACGATTCACATGCAAGTCTCTCGACTATGTCCGAACTTGCAGTTCAGACCAATGTTCACCAAGTAAGATTTTTTTTCCGAAGTTTTGAAGCTCGACTGTGTCCGAACTTCGAAGTCCGGACACAAGTTCGGACGTTTGGTTTTCCGCAGTCTATTTCTCTTCGGCTTGTGTCCGATCTTACCATGTCCGACCAAGCTCGGACCAACTCTGTTTCTCTTTTAGGACTCGTTTGAAGTCCATTTTTGTCGTTTGCCCATTAGATTTGTATTTTTATAAGCTATGTTTTGAGGTAAAAATCCAGGGGTTACAGTTGCATTTGAGCTCTTTCGCACACACCATGATGGCATGGACTCGTTCTGACTGATGGTGGTTGTATCTCCTTCCCCTCTTGGAGGCAAAGTCTGGTACTCAGGTATAGTCTCTCTGGCACCAGACTCTCCTTGGTTGAGTAGTTCAACTAAAGTTTGTCTATAAATTTTTGTTTGAAAACCCGCAAGATTTTCCATACCAATTCGACCAAAGCACCCACATCAACCATCTTAGTATTCCAAAACCTAACTCCATCGTCCTTGAAACCATTGCTACTTTACCTTCACAACCAACCCACAAATTACCCTAACCCTCAAACCCTCCTACTCACCTCTCCCAATCAAAGCTGAAAACCCTCCAAACAAGCACTATTGTTATCTCAACTCCCGAAACCATCACTAAGTCTACAATAACTGTCTCCCTAGACAAAAATCCCATCCACTTTGGGTCCATCATTACTAATGTCCAACTCACCCTACAGCCCTAGTCGATTACCCAACCTACCTGCCCAAGCTCCACTACTATCTTTGTTGAAGCCCTTGCCCCTCCTACCAAACCCATTGCCACTACCACTAAAGCGAAACCCACTATCTCTCTTACCACCTAAGTCCATCACAACCCCTTCCCTTCATTCGACCAAGAAATACTGCTAGAGTCAATCTGTAGACAGAATCGGTTTGGCAAAAATACCCACATAGTTGAAGTGAATTTCCAAAAAAAAGGGGAAAGAAAAGAAAAAGAAAGAAAGATAGAAATCCCATGAGAAGGCTAAAACAAAGTAAATTACTATCGTCTCTTCAACTTATATTCAATTTGAAGAAGACATACTCTTGCTCCAGCCTCCACTTTCAAGAGTGGAACTTGCATGACTCTTGTTTGCGCTTCACAGTAACGCTAGCTTGCACATATGGGTATGAATACTTCGGCTAATACGCTTCACTACCACGGTTAGCCACATCTAGCACTCTCTTGAGATTCAAAATGAATGGGTCAATACCAAGATGGAGACTAAGTCCCTCACCCCATTTCCTAGCCTACACCCCTGACCATACTTTTAACCTATCTCAAAGTTTATTTATCTTGGCGGTGTTTTTATCAAACTTTGGTAGACTCTGTCGGTTGACTATTTAGCCATGTGATTGCCTCTGGATGTCAGGCAGACTCACCCTGTTTTGCCAGATGATATCAAAAAGGGGGGAAAGCGGTGAATCTCATTCATAGGAAGACGAGTTAATGTTTCTGGTGGTAGGAAAACTGAATTGCACTTATGGATTTACCCTAATTGATGGTCAAGCAGACTCTTTTCTGTTTAAGCTTAGTTTGATTCTATTATGCTCTTCTCTTACTGGTCTTGTCTTAAATGGCATGCTCAAACTTAGGGGGAATATTGGACTAAGGGGGAATCAATCAGCGAGAGGTTGGTTTTTCCAAGCTTCTTTGCTTGTGTGTCCTTTTTACAGGTTAACTCTTGCTACGGGATTCACTCGAGTGATTTTTGGCATCATCAGCAAAAGGGGGGAAATGTATGAAGATATTAGAGTTTTGCTGAAGATTGCCAAAGCCTAGCTGCCAGCAAGAGTTGGTCTGAAAATTGATGTACGAAGAGACCAAGTCAAAGAGAGTATGAGTTTAGCGAACAATAACTCCCACTGCAGAGAACAAGTCATCCAGAGCATGCCGACTCACAAAGAGTCACGACAGACAGAGTTTGGTTGTCAACCGACTCGATCTATCAAGCGATTTACAATCTCATCTTATAAATGATGCTCAACTTAAGGGGGAACTTTATCTCATCTTGACTGAGTCAGTTCCCTTTGCCATCATCAGCAAAAAGGGGGAATTTGTTGGAACCCAAGGTTTTGCTGATTATGGCAACAGAGTAAGTCTAGTGACAGAAGAATTATCATTGATAATAGCATCAGAGTAAGTCTAGGCGACGAAGGGGTCTGACTGTGGAAGGAGTCACTCTGTGACATAATATTCTCCTAGAAAGTTCTAGAAGCTATGAGGCGAACCTCTACTATTAAAGCATGGAGAAATTCAAGGAAATAACTATCAAACATGTTCATATATGATCAAGCCTGAAAATCAAGGGGGTCAAAGTTAAAGAGCGCCAGAACGAGTCCCTCTATAGAGTAGTTGAGATATTTTCCACCCAAAGTGTAGTGGGAGATTGTGGGAGATCGTGGAAACATCAGTTTACACGTTATGGAAGCAGATACTTCTGGTTTTATCAGTATTTAAGCATGTAGAAGTCATTTATAATACTTGGAGCTTTCACTTCCATATTTCAAGAGAGAGAGAGTGAGAGTCATATTGAGAGAGAATATTTTTGAGAGATCTTAGTGTGACTTTGTCACTTTAGCTTAGGTATTTATTACCTATAGAGCACACAAAACACTCCCCTTTACTCCTTATTACGCATTTATCAAAGCTGGGAGTAGAGCGAGTGTTGGATGAAACAGAGTACCTCTGTCGAATCCCAAGATAGGAAGCTAGGTTGTAATTCATATTGAAGTTCAATATAAGCAGAATCCTATCTTGTTAAGTTTAAACAAAAAGCTTCCATGTTATCATCTTTGCGATTACTTATCTCCAAGTAGGGTTGGTCTGAGACTAACACCTCAGACCTACTCGGTCAGCACCTTGATTCTATCATAAAAACAATTATCTTACTAGAAATTCAAACAGATAGAATGGAATAAATTATCCAAGGTTCGGGACTCTAGACTACCAAAATTTGTAAACAAGGATCATACATGAAATACCCCTAACCTTAAAAACTTAATTAAATGATCTATTAATGATCTAAGATGGTTAATAAACATCTAAATACCATTGAGGAACAATCTAAAGATCTCAACAAGGCAAAACATGCCTTAAGATCAGTAAAGCCAAAAATATGCTTTAAGACACCATAGAGATTGTATGACCTCAAATAGGATCCAAAGTGGATTCTTAAGTATTATAATTAAGTAATGAACACTATAAAACTATTCTCAAAGGAAACCAAGCTCTAAAACATGTTCTAACACAAAATGTGCTTTAAAACTCCTTAAAGCACGTTTTTGAGAAAATTGACTTTCTGAGTGGGTTTTGAGTGGTGTTAGGCATTGGATTAGACCTTGTTATACTAAGGTACTATAATGTACCACATTAGAAGGTCTAAATCCAAGATTTTAAGAAAATCAGAAATATGGCATTCATTTGTGAATCGTAACCCAAATAGTGCATTTTTAAGCAAAATTGACTAAGTCAAGTCAATGGTCAATACATGACTCATCTATATCCTTAATAAGTTGGAAGCATAATCATGGAGGACAGCACATTCAACTTCATTCAAAATATCTAGCCAATTTGGTGAATCACCATTTACTATTCCATTTTCTACTTTTCATTCATTAAACACATTTTCTTTCTTTCTCTTTCCTCTTGTCCCATTTCAGCTGATAATTAGCATTTCCTAACCTCTCAAGCTGTGTTCTTGAGCATTCAAGGCAAATCAATCTCTTTTCCACCTAAGGTAATGGTTTAAGGCATATTTTAGCTCTTTTTCTTCATGTCTTCATTACCTACACATGGAGCTTATAATCTATCACTTTCCATGGCTCATTCTCAGTGTTTTAAACCTTTAACAACACCCATTCCGGCTGAAGCAAGCTTTGGGACCAAGGTGGTCAAAAATTCCATTATAAGGTAAAAACATACCTTAAGGATTCTTACTCTTCATCCGGTTTTCTTCTTCTGTTTTCTATGAGTTTATTCACTCATAATCTTCATATTTTCTTGTTGATTCAGTGGGTTAACCATTTGGAGCAAGGGTGGCCGAAAATCAAAGGAAAAATCATTCTTTAAGGCATTTTGCCAAGGTAACATCTATTACCATAGCACCTTGCTGTTGTCTAGCTATTCCCCATGTTTTTATGGTGAATTTAACACCATGTGGTGTTCTTGATTCAGGCCGAAACCCTTTGGAGACTATCTTTCATTTTTAAGGTGATTTTTGCCTTAAATCTTACATTTAATTGTTCTCTATGGTTAGCTCATGCTTGGAGTGTAACCATATCTTATTTTGATGTATTAAACATGTCTAAGTGCTGTGGTGATTTTTCCTCCAAGCTGCCGAGTTGGTTTTATGGCTAAACCAAGGTATAAACACCTTAAACTTATGATTTTATGATTTTTCAGCCCATATATTATATGTGCCGAGAGTGGAGTTATTTAAATGGGTGATTTTTAACCTAAGTATGGAAAAAAATGACTAAGATAAATTAAGCTAGTCATTTAAGTGATTTAATTAACATAATGGCAAATTATGACATTATGTGGAAAATAAATAAGCTAGAGCAAGGCCGAGAGTTTATAGTATATTTTTGAGCTATTTATGTGTAATTTTATGTTATAAAGCAAAGTTGTAATAAGGCCATGTCATTAGGCCATTTTAATTTAAGTTTAAAAGCTTATTTAATTTAATTTATGCTTATAATTAAGTTTGGGGTCAAACAGTAATTACTAGTAAATATAAAGCTGTGGGCTTAAATAAGAGGAATTTAGGGTTTTTAAATGAATTTAATAAAAATTATAACATTTTATAAAGTTTTGGGTCAAAATTGTAAAAATAGAAAAGTATAGGGTATAAGTAGTAATTACCGAGAGTTTGGGTCCAATTTGGCATTAAAAGTCAAAGTTGACTATATAGGAAACTTTGACCAAGTTTGAAGAATTTAAGGAATTAAAATACTACCTTATATTAAGATAGTTGTTAAATTGTAAAAGATTTATAAGAGTTGGGGTGATATTGTGAAATCTGAAACTTAAGGGTACTAAATGGAATTTAGGACAAACCTTAGGTTATTAGGAATTTTTAGAAGTTTATTTGGTTAAATTTGGAGTTAATATATATAAGTAATATATGATATTTTATATCATTGTTACAAATGGGTAACATATGGGTATAAACCGAGAATTATGAAAAGTATAAGGTTAGGAATGATATTTATAACCTTTTGGTATAGTTTGGTAATTTTTGGAGTCATATATAAGGTTTTATTAAGATATATGTATAACATATAGTTTTAATGACATTAGGAAACTATATATTATAAATTGGGGAGATTTGGTAATTATACAAATTTAGGTGGAAAGAGTTAATTTAAAACGTTTGGTAATAATATGCATTTATAACTATAGGTTATAAATATATTAAGGTTTAAGGATTATAAAATAAGGTATATATTATAAGTGTAACAATGAAATATAATTTGGGGTTGATTTGTAATTTATGGAAGTATAGTGGAATATAAAAAAAACCGACAGTATAATGGGCTGTAATTTGGTATTTTATAACAATATATAACTATAGGTTATAATTGTTTTAATGACATAAATGTCATAACATATGTTATATAACTATAATATAACATTATATAAATTATGTGGTGGATTTTGTAAATATTTAAGAAAATAGGTGTTGTTCGGTAATATGGGCATTTTTGAATGAAAATCTATAATATGGTTTTTAATGTTATAAGGGTTGTAACATTTATAATATAAGAAATATTCATTAAAAGAGAATGAATATATTATAAAGACTTACCATATAACAATTAGTCCCATAATACATGTATATAAATAAATATATGTTATGGAGTGGAAAAATATAATATAGTTCAATAACCATATGTTATCTCAATTAAAATGATATAAGATAAAAAGAAAATAATTACAAACATTAGATATGGAAATTCTAATGTTAGGAGCTGAGTATACATGAGATAATAAGAATTTATATAATTCATAGTATTTTTACATATGAATTATACCACATTAAACTTGGAAAAACTAACCTTAGGAAAATAAATACTAAGGTGAGATGTATAATATATGATTAAGAATTATACATGCAATATAACAAACTATATAATATACAAGGGTATATTAAATTACATGCGATAACCAAGTTCAAACTTTAAGTACATTAATATACGAGACGAGACTATGCATGTAATATAACGTTTTTCCAAATCCTGAGTTAAGCTGAAAACCCGACAAACGTTGTTAGTTAATAACGGGGGATTAATCGGGAGGTATTAGTGACGGTACGGGGTGCCGCAGAGTTATGTCATTATACGGGATTCTAATCAGTAGCGTTATGTATTATTAGACTGTTAGAGACGACACGAGGAGCATCGGATCTAGCTGATTCATACTCCACGGTTATATAATCAGGGTGAACGGTATGTTGTTACATGTCTCTGATTGACTTTGAGGGCTTCCTCAGTTCAGACTTCTGTGTAATCTGTATAAGATTGTTTTTGTTTGTTGTTAATAAATATGCATGAACTGTATATTTTTAGCTGCTTATTATTTACTGTTGTTGCGTTAACAGTATTGGTTCATATATATGGACCTATATATATAAAACGAACTAGCGGCTATGGTGCTATCTTATATGTAATATAAGGATCGTCAGAAAAACGTTGTAGCACTAGGATAATAAGATATACATATTATCCGAGACTTTAATACGGAGCATTGACCTTTCTAACGCCACTCTCGTATCTAACACTGGATCCCGAGTTTACAGACTCTGGATTGGACTAACGACCTTAGTCAGCTGTGTTAGAAAAATTGGTAATGCGATGCAATGGTATATTTAATTAACATAACAAAGCCAAGAGGATGTGGCTCTTGGTGCGCGCTGTGATCACAAAAACGATACCAGGATGTCCGCGTACGGGTCCGCAAGTATCAAGAAAATTTCCCGCGAGCTAGGACGGTTCGTTGGTCGGAGACTCTACCGCTGGAGTGGCTACTGCCGTGGGTGACCCGCCATAGTATATGGGTAATTTAGAGACACGACGTTTTTAACGAGACGTTGTCAATAGGTATAACCGAACATTTATTACAGTTGAGACTTGTACATTGGCGAACAATATTGGTACTTATACCAAGGACGGGAGTTGATACTTGTTTATTATTCTCGTTGTTTCGCCTTGTTGTTCGTTGGTTATACTTTGTGGTTTATATTATGTGTGTTGATGGTTGTGTTTATTGTATGGTTATTACTGTTAAATGTTTACAGTTTAAATATTAAAACGGTATTGCATGTAACGAATCTCATGCTCTCGACCAATTAATTGAGGGGTTTGAGGAGGCATGACGGGGCATGTGATAACATACTCAGCAGGGGCTGATTCCATACCACAAACCATTTTTATTTCAGGAGACTAGCTGGAGGGTCGACGCGGGGCGCGACAATTTTATTTACTTTTGGTTAGACTTGGTACGGATTGAGACTACGGTTATTTTGGACTCGGGTTTTGTAAACCGAGGTGTATATTTGGTTAGACGCTCACGTGTACGGTTTATGTATAAGACGGTTTGTTGTTATATATATTTTAGTTTTATTTAAGCACTACTATCTATCTCTTGTGGTCACTGCGGGAATACGTTTCGTATGTTGATTATCATGTAACTCGTTATCACCCGTATGGGCGAGTGATAACAGTGACACCATTCGAACGACAGTCTGTTATTTACCGCTGCGATTTATTTACTAAGTACGACGTTTATACTATAAGTAGGAGCCGGATTAGTAGGGGTGTTACACAACACACGATAAGTCAATAATAATCAAACTCACGGGTGTACCGGGTGGTATGCCGGCTATTATATATCCGGCACAAAAATCTTCTTCACAGTCTAGAAATAATATTCCCGTCAAAGCGCATGACACACTCCAATTTCACAAATTTCCAGTTTCGAATAACAAAAACAAGGAACTTAACTATTTGGTTTCGAACCGAGCCATTCATGCCCATATAAGACCGAAACAATAGAATAATGCCCTGGTTATTTAATTCATACTAGAAGTTGTTTCCCATATCATAATCAACAACATATGAAATCAAGAAAATGATAGCCAATTCTACTCTCGTTGATCGACTAAAGCAGAATTTCAAATTAAACATAAAGGCAAGTGACAACAATTCATTTAGAATGGAAAACAGAATTCTTGATTTGACTTGCACATATATGATACAATTAATAAAGTTTACAATGGTAGAAATCATCCCTAACCAAGGATAACTTGGTTTCTACTCAGCCATAGAGAAAAACCGAAGAATCACAATGAAGAAGAGAGGAAAAGTAAACTTAATGAACATTTCCCTCAAACCCGTAATTGTTCTTCTTTTGGTTGATTTGGCCTTGTAGAATCCTTTGACGAACGGTGAAGACAATGGCATGGATTCGTAGAGCAAGAGAAGATAGATGCACCGGTGAAAGTAGAATTGAAATCTGATCGAATTCGATTGTGCCTTCACAAATGGAAGTGGAGACTCCTCTATTCTTTCTCTCCGTGAATGGTGGTCGACAAAATATGAAAGTTTTTTCCCCCCGTAGGATAAGACAGAATCTCCTTATATAGACCTCTTATTTTTTTCCTTTTTCCATAGTGTGTCGGGTGGGATGGCGGATAATGTATGCATGACACAAGGCATTTTAAATGCCCATTTCAACCATCTTTGGGCATGTGCTGACTCTGGTTTGTCCGGCATGCCATCCGGCATCTGCATCTCTAAGTTGTCGTGAGTTTGTCACCCGGCTACACGTTCCAGCACATTCTTCAGTTTTTCTGATAATTATGTGCCATGGGATTGAGACCCGGCAGGACGCACGTCATGCCTCTGAAATGCTACACTTTTACTCTTTTTTCAATGTATTTTGGCCAAGGCCCTGTTCCTACCATGGGAATAACCAAAAATAAGTCCTTAACAACATGATAGACTTTATAACATAATTTACACTAAAATAAACCCACTTTATCCTAAGCCTATCTATTATTTAAACAAATATAACATCTAAATTAAGAAAAGTCTGAGGCTTATCATTTCTCTACAAGAGCTTTGGTCCAATCTTTAGCTCATCTTGAGCAAGGTAATAGTTGGCTGGATTTATGCTATTTGACGACTCCCATGAGAACTTGGTTGCATCTTGTAGTTGCTTTGGTCAGTGTTAACTTTGTTCTTAAGGCTCTCGATGTATTTGTCTCTTTTATCTTTCCTCTCTAAGTAATGGTAAATTAGTGTTTAAAAAAACACAGCAAACAAATTAGCCTTATAGATCACAAGTTGAAGTTAAGCCCCAATCGAGTCACCAATCGTGTCTTCTTTAACTTTATAAATGATCAGCAACTCAAAGGAATGTCAAGTGGCAAATTTTGGACGCACATCCCAACCTAAGACAAGAATGTGTCGTGACTCGGTAAGGTTAAGCATATACTCGATGGGTGTCAAGTGTTCAAACCATGTCTAGACTAAAGCCATGTTTATGTTCTGACACAAGGGGTGTGCAAAAGATATTGTTTTGCGTAAACCATACCGAAATACCAATAAATTATACCGAACAATTAGTATATACCATATTGAAATTTCAGTTTGGTTTACCGTATCATTTTTTAATCGGTTTTGGTCTAAAGTTACAGATCATTTTTCATAAAACAGGTTTACTAGAAAACAGTACCGAAATTTAAATATTGTTAGGCGACCATTATGCTCTTTTTTTTTAAATTATATTTTTTTTTATAATTACAGTATGGATAGGTTTTGAACCCAGGACTTTTGGTTCTGTATATCACCCCTTTATCGACCAAACCACGAGGCTTGGCTTCTTTTCTGAAATTATATAACTAAGACTAATGTTATTGCATAGATGTACGTTTGTGCTTGAAAAATCATCTATACTCATGGATATGGTTTTATAGGCTTTTAAAATTTTTCATTTTCTTCTACGATACAGAAAAAAAAATTCTATGTTTTTCGGATACAGATAAATGGGTTATAAAGTACCTCACATAATTACGAATTCTCAACCGGTATTTTGTTTTTGGGTTCCATATACTCCCTCCGTCCCTTCTTGATCGTCTTGTTTACTATTTGGACATGTCGTTTGACTTTAATTTTTAACATATAAGATAATATAATTTCACAAATCTAAGTTTTGTAATTGATTCTTTATGTGATAAACTATATAATGCAAAACTTAATTTCATAAAAATAACTTATCTTATATGTTAAATATTGAAGTGAAAAAACGTGCCAAAAAGTAAACAAGAAGGTCAAAGTGGGACGGAGATAGTATTATGTATAATCATTTCCAGACAGCCAGTAGTCCCAGACTCAAGTTTCGGCTCCAGCTTTGACGCTTGTTGCCCCTTTTTTCGAATTCGTCCGCTCGAAGCAATTAATCAATAGCAGCAATGCCACGAATTCGTTAACCACCTTGCCACGAATTCATCAGCTGTGGTTTCATTTCAAATGACAGTAGTCTACTGCGACAGCCGCCGAGAAGTTCTTGAGCAACAGAGCCTTAACCTATCGATTGAGCTATACCCACCAGATGTAGGTCGAAGCGATGGGGACCTCGACGACATCGCTGCTGCATCTCATCTACTGCTTCAAACGCATCTGACTCGAATAATTTACTAACAATCATACTCCATCTAAAATCGACCGTCTCTCTTATTCTCAAACCCTAAACCACCGCGCCCTCACTTCCTTTCCTCTTCTCTGCAAATCGAAACCATCCTCACTACTAATCACGATTTCCCTCTCAAAACTCCTCCCATGCTAGATTCTAACTACTATTGTGTAGATCTATGAAGAAATCCATTTCGAAACCGATATCTTTCGTCCTTTTTCTTTTGTCCATTCAAAATTTGATTCTAACAGATTCTCTGGGCTTCGTCATCGACTTCGCGGACACCACTGTGCGATTTTATCACCACAGTCACTCACAATCGCCTGAAATTTCCCATTCATACAGCCGGACAAGAAGGGTGGCGGAGCAGGCTCAAACTGATGCAGTTTACAGAAATTTTTTCTAGTTATTTTGGTATTGTGCGATGGTACCCTGACTGATGAACGCCCAATCTGTTCTATGGGGAGATGGCCCTCGTTCGTGGGATAAGGTCAGAGCATAAAGAAGAAGTGCAGCTGCTCATACAGTTGTGGATACCCAACGGTCCCAGCAGGGAAGAGGGAGACATAATGTTGCAAGGCCTCCAAACAGACTCGGCGTCTCTCTTTGTCAAGGAACGAGCAGAATCAGATTCTCGACACGATAGGAAAAGTCTAAACGGTAACTCCACTACTACAATTTTCATTGACAACATACATAGAGGAGTGTCTGAATATCAACTGGGTAAGTTAGTGAGAAGGTTTGCCCGATGGAGTAGACTTTACATTAGTAGAAAATGGAGATCGTCGAACAAGAATGCGTGTGCTTTTGTTGATGTTAATCACGTAGAGGATGCCAAAAGAGTCATCGACGGCATCAAAGGGTGGAATCTTAATGGAAATAGTCTCTGGGCAAGATTGGAGTTCCAAGGCCATAAAGTACAAGTGAAAAGTGACTCTCCTGTTAGAAGGCAACCCAAGCAACCCAAAAAGCCGCTCATCCAATCAAAGAAGGAGTCTAGCAACGTAAAATCCAGGCTCTCTATCAACATCAAAGCAGATGAGGAGATGAAGACATGCCTGTCTAGATGTGCGGTTGTTTCTCTTCATGAAGATAAGAATCCGAAAGAAGCAATAGAGTTGCTTCTTAATCGGTGGCCAAATATTTCTGGGTTACTAGCATTTTCAAGGAGGAAATTCCTCATCCTTTTTAATTCCAAACAGGAAGCAAAGGATGTGATTGACCAGGCACAATCACCTAGTAAAGAGTCCGGAGGACTGGAAGTTTGTCAATGGGTTAGGGATGACCAAGTTGAGAAGCGTAGAACGTGGGTTGTCATTCGAGGAATCCCTCTCCATGCATGGAATAAGGCTAATGTGTGTAAAATTATTCAAACAGTAGGTGATGTCATTAAGATAGAGGAAGAAAGTCAGTTTGTGGAGAATGCTGAAATCCATATCCTCATAGAAACTTCGACGTTCCAATTAATAAATTGGAAGATTATGGTCAAAGTTGAAGGTCAGTCCTTCCCGGTGTCTATAGTCGAAGTTGGCAACGTTAAGGTCATTACAGACACCACTGAGAGCATTATTCAGGTTCCTAGTGCTGATGGAGTTATTAACCGCAGTCAACAGGAATTCAAAGATATTGTTCAGTCACCCAAAGAAGGGGGAGGAGACTTTAACTGCCCGGGTGACTCTCTAGGCAGTGCGAACAAGTCAGGAGATGAGAGGCAGCATGAAGACTCGACACACTCTTTGTGTCTGAGCAAAGATGCGGCGCCTTCCTACATCTGTAAACTGGAGCAGGTGTAAAACGGAAGGCGACTGTACTAGTAGCGCAATAGCTGTCTAGCAGGTGTAAAACGAAAAATTCGACTGCACTAGTAGCACAATAGCTGTCTAGCGGGTGTAAAATGAAATGTGACCGCACTAGTAGCGCAATAGCTACCTAGCGGGTGTAAAACGAAAGGCGACCGTACTAGTAGCGTAATAGTTGTCTAGCAGGTGTAAAACGAAAGGTGACCGTACTAGTAGCGCAATAGCTGTCTAGCAGGTGTAAAACGAAAGGCGACCGTACTAGTAGCGCAATAGCTGTCTAGTAGGTGTAAAACGAAAAATTCGACCGCACTAGTAGCGCAATAGCTATCTAGCGGGTGTAAAACGAAAAAGCGACCACACTAGTAGCGCAATAGCTGCTTAGCAGGTGTGAAAACGCATTAGATAGTGAACAAATTTTGTGGGTATATGCAAGTGATATGCGATGTGAGATGGTTAAAAAAATGTATTAATTGAATCAAACTCCCTGTTTGTGGGTGTAGGTTTTTGTGTGAGCAGATGGCTCTAGAGTTACATCAAAACTTCGGGATGGCTCCGGTATGGCTCCGGCATGGCTTCAAGGATCTGAGATTGCTCCAGCATGCGTTGATGGCTCCGGTATGCACTGATGGCTCCGGTATGCACTGATGGCTCCGGTGTGACCAATGGTCTGGGGTGGTTGGTGGGTTTGACATGGTTGTTGATTTTGTGGCAATTTGTGGGCTTTGATTTGCCTTGAGATTTTTTTTTCAGGGTGGTTTGATGGTTCCGATGATGGATTTATTGTTGTTTGATGGGATTTGTTGTGGACTTTGTAGTGAGTGGATGTTTTTTCACGAGTGAATGATGAAACACAGTTGCATGACTTTGTTGGGAGTTTCCATCATGGTTCCAGGATTTCCATGGATGGCTCTGGGATGCCCTTGTGCTGATTGAGCATGACGATGCTTTGGTTGATTTACTTTAATGACACCGAGGGGAAAAGGGAAGTTTTCGCCTTTGATGTGGTCGCACCCTGAACGGGCTGCCTACGTACTCAATTCCGTATTGAGATCAGACCATACGTAGTTCGATCCTCTGTGGGCAAAGTCCTGGTAACGAAATGGCTCCGACAGGGATTTGAGGTGGCTCCGTTTATGTTCTCGGACTGTTGGGATGGCCTTGTGTATCTCTAGATGGTCTCAATATTTGAGGATGGCTCCTGCATGGCTCCAAATTGGTTCTGGATATGGCCGTGGGATGGCTCCAGCTTTGACCTTTTTTTTTATCAGAAGTTACGCTTTGATAGCGGCAACTGAAGTCGCTTTCAGCGAGGCTGGAACTAGTGAAACCTGTATAGTCCAGAAATGTTGAATGATGAAATGATTAGTGTGCTATGCAAATATTAAATGCTAGACACAATGCACAATGTATGTAGTTTTTGGAGAGAAGGTACGGTCCTATCTCTATTAATATGAGGTTTACGAATATAAGACATCTTCAGTTTGATCTTGAGTGATTGATGAACTGTAATGCGTGAATCACTTTACTCTCTGGAGGGATATGGGTCAATCTCTTGTGAGTATGGCCGTGTGTGCTAATGTCGTGATGATACTCTGATGCTCAGAGCAGTATTTTCCTAAGAATTTCTTTTCGAGGTTATGAACTTTCTGTTCCTCACAAATTCCTACCCTGCAATGGGGTAGGCTGATTATGATTTGGTAGTTTAATCGAAGAGTCACTCGCACTCTAAAGACCTTGTGAGATTAGGTCACACTCATTCGCTCACGGTCCCCTTTGGTATGATGGGACATGTTGATAACAAGTATGAAGCTCTTGATTCATGTTTCAGATCCGGTACTTTCAATAAACGCTCATTGACTTACGAGTCAGAGGTCTTTTATTGGGTTTAACGGGGTTGAGAGGTATGATGTATGTCACACGGGACTGGAGGATGTATCTGGGAGTTGTGGAGCTTTGGTGCAATAGAGGATATATTTCACCTTGTCATGGGTGGAATGATTAGACAGACAATCATTGAAAATCGTTGTTGGTTTCGGTGGGACATCATTGGTCCTTTTGCTTATTTTCTCTTTCTTCTTTGGTGTACAATTTTCTCATTCTTTCCTTCCTTTTCGGTGTATGATTTTCGCTTCTTTGCTTCCTGCTTTGGAATTGCATTGGCTCATCGACTTTCTCAAGCGTTCTTTGTATTTTGGCTTTCAGCTTTGGAGTGGCATTGACTCATTGATCTTCTTGAACATTTTTGGTGTTCTTTTTGGGTGCTTGACTTTGGAGTTTCATTGACTCACTGATTTCTTTGGACATTTTTGTTTGTTGTTCTTGTGAAAGATGGCGGGGGAGAGACCATGGCTCCGGCTCTTTTGAGATCCTCTATTACGAGGCAAGTAAGTATATGTACGTGGGTTGGCATGTTGTGAAGTTTTTGAAGAAAAAGTTTTTTCATGAAAGGCTCAGCGGGGCCCACTAAAGGATTATGTACAGGGCAGTCAAAGCTTTTGGTTTTGTGGAGATTTTTGTTCCTAAGTGCCTCGTCATTCTCATTAGTCAATAGTTTTTCTTACTATTCTCGGATCTTTGCATGAATCACAGTTCGTATCCTGTTTATCGACATTGATCTTTATGAATTGTGCCTCTCCATGTGCTGAAGGAAAGCACAAGTCGCTCGTGGTTTTACCTCTGTGGACTCGCTCTATCTTTCCTCATCACTCATTGGATTGTCCAAAATATTCATTTGAAATTCAAAGGAAAATACCGCTCTTCGCACACTACTCACTTGGTTTGTGGTGCTGATTTTGATTGGACCCTTGTACTCATTAACGGGTCGAGAGTTAAGTGGTTCATGCACTCTGTTCAATCAATCTCTCGTGATTTTCCCGAAGATGTCGTTTCGATATGGAAGTATGCAAATGCAATTATCTATCATGTGATGTATTGTGGTAATATGGAATTACCATGTATAGGATGCATGAAATGCTGAAAATGATGAATTGAGATGGTTGACTGAATGTTTTTTTTGTTTTTTGGATGCAATGCATGAGTGGTAAGGTTACGACTAGTCTCGCTTGAGTCGAATTCAGTTTGCGGTTCATGAAGCTCATCCCGTCATTGTTGGCTCTGAAGGTGGTCGAGTTGTGGTGATTGTTGTCGAAGAAGTAATTCTCGAGTGAGGTCAGGTTGGTGATTGGCTCCTGGATCTTGGGACTTTTAGGGTGTGACAACTCCCGCATGGTGACCCACTGATATGACATGGGCTGCATTTTTTGAGATTTTTGAAGGTATGATTTTTTTGAATTGTGGATGTATGATTTTTTGGATTTTTGGATGTGTGATTTTTTTTGGAATATTTTTTGTGTATGCTTTTTTTGTGGTTGTGGTCTCTATGTACATGGTATGCTGAATGGGAAAAAAAGCTTGAATGCTCGGTATTTCTTGCTATCACTTCGAAGATCATGTCGCCACTCATAGGCAAAGACAGTTATTCACCTGCAAACACGACCATTACTGTAGAAAGAATAATCTGACAAATGTTAGCATGCTTGAAAAATGGGATGAATGCTCTTGTGAGGTGTGTTGGAAATGTAACATGTGATTATGCATTTTCCTAAGATGAGTGTGATTCATGCATGATTAATGAATTTGAACTGAATGAGAATGCATGCAACTCTTTTCCTTTCTGCCATGAATGTGTTGCATGCTTTTGTTTGTTGGTTGTTTTATTAGCTTGTTCCCAAAAGAAGCTACATTTTAGAAAAACGGTTTTGAAAAAACGTGTTTCCGAAGTGGTGGATTTTCGCAGTAGGAATTTTGACGCTCGGTCATTCGCAAATAAAATAGGGAGTGGGGGACCCTATACACATTGATCTAAATAAATTCAAAGGGAATGTACAACCTATACATAAAGTCTATTCAGAAATTGACAAGAGAGAAAAGAATGCTAGGGGAAAACCTATACATCAATTCTAAAAGTCATTAAATGGGGGAGTTTGAGCTTAAAACTTCTCCCGAATTCTTCTACTTCGTCTTCGGGCTTCTGACTGACTGCTCATTCGTCTTCGGGCTCCTGATTGATCGTTTGCTCGTCTTTGGGCTCTTGCAGCAAAGCGGTACTGTGATCATACAAAACAGGTTGGTGTTCTTCTGACTCTCAACAGTTTGAACTCGAACAGTCGTTGCTAGTTAATCAACTCGGGTTGGTACATCTCTTATTTTTGACTCAAACTGCGTTGTCGATCTTCATGTGCTCCATCTGCTCCGACGAGGGAAATAAGGGGCGTTTTTTGAGAAAGGAAAGGTGAATGATCGAGCACAAGTTCTTTGTGAAAATCCACCACTTATGTGAAAACACGAATGACTAGTACGCCCACGATAATGACCACTGCTCTTGAAGGTGGGTTGAACTTCAAAAATAGCGGGTCGCAACATGGGGACTAAATCATTTATTTTGAAATACGTTTATGAAAATCAACTTTGAAAATTGTGTTGAAAAACAAGTTTGAGATAATATCCGTGAAAAATGTTGTTTAAAATTTATTTGTAAAAAGCATGTTTTTGAAATCTGTTTTTGAAATGAAATTTATGAGAAGTATTGTTTGAAAATCATTTATAAACAGTAGATTTTTGAAATTTGTTCTTTGTAAACCGCTTGACAAAGTTTATTTTTGGAAGACTTTGATTGAAATCAATTTTGAAAACTGTTTTGGAAATAACAATTTTGAAATCATTAGAGATGAACGACTTTGAAGATATTTCATTAGAGTGTTGGACATGATTCATTTTCTGATTTTTGCTCATTTTTGAAACGTGATCACACATAGATGTAAGTGTAAAATAAAAATCGTGGCTGATTTTATGTGGAGCTGAGTGCGAATGATTGGGATAATCACCTTCCAGGTCAATCAATGCTTCCATACCACACGGGGGGAACCGTCGTCCCTTCACTGTTCATCTCTCGGGATTTATCTCTATTATGCCTTGTGGGGCACGTCATCGAGAAAGACCAGAGTGCTTAAGTTCGAAAGGTCAGGATACCCGAAGTGATACAGTCACATGAGCCACGGCCGGTGATTATCACAACATGCTCACTTTCCAGAAAACTTGGGGAAGTACTGCATGGGGTCGGGTCTCCCGTCGTCTGCACGGTCAGGGTGTGTCTAAAGTCCAAATTATTCACTGACTACGTTGTGCCATGTATGGGTATCCGGTAAATACGGGATCCTCTATGGACGTGTAGCGTGACATCAGGCTTTAGAGACACCCGTGGTGCAGTGGACACTTGGAGAACTGAGCCCATGCAATCTTCAGGGTAATGCAAAGGGTGGTCAGACAGGCGGCATACAAGGGGGTGACTACCCATAAACCCATCTTAGACACAGGACCGGGCAGCTGGACACTGAAGGCTCAGAGTTCACTATATGCTGGCTTTGACTCGAAAAGGTAAGTGTTGAAGGATCATGAGTTTTCAAGGCGTAGATACTACGATCATACCGCCTCGTGTGCATAGTCCTTACTACGAAGGGCATCTGCTCATGGGGAATCAATTGTGGACCAATGTTTATCCCGACCGCAAATATCAAGGGTGACACAGAGGAATGTATGTCCTAAGCTACCCTATGCACCCACCTCAGGACTATTCCTAACAGTTCAATATCACAGGCGGAAAAGCGGTAAATAAATGCACAGGCAAAGAGAGGGAAGAAGTTAGACCCCTAATGGGCCCACCTACCTGGAGTTCCTGCAGGTTAGCCTAGCATAATCACGCAATTGTGTAGCAAGCGAAGCACACATGGCAAGCAAAGTCGAGTATAAGCTACACACTCTCATCCTAGCTATCCTCACCAATCACACTCTAAGTGTGGAGTAGAGTAATCCTGATGGCTTTCGAAGTGAATCTCTTGAAGGTTTTGAAAGAAGTGGGGAAGTCCCGACAATTTTGAATAGAGTTCAGTCTTCCTTGAGTTTGAGAAAAACTTACTCAAGTTTTCCCCAGCAGAGTCGCCATTCTGTGGAGGGTGATTTTTCGGTTATGAGGGGGGTCTGTCTAAATATGGTCTGACTAAGAAGTCTAGATCCTAGAAAATGCCATTCTGTGGAGGGTGAAAAACCGTTATTATGGCAGCCCTCAAATACCTACTAAATCGTCCGTCTTTCCCAGAAAGCATAGAGGGGAGTGCAAGTGTGCACTACACCCGCTCTCGATGGGCTCCACGCGGACTTATGCCTCTATAAGGCGGAGTTGACTAGAGTCGCCACCTAGTTTGACCTAAGATACTGGGAAGGAAGGGAAGGAGGGTTCTAAGAACCGTTGGTTGACTCTGAATTGTTGCCTATGGATAGGACTTATCTGGTCAGATCAGAGATTCTATTATGGGTTTGTACTGGGTTACACCCCTTAGAAGTGGCAACGACCACGACTTTGGATTGGTGCCCGAGGAAACCTCGGTCTCCAATTGTCGGGATTGCCTTCTTTCAAAACCTTATTAAAGAGATTCATTTAAAGCCAAAGGATAGGATTAGGACAGGAAGAGAGAAAGGAAGTGGATGAGGCGAGCTTTTATGTCAAGCTAGCGCCAAGGGGAGGAGTTGGTGAACTCAGATGAGTATAGAATGAGGATTCGGGAAGAGTCTGAGGTTGAGTGAATAGACAAGACTCGGAGTCTGATGGTTTGAAGTTTGTGGGAGCCGAAGAAGGTTTGAGTGTTTTGAGAGGTATGAAGAATACTTTGAGTGGGAAAAGGGTTTTTTGTTTGGAATGGGGTCGCACCCGAGATGGGCTGCCTACGTACTCAACTCCCTGTTGAGATCAGACCTTACGTAGTTCACGATTATTAGAAGATGCTTGAATCCTCCTGGGATGTTTGAAGTATGGGATGTTTTAGTCTGTGAGACGCTCAGGTCTGTGAGACGTTTGAAACCTTGAGATGTCGAAGTCTGTGAGACATTCAGATCTGTGAGACGCTCGGGTCTGGGAGAATCATTGGGATAACAAAGTCTGTGAGACGCTCGGGTCTGTGAGACAAATACGGGGTTGTTTGGAGGTGAAATGGCTGAGTGAAAAAATGGCATTTTGATTGATGTGGGGTCGCACCCTGTGTGGGTTGCCTACGTACTCAACTCCCTGTTGAGATCAGACCTTACGTAGTTCAGACTTTGGAGTTTTTGGAAGTTTCGATGTTTGTGGAGTTTGAAGATATTTGAGGTGTCTAAGATTTAGAAGGGTTTGGAGTTTCGAGAAGTTTCGGGTTTGGGATGCTAGTCTATGAGACGCTCGAGTCTGTGAGACATTTGAAACCTTGAGATATCAAAGTCTGTGAGACGCTCGGTCCGTGAGACGCTCGGGTATGTGAGACGCGTAGGTCTGTGAGACATTCGAATCATTTGAATGACAAAGTCTGTGAGACGCTCGAGTCTATGAGACAATCGGAGTGTGTGGGAATTGAAATTTTGGAGATGACTTGAGTCTATGAGATAATGGAGTTTTGGGTATTTGAGATTTTGAGAAGTTTTCAAGGAGTTTGAAGTTGGAATTTGAGGTTTTAGACTTATTAGGGATTGAACTGAATTTTGAATTGAATCGGAATTGAATGAATTTCTGAATTGAATTGGCATTGAATGAAGTTTTGAATTGAATTGAATTTACAATGAATTGGATTGAAATGAATTTTTATGAATTGGAATTGAATTTAAAATTGATGGAAGTTGGACTTGAGTTTGGGCCGGATTTGGAAAAATGTGCCGGTTTGGGTTTATGAAAATGAGCTGGTGTTGGACCTTGAAATGTGGGCCGAATTGGGCAATGGAGATTGGGCCAGATTAGGCCTTGAATAATGAACCGGATTGGGCCTTAAAAAATTAGCTGGTTTGGGCCTTGGAAATTGGGCTAGGTTGGGCCTCCGAAAATTGGGCTGATCTGAGCCTTAGAAGTTGGGCCTTAAAAATGTGCCTTATTTAGGCTGAATTGGACCACATAACTGGGTCTTCAGAAATGGGTTTGATTTTGCCCAAAATTGATTTTCAAAATTAAATGTTAGAATTGGACCGAAATTGGTCAAGATAATACAAAAATTGGGTTTCAGAATTCGGCCAAGATTGGGCTTCAAATTGGGTCTCATTGTGTTTTGGGCCATAATGAGCCATGATTTTGGCTAATTTTGAAGTAGGGATCATCTTTTGGATTTTCAATTGATTGTGAACTATATTCTTATGATTATGGATGGTTTGGAAAGTTTTTTTTACTAGGAGAGATATCCCCACAAACAGGTACTACGACCCTCGGGTACTACGACCTTAATGTGGGCAACATCTATGAATGGTCCTAGGGCTTTTCTAAAGAGGCCCACAGAAAATTGTAGGCCTGACCCGCATTTGAATAACCTATGGAGCTCTCTAGGGTTACTTGTTCTAGCCTTGGGCCAAGTCAAATCAAAACGTTATTGCAACCCAAACCCTCAAGAAATATGCAACATGGAAAGATAATACAAAGGAGAGCAAAGGAATAACCATAACCAATATTAAATGATGAAATGAAAACAAAGGAGGAGTACTCAAGATTATTATAATCCATAAGAAATGAACGTCGGCCTAATAATCAACTGACCAAGTTATCTACCCATAATCAACACGATAAGCATCATTCCAAGTTGAATACCTGTAACCCATTATTCTGAAACTTCCCGAGTTTAATATGAAAACTGGACTAACCCGTTTGTTTCCCAACCGACTTAAAAGGGACGATAAATCAATTTGAATAAGTTTTTTTTAAGAGACTCCAACGCTAGTGCAGCCGTATGAATCCGAAACAAAAGGCTGCCATTCAAATCAAAATAAACAATCTGCTTTATTCCACATTTCCAATATTCTTCTTATTTTAGTAGGCTATTAAGACATAAGCGGCGCATATGATGCTAAGAAAGTTATACAGATCTGGCCATTAACATCAAAAGAACAATTACGAAATGAAAGAATGAGAAAACAGAGAAGATAATCAGTGATACCCATCGAAACGAAAGAACATGAAATCTAGCAGTTAGAAGAACTACTTAAGTTAGGGCTCAAATACCGTCGCACAAACGAGAGGAGTTCACATGTTCATGCAGGTTCAGTCAACAATGTACTCGCAATCGTCACAGCAAACAATAGAGGAAAGAGATTAAAACTAAAATCTACACCTCAAATGGCGTATCGCAAACATGTATACACTAAAAGAGTTTAGAGGCTTCCCAGTTCAGAATTGGTACCGATCAAAGGAGAGTAGGTATCTCCTGCTTAAAAGCCAAAGAAAATAAACAAGAAAACAAGTACAAGTTAAATCGCAAAAAATATCAGATAGGCAAAATGAAATGAAGCAGTGACGAAGGAATGAAGAATCTGGTGATGCTTGTCAAGGCAAAAATTGTCGGCTCTTTCACTAAGATGAACACAGCTCGTTTAAAATTGGACCCCAACCCAAGCTTGGCGGGATTGGAGTGTGTGAAATCTGAAATGAGGAGAAAAATCCCTAAATAAGAATCCAGAAATACATATACGGTGCAAAAAGGGGGAATAAGATGAAGAGAACTTCCTGGAATGAAATAAACCAAAACCGGTTTCAAGGCACGATTCGAAGTGGTACTGCCCGGAAATTGATTCGAAATCCAAGGCGGGACTGATGCAGGATCGCTTGGCTGCTCGTCTCTTCTGCATATTGATGTGGGGTTTCGGCTTCCCTGGGTTTTAAGTTTAGACAAAGTGAAGAGTTGATTAAGAGAGCAAGGAGTATGAGGGGATTTTCAGAAGTCGTGGAAAAACGCTGGGTGTGAAGGATGAAATTAGAGAAACCAAAGGGTAGAAGAGAGAATTTGAGAGCGTAAATGTGGTTTAATCTGACTGATAAATACTTAATTTTTCGGAAGAATGAAGAGAGGAGGAGGAAGAAGAGGTTGGTCGCGGCCGATGATGGAGATGATGGTTTTTTAGGTTTTTCAATTGTTCTAAAGATTGAAGAAGAAGAAGAAGGGTGTCGGCTGATAGTGTTGGTTGATTCGACTCTAAAGGGGCGCAACCACGGGGAGAATAATGAAGGAAAATAGAGAGCACAATTTGTCCCTTGTTCGCAGTAGAGGTCGAGAACAAATGACAGGCAAAAGAGAGGAATGTCTTCAGTTTTTTTTTTGAAGGTTGAAGATGATGATCGATGACGGTCGAGATACAAGAGTTGGTGGCGGCCACTGTGTCTGGGTTTTCCAACTTCTTTGAGCAAGAACGACGAGACTGTTCTCCGTGAGACCCCTTTTTTTTTGATCGAGAAGAAGATGGGTGTGGAATTTCCTGGGGTTTGAAGACGATCAGAAGAAGGAGTGAGATGTGGGCTAAGGTTTTCGAATTTTGCAGATGAAGGAAAGAAGAACGAGGGGTGAAGAGAGCAGGAGAAGCTTCACGCGATGCTTCTTTTGTGGGTTTTTTTTAAGAAAATCAATCAGAAGAAGAATCTCTCGATGAAGAAGATGAGCCGGCTACTGTACACTTGTTTTTATAAGAAAGGGTCTAGGTTTTTTTTTAAAATGTGAGAGTGGGTGAACTAGGGTTTAGAAGAGGGGTTGGGTTTTAATGTGGGCTTGGGTTTTGGGTTGTTGGGTTCGACTGAAGACTGGGCTAAAATCAAGCTTGGTCCATAGAAAATGAGAAAGGAAAAGAATCACTACAATAGAATTCATACAAAAACTGAGGGAGAGAAAACAAAAGTTATAACTCGACACGAGTAAAATTATCATAAACGTTAATGTTAAAAAAAATAAAACTAAGGAGTTTTGTCAATGAATTGAAACGTTTTCTTTAAAAAAAAACAACATGAAAAAATGATAAATAATACAAGATAAATAAATTAAATGAAATGCCTACGACTACTTAGGAAATAAAATGAATATAACTGAATAGATACTAATAATAATAAAAAAAAGTCTAAAAAAAATATTGTTTGAAATTTCTTTTTGGGAAATTGGGTTTTTCTAAAATGCTTGAAAATTGGTTTAAAATTTTGTCGTAAAACGATGGTTTCATTTTGGCATGCAAGTAAATACATTTCGAGAAAGAAAGGCGACAACCTCTTATTTTAGTTATTATTATGGGATTTGCTTTATGGGGTGAGAATTTTTGGTGTCTACATTATCAAAACTGTAATGTCAAAGGAGGAGCCAACAAGGCTACCGAATACGGTAGTGATACAAGTAGTATCGCAACCAGCACATGTTGAACCGATAGCCAGCCAGCATGGCGCACTTGCTATTGCAAGTGCTGCTATAACGGGGCTATTCGGGAAAGTTTTAATGGCTATAAAGTACCTAGTAAGGTACCGTATTGTTGAAGGAAGTGATTATAGAATCAAGAATCCATGAATTTGAAGAGTGAAACCTGGAAGGGCTCAGTGGCCTAACCATTGTATGTGGAGATATACCAGTCAGCGAGAGGAGGCTAGACTTGGTCGAAGCGTGAAGACATTTGAAATACCAGGAAGAATTTTCTATTAAACCCAGTTTTCTTCTAAAGCCAGATTTATTTCAAACCGTTTTCACACCTAAATTTTCTTCCAACTCATGTTCATTTCAAACCTTCTTTAAGCCCAAATTTTCTCACTAACTTCCGATTCTCTTTAAAACGAAACCAGAAAACCTACACCGGCCTCAGCGCCACACATAGGTAAGTTATACGCAGACGGGAATCGGATAACCCGAGGGAATGGATTGAGTTCATACTAAATACAACAGTGGATAGAATTCCCTTGATTAAGTTCAGGAAGCACAAAATGCATGTTATCATAGGACGATATGAGGGAGTTGACAACAGAATACTTCACCAAGGCGTGTGACGGACACTACGAGTGTACTAACCGAAATGTGGGACGACTACACTCCGATGGGAGCTTGTGGGCCTGACAGACCTTCTTATGGTTAGTCGGGTAAGTAGCAATGTATCAGTAGGGTGCCCCACATATGTATACGAGTGGAGTCAGGAACACGGGAAGTAGTCGACCCCATACTACGGTCAGCAGTAAAAGTTAAACAAAAGCAACGGATTACCATCGAATGATTGAAGTGAAAGAACCCAGTTAAGTTAACGAGACTAAAGAAGTTAGTGAACTCGTTTCAAGGAAATGTTTGAGAGTCAGGAAACACGAAGTGCACTGACTGTTATGTAAAGACATCACATATGTCTCAAGGATCCTGAGGGATAAACATGATAGCTGGAACGATGACCTAGCCTATCCATGGCAAGGAAAATACCTAATATAGACATGTTAATGTGCAATGAACGGGATGAAACTTCCGGAATGATCACCTGGGCTACCAGGGAATATCGATCTCATATAGAAGAGGATAGTAAACCAGTAAAGAACAAAGCAAGGTAGTTAACTAAACGTACCCACAAGTACAAGCCAGATGTAATGGCATAACCCAGTAACACCCAGGGCGGTCCTGAAGAGTGTTTGGGTCAACAATGGTTGAACGAAATGTCGTGACAGAAACACAAGAGTTGAAACTAATACCCGGTTAAGCATAAGTCGTCACGAGGTAAATGGACATTCTTAAGGGGCATCCCATATAAGGGAGCATGATGCAACGACCTTGTCAGGGAGCCCAATACAACCTCCAAACCATGTGATGGTGTACGGAGAAGTAAAATTTGTGAGAACAACCTATAATGAGCAGAGCTCGAGGCAATGAGGCTTATAAGCCACAAGCAAATGTGTTATGTAAATTTGATCGATTGCAGGAATTAATGTTATACAAGTAAATAGAGCGGAGAACGAACCACTGCTTTAAGAGTGGGGATACCTCTCGTATTGTGAAACCGCGGGAGCGGTAGTTATGTGAACCAAGTTCAGGAAATATGTTAACGATTGCCCATGTTGTTATTACCCAGAGTGATTTGAATAAGAATAATATGGAAAGAAGTGTTTGTACCAGTTATGGAGACCGGGAGAGTAATAAGTCTAATAGCAACCACCATAGGTGTGGGATGCAAAATGTAGAGTGAACAATGCTCAAGGAGCATAAAGACTCGAGGAAATAGTGTATTCAGTAGTCATCCATCCAAATGAACGACGAACAAAAAATACGAATGATGGAAGTACATGAGCGGAAGCTAATATGAGAGTGGATGCCATGTAAGTTAGTGTTGTACAAGAAGTAAGAATGCGGTGCGCAATAAGCGACCGTTGTATAAGTATGGTTAAAAGAAGTATGGCAAATAAGCAGAATTATGAGTTAAACTCAGTGGAGATACAATGGAAAGTGATAACAAATAAACTAGGCAGTAAATTAGTAGCCAGTGTTCTGAGATAAGCATCTCAGTGAAACACAGTGTTCATTCCTATTGCAATCCCAAGAGATTTACTGCCAAGAGTTACGCCTCTCCACTCTGTATGACTGAGTGTTTTTTGGTATTGCACTTGCGCAGTTAATGATCGAGTGGGATATAGCTAGGAATTTGGGAGAATGTTAATTGTGGTAGTAGTGGAAAGAGACTTATAACGCTATAAGGACCGAGACATAGGAAATGTAAGGTCGTACAAATGAAGGAATACTTGTACAGAACCAAGTGTGGAGGCATGAATAGGAATAAGTGACTGCAGTATCACTAAATACCAAATACCTGTATGGAATATATTTGAAGTGTTGGAAATAACCGAGGGAGCACTACATATTAGGTAGTAGCTCAACCTCAGCCGACAACAAGTCGGATGAAACTAAGTGAATGATCATGAACTTACACAGCTAATACGCAGTAAAGTATCTGAATAGTGGATGGAAAGTTTGCAACTCACTTGAATTAGAGCACGGTAAGAGATACCATGCGTCGGTTAAGAAACCGTAATTCACAAAGAAAGGTGATGAATCGGGAGATGTACAATACATTAAGAATAACGAATGGAGCACAACTAAGTCTAAGTTATCAGAGTTGCGCAGCAATACAAACAAATGGAGTTAAAACACTTCACGATGGCCGAAACATTTTTAAACCAATGTTCAGTGATTGATTACGTGGGCGTATCCCTTTAAGGGGGGTAGAGCCTAAAAACCGTAGGTGTTTTAACGTACAAGTGTACGTGAACTATGTTATGTTGTGCATAGCACAAAGAATGTTTTGATGATTGGTGCGTATGTAATATGAACATGCGCATTCATCATGGTTTAATTGTGGTAATTACGCACAGAAGATGCGAATACCATTGTGATAAATGTATATACCTTGTTACTGTTATGTGTGAGAGTACAAGTGTAAGGGAGTAGGAAACTCCCGGGGAACTAAAACCCTGACTATGTATGTTCATAGATACTAAATGTAAAACCGTGTATCGTATTTTGATAAAAGATATATATATACAGTATTGTGATTTATGAAGAGGTATGACACCGACATAGAACCTAGTGAGAATTAATTCCCTAGGTAACTTGTATTAAGTTGAATCTGGATGATGAATGATAGACGGAGTTCTATCCCTTGGAGATGTAATAATTATGACTAGATGGGTAAAATATAGAAAATGGTACATGCGTGAATTAGTTGCTGTTTGAAAATGAAGAGGGATGTGAAACTTGATTATCATGAGATCAAGGGAAGCCGAACACCAAATTGGGTGGAAGGATAGTTCAACACTGATGCTGATCACATCAGGGTCTGATGATTCTTGAAACTCCTATAAGTGGTCACAAATAATCGCCTTAAGAATAAGATGCAGTAGCATAATTGGACTTGAGTTGTATGGCGTTTTCAAAAAGGATTTTAGATTGGTGTTTTCAAAATTTTCGATTGGTATTTTCAAGACTTCAATATATTTCCAAGATTATAAATGGTATTTCAAAGGAAGAATATTCACTTGACCTTGTAAAAGGATTTTCAATTAGTACTTTCCAACTAAGGATTTTATTCCACTTAACCTCATAAAGAATATTTTTGTATACTTGCTCAACGAGCTGAGGACATATGAGCCTTTGTCTTCGGACCGGTGACATGAGAAGTATATTTTAAAAATGTATGTGATTGTTTTGATCTCAAAGGAAACGGGACCAGAAGGTGTCCATCGCGACAGGGTTCTACGGGATCACAGTGTATATGTACTCGACATGGGACTCGAGGGACTGTAACGTCCTGTAGTCTTAGGACGAGCCATGAATAGATGGAAAAGGTATTTCTGTTTGTTATACATGCTAAGACATGTTGTGTGATATGTGTGATAGATGCTATCCAGGCCTATGAGCCTGAAAGTGATATGTTATCCAGACCTATGAGTCTGAAGGTTGATGTGTTATCCAGACCTTGGGTCTAAGGGTTTAGTTAAGTGTAATTAATATGTGAGGTTCGTGTTATAAAAGTAAACCCGGTATTTCCAATTAAAGGATGCATGGGAAGTTGTGAACTTTGGGGACAAAGTTCTTTTAAGGGGGGTAGATGAAATACCCCAAACCTTAATATGTTAATTAATTATGTAATTATGATTTTCTAAGGCTAAATAAGTCCTTAAGATTATTGGTGAAGAAATAAAAAAACCAAAAAGGAAAAAAAATGCGTGTAAAAGTCACAAAATGAAAACGCGTATTTAATTATTTTAGGAGGTATATAACCTTCACTAGGGTTATAAATATATTCTATACCTTAATTACACACTATGAACATGGGAAAAATTCCAGAAGAGAAAACGGATCCAAACAATGCGTTAAAACGCTAACGGAGTCTTAAAGCGCGTTTTTCGAGAAAACCCGAAAACGTGACTTTAAACAGTTAACGACCCGTAAAAATTATAGTTGACTATATAACTATAATTAAACATTAATGGGAACTTAAGAACCATTAAAATTAATTAAACGAGAGAAAATTTCGGAAAACGGGCCCGGTTAGTGAATAGTGCTAAACCGGGTAAAATAACGAGCGTTTTCTGTAAAAGACGAAAATGGCTCCAGTTACATACTATAGTAGGGACCGGTTTCCTAAGGGGATAAGTAAACCCACTCACAATAAACTAGCTCTTAATAAGCTAGTCAATTAAGTCCAAAAGCAAAAAGTAAAAGTACCACTTTTACTTCCTCTCTCCTCCTATTTTACTTTTCCCTCTTCTCTCTCCCCATTATTTTCTCTCTCTCTCGTATTTCTTTCTTGTGCCAGACCCCATCCCCCCTTCTTCTTCCTTGGTCACGATTTTGAGCTCTCCACCAAGCTCCAATGGCTTCCTCTCTTCTACCTCATGCTCTAGCCAACTCCAGCTCCAAATACAAAACAAATTACATATTTGAACTCTCCTCATCCTCCTCTACCTTTATCTCTTTTAAGAATTTCAAAAGGATGAGTTTCATCTCCATGGGTTTTCCCCATTTGAAGAGAAAATGACATCAAAAGGAAGCTTGGAGTCTCCTCTTTCAAACAAGGTAAAAATCTCCATGAAAAACCTCATTTTTCTCCATCTTGTAGAGCTGGACGATTTTTGCCCCCTCTCACACCTTGTTTTCTTCTTGATTTTGAGCTTCAATTCAACTCTCCAAGGTGGTGAGTTTCCCCTTTGATTCATGGGTGAAAGCCCCTCTAAAAGCTTCAAAAGGTAAACCTAAAACTATGGTGTTCAAGTCTTTCATTGAATTAGTGTGTTCCCAAGGGTTTAGAATTTTAATTGTGTTGAATTTGTGTTCCTGGGTGTTGGCATGGAGTTGGGCAACTCCATTGCCATTTGACCGATTTTGATCAAGAAGGAGAGAAGGAGGAGATTGATAAAGGAAAGAGAACTTGTGAATTAAGGTAAGAAATCTACCTAAGGCTTATTTTGAATGCTTTAGGATTGGTGGGATGGGTTAATTAAAAAAAATGAACCCAAACTAGTGAAATGATGTAGTTGGTTGAATTTGAGAGAGATTGTGAACTTGTGTTGATTTAAGGGCCAAGTGCCATTGCATTTGAGTTTGGTTTATATTATGGTTATTGAGATTTTGGAGTTATGTTGTTGTTGATGGACTTTGAGGATTTATTATGTGCTGGTAGGACTCTTGTAAGGGTGTGGCTAGATTAGGATTGAAAATGATGTGAATTGATGGTTTGGGAGATGTTAAGTTTATGGGGAGGTTATGACAAAATTTGATAGAAAAATAAGTGCTTTAAGGTGACTTAGTGAATTGGGGAACCTAAGTGTTGGTAGTGTTGAGTAGAGTGGAGTGGTAGCCTTATAATGGTAGATGGATAATGCGATAAGAGAGTGCAAAATCTGTAGCATAATGATGCTTGGTAACTTGGGATTTCAAGAAAAGAGTTGGTGTTTGTAACTTGTGAAACAAGGAGTGAATGTGGGTTTTAGAAGTGCATTTATGTAGGAATGATTGGTAATGGTCATTGATGGATTTGATAAGTTTGGTAGGAGGTAAGAACTATCAAAAGGAAATAGAAATGCATAAGTGTGCAAAATGCAAGAATGTGAAAAGTGAGTTGTTGAATTTGGGCAAGAATTGGATGGTGGATTAAAACAATATTTGAAGTGGTTTAGAGCAAGTTTTGAGGTTTTAATATGTAGGAACTTGTGGAAAGTTTATGGAAAGATTAGGGGTGGATTAAGGGTTGATTTGGGGTTGAAAAATGACCTTAATAGCAGTTTAGCAGGGTCGGGGACCTAGGATATGTACAAGTCCCCGGACCGCATCAAAAAAAACATGCGAGAGTGAATGCAGGAATTGGTCCGGGACTTAAGTCAGGACCAAGTCCAGGACCAATGCCAAAAACAAGCCGAGAGTAATTTCCAGAGGTGGTCCGGGGACCTTGTGTCCGGACCAAGTCCCGGACCAGACAAAAATGGCCAAAATGTGTTTTAAAGTGTTCTAAAGGTGGTGGATTGATGGGTAATGGTTTTGGATGTTGTTATGTTATGCCTTGTTGGTGACCTTTAAAGGACCTAAGAAGTGTGAACAAGTTGGAGAAGTGATTGAGATAGTTGTGAGGTTAAGTACAAAGTTAAACTGAAACAATGGGATAACGGGGTAAGTACGGGAGTAGCAATAATGTACCTACCGTAACACCTTAATAATAATTGAACCATTTGACATGTAATAGTGGTTCAAGAATATGATTCGAGGAACAAGGGTGAGCCAAAGAACATGAGGACCCCGGTAAAGATAAACCCATGGTGTAAGGTATGGTTTTCTTGCAACCTGTGTCCTACCGGGTTACACCGGCTTGTATGCCTATGTGTTTTCTTTGTGTGTTGACACCTTGCAAGATAAAGCATGAAATGAGTTTATAGTAATTCTTTAATGTGGCGTAAATAATCCCGATACCGTTTAACCTTATTTATGTGTTAAACCGTAGCTAACTGATTCTAGGATCACATAAGAGTTCGGTATCCGGATTAAACGTCCCAACCCACGGGAACGTACTAACTACGGCTATCCGTGCTTTAGTTGTAATGTGGTTATGTGTGTTGTGTGTTGCCTTTGTTTAATGTATCGCTGTTTAACGAATGTTGTTGTCCATGTTTGTCGAATGGGATGTTACCTCCCTTGTGTGTGATTAATCAAACTTGTAACACCAAATGGTGCATGTATGTGATAAGTTCCAAAAAGGAACTTCTAACTAATATGTATATAATATGGGGGGGTGAGGAATCCGGTCGTCCGGTCGCGCGCGTTGTTTGGGAGTTGATGTATATATTTGAATTAACTCCCACTTGTTATGTTATGGTGTTTTTCCTTCTTGGATTACAATCACCCACTAGCTTAACCAAAGCTACCTACCTCATTATTATTCGGGGCTAGGGGGACAATGTTATGTTAGGTGCTCCTCCTTGGATTGCAACCACCACAAGCAACCAAGGGCTTACCTATCATCACTATTGGAGCTAGGGGAAATTGTGTATTGGTGTGATCGGTCTATATTAATACCGACACATTAGGTATTGTTGTAACACCCTGGATTTTACCTCAAAAACATAGCTTATGAAAATACAAATCTAACGGCGCAAACGGCATTAAAAACGGACTCCAAACGAGTCCTAGAGGAGCAAAACAAAGTTGGTCCGAACTTGTGTCCGGACATGGCAAGTTCGGACACAAGCCGAAGAGAAATAGACTGCGGAAAACCAAATGTCCGAACTTGTGTCCGGACTTTGAAGTTCGGACACAAGTCGAACTTTAAAACTCCGGAAAAAAATCCTTACGTGGTCCGAACATTGGTCCGGACTTGCAAGTTCGGACATAGGTCGAGACTTGCAATCTGAACCCGTCCTCGCATGATGTCCGAACTTAGAAGTTCGGACATAAGTTCGGACACAGCCAACAAAGAAGAAAACACTTGAAACATTCGGGGCCTGTCCGAACATTGATGTCCGGACGGACGTTCGGACAGGTCCTTAAGTGCAGTTTTAAATACAGAAATAGAACCCAAAAAACCGTTAGAAATACTTATGCAAAACATAAATACAACACGAGAATCTCTCGAGCAGAAGAAGTCATTAATAAAACTCAATACAACCACAAACTTGATAAAACTGATTCGAAGAGCAATTAACTTAGTTAACCAAAAACTCAAATGCACATAACCTTCAATATAGCAGCGGATCTCAAAATATCCAGGGCATTACCGCCACACCCAATACCCATGGGTGCTCAGGCTGATGAACTAAACAACATTAAAACCAAAGTTAACTTTCAAATTACGCGGAAGCAAAATAACGTTAATGTATAAAAACCTTGAGAACATAACAACATCTCCAAAACATTGAAATTCAAGATATCGCCTTATTATTACGTGGTCCTAAACTATGTGATTCGCGGTCCCGATCCCCTCAGCTAGTCATCCATACCTGCGATCATAAAACATAGACAAAACACAGAAAGGATCGCACAAATCAGAAAAACTGAGTAAATTCCACCTCAAGCTGTAAAATACATTTTAGAACACCATTGCCTTTAACAAACAGATGAGAGGGTTTACTGAATAGTTAGTGAATTTTCCAGAAAAACATATCAATACCGAACTGCAGTAGGGAGCTTTCAACAGGGAGTAATAACCACAATTCCGAACACGGGGTCACCTGTGGGACCCCAAACAACAATTCCAGGACAGTCACCTATGGGACCGTCAAACAACCACCTCACCCTAAGTCCTTAAGTGTGCACACCCCCTATGAAACAGCAGTAACATAGAGTAGATCATAGAGCTTAACTGCAACAATGTGTGCAGCGCAACAATATCAATAATGGGGAGCACCTATGGGCTCCCAAACAACAGAATACAACCTGTGAAAGACTCCCAAAACCACAATTGAACACCACAATCTCAATCCAATTCCTCAATTCCAAAACGTGGGGAATAATCCCAAATCTCCAAACCACAACCGAGATAAAACACAACGAACCCTTTTCCAATATTTCGCAAAACCACAATCAAAACCATTGAGCATAGAATTTACCTGGAACAACCAAATCCCTCAAGAACCCAACTGCTCCGGACTATTGATAGCACTCGTCAACGATATCGACGTCTAGGTAACCAAAATTAACAATCAGAATTCGTCAAGCCATGAATAGATAACTAAGTAACTAAGTAGAATACATTACCCAACAAAGCTCCTAATTGGCACCAAGGGAAACGATCCAGCAAGGGTAGAGTGAAGAACGCCGAAGGTAGAATTGAGAACGCGAATTATAAGAACTCAAGGAAGAAGATACGTGAATAAGTTGGTTAGAGCAGCAGAAGCGTAGAAGCGTCGTGATGAAGGTAGACCGTAGTGGGGAAGGTTGTTATATAAATAAGTAAATTATAGGAAATAGGGAAATCGATATTGTTAAACAAGTTAATGATTACTATCTTAAAACAAAAGAGTAAATTAAAATACGAAATACAAATAACTCAGAAAAGGAAATCAAAATAAATACTTAACATTGTAATTTGTTTTTAGGAACCTATACAACAACATAGCGTTGAGGAACATCAGGAAGGAAAATAAAATCTCTAACAACATTCTTTTAGAAATTCAGAATAGTTTCCTAGTTTGAATATTGTTGAGAAAGTAGATCGTTGTAACAAGATAAGGATGGAATAGAAAATCTAGGAAGATAATTAATAAACATTTACTTGGAAGTAGGAAGGAGATTGAAATAATTAATAAAGTAAAGTAAGTAATAATACAGCAAGGGAATTATAATTGCGTTAGAGAGAGTTCTAGAATACTAATAACAAAAATATATATAAATAATTTGAAGAAGTCAAATGGGATTTGAACTCTATAATCAGAGATAATTACTAATAGGAAGTAAACTCAGATTTGAATTCTAGAAATTAATTAAGTACAAAGAGAAAGTCAATTTGAATTAGAACTCTATGTATTTAAAATAAATGTGGAGAGGAAAGTGAGGAAATAAATAATATAGGAGTATCGTTAGTTTCCCTGGGCCACTATATTACTAATTCGGACTTATTATTCTGACTATATATTATCGTACTCCTAACCTCAAATTCCCGGGTATTTCATCTCATCCCCCTTAAAAGAAAGCTTCGCCCTCGAAGCTAAAACTCATCCATAAGGCGAGAAGTTGCTAAACTAGATACCGACTCGAGTGGTTACCTGATCGAAAAGCTGTGGGTATTTCTTCCTCATTTCCTCCTCTACCTCCCATGTAGCCTCTTCGGTTCCATGATTAGACCATAAGACTTTGACCATACGGATGGACTTCGATCGTGTCTCCCTGGTCTTAGTGTCCATAACTTTGATGGGATACTCCTCATAGGATAGATTCTGCTCCAGCTCCAAGACCTCTGGCTGCAACACATGCAAAGGGTCGGGAACATACCGCTTCAACTGGGATACATGGAAGACGTTGTGAACTTTCTCCAGTTCACAAGGAAGCGCTAGCCGGTATGCCACTTCTCCAACCCTCTCTAAAATCTCATAGGGTCCAACGAACTTGGGACTGAGCTTCCCTTTCTTCCCGAACCTGGTTACTCCTCTCATGGGCGATACTTTCAGAAAAACTCTATCTCCAACCTCGAACTCAACTGGTCTGCGCTTGAGATCGGCATAGGACTTCTGCCTGTCTTGGCTGCCTTCATTCGTCTCTGGATCATCCGGACTTGCTCCATAGTCTCTTCTATCAACTGAGGTCCCAAAACAACAGTCTCACTAATGTCGCTCCAACATAGCGGTGTCCTACACTTCCTCCCATACAAAGCCTCATAAGGAGCCATCTTGATGCTGGTGTGGTAACTGTTGTTATAAGAGAACTCTATCAGATGTAGCATATCTGCCCACGAACCCTGGAAATCCATCACACATGCTCGAAGCATGTCCTCCAAGGTCTGGATGGTTCTCTCTGTCTGACCATCAGTGGCTGGTGTGAAACGCAGTGCTCAACTTCAACTTGGTGCCCATCGCCTTCTGAAACTGCTGCCAGAAATGAGCTAAGAACCTCGAATCTCTGTCTGAAATGATGGTCTCAGGTACCCCGTGATATCTCACCACATTTCTGATGTAAGCATCCACCAACTGGCTCATGGACCACGTCTTCTTCATGGGTATAAACCGTGCAGATTTAGTGAGTCGGTCCACTATACCCAAATCTGATTAACTCCTCCCTTCGCCGGTGGTAAACCCATCACAAAGTCCATGGAAATGGAGTCCCACTTCCACTTTGGGACCTCCAACGGCTGCAATAAACCTCCCGTCCTCTTGTGCTCGAATTTGACCTTCTGGCAGGTAAGGCATCTCGACACAAACTCTGCAACTTCCCTCTTCATCTTAGGCCACCAAAACATCTTCTTTAGGTCCTTATACAACTTATCACCACCAGGATGAACTGAATAGGGAGTATTATGAGCCTCCCTCATCAGTCTCTCCTTTACCTCCACGCACCCCTGAGGTACACACCATCGGCCTCTAAACCTCAGACTGCCGTCACTGTGGGTCTCAAACCCTTCAGCTTTCCCTTCCTTCATCTTCTCCTTGATGCGCTCCAACTTCGCATCACCCGGCTGTCCCTTGAGTATCTCCCCATAAATGTCGGAAGAGACACTCATATGGTACAACCTCACCTCACGCTCTACTCCTCCCGCCTCCATCACTTCCAAGTTCAGCTTCTCAAAGTCACGAACTAGCTCGTCTGGAAGAACCCACATCGAATTCACAGAATGACTTTTCTTCCTACTCAGAGCATCGGCCACTAGGTTAGACTTCCCCTCATGATATAAGATCTCCAAATCATAGTCCTTGATCAGTTCCAACCATCTCCTCTGCCTCATATTTAGTTCCTTCTGAGTGAAGATGTACTTGAGGCTTTTGTGGTCGGTGTAGATCTTGCAGGAAACTCCATACAAGTAGTGCCTCCAAATCTTCAGGGCGAAGACTACTGCTGCAAGCTCTAGGTCGTGCGTCGGGTATCTGGTCTCGTACTCCTTCAGCTGTCTCGATGCGTAGGCTATGACTTTCCCATGCTGCATCAAGACACACCCCAGCCATACTTGGAAGCATCGCTGAAAACCTCGAATCCGTCTGTCCCCGAAGGCAAAGTCAACACTGGGGCTGTGGTCAACCTTTCCTTCAACGTCTGAAACGCCTTCTCACAGTCATCATCCCACTGAAACTTGGTTACTTTCTTCATGAGGTTTGTGAGGGGTCTAGCTATCTTTGAGAAATCCTTCACAAAACGTCTGTAGTACCCCGCTAGACCAAGAAACTGCGAACCTCCGTCAGATTGCTCGGTTCTGGCCACTCTTTCACCGCTTGGATCTTGGCCGGATCCACTGAGATTCCGTCCTTGGTGACGATGTGGCCTAGGAATGCCACTCGGTCCAACCAAAAGTCACACTTAGTTAGCTTGGCGTAAAGCTGCTGCTCTCTCAAAATCTGTAAGACTGATCTCAGGTGCTCCTCGTGCTCTTCCTCATCCCTGGAGTAGATGAGAGGATATCGTCTATAAATACCACCACAAAACGGTCTAGATAGGGATTGAAGATCCGGTTCATGAGGTCCATAAAAGACTGCCGGCGCGTTCGTCAAACCAAAGGGCATCACCAGAAACTCAAAATGCCCATATCTGGTCCTGAAGGCCGTCTTCGGGATATCCTTCTCTGCAACCCGTAACTGGTGATATCCCGACCTCAGGTCTATCTTAGAGAAGACTCCTGCACCCTGAAGCTGGTCGAAGAGGTCGTCGATTCTGGGCAAGGGATACCGGTTCTTCACAGTGATCTGGTTCAGCTCCCGGTAGTCTATGCACAGCCTCATGCTCCCGTCCTTCTTCTTTACAAACAAGACAGGAGCTCCCCATGGCGATACACTCGGGCGGATGTATCCCTTCTCTAGTAACTCCTCCAATTGGACTTTCAGTTCCTTCAACTCTGATGGCGCCATACGGTATGGGGCCTTGGAGATGGGCGCTGCTCCTGGCACAAGGTCGACGCTGAACTCCACCTCCCTGTCTGGCGGCATACCAGGAATCTCATCTGGAAAGACGTCAGGGAACTCATTCACCACCCGAATCTCTTCTAATGGGCTCGGCGCTCGGTTCAAATCCTGGACATGGCAGAGGTATGCCTGCTGCCCCTTCTTCACTTGGGAGAGAATTGACATGGCTGAGACTATCTTTACTCCCGGTTTCTTCTCCACGCTACTGTAGGAGACTCTTCGGCCCGCTGGTCCTCTCAGAATGATCTTCTGCTCTCCACAGTCGATCTTCCCTTTATACTTGCTTAGCCAGTCCATCCCCAAAATAATGTCGAAGTCGGGGAGGACGAACTGGATCAGGTCAGTTACAAAAGTTTCCCCTTTTATGTCTACCCCCACATCCCTCAATACATGATTACAAGAAATAACCTGCCCCGAGGGTATAGATACTGCTATGGTAGAAGTCTTACAAGTTTCTAGCCCCAATTTCTTAGCAAATTTCTCAGAAATGAAAGAATATGAAGCTCCAGTATCGAACAAAACACGAGCTGAAGTACCATGAACAGAAAAGGTACCTGCTAACACTTCTGCTTCAGCCTCTGCCTCGGCCCGACTCATAACATTAATCCTCCCCGGAGCTCTGCTGTGTCTCGGTTCTCCCCTGGACCTCGGTTACCTCCGTTTCCACCCCCGCCATTGCCACGCTGGGGAGCATCCCCTCGCTGATTCTGGGCCTGATGCTGGTCTCTACCTCGAGACTGGGGGTCTGCTGGTCTGTAGGTCCGGTCTCCGCCATTCCCTCTCTGCTGAATGCCTCCCTGAGGATCCTGGAAGCACTCAAAAGCTCTGTGGCCCTTCCTGCCACACCGGTAGCACGCCACCAGGTTCCCTTCACAGTCCTTCCCCGGGTGATCCTTGTGGCATCTCCTGCAGTGGAAGTGCCTGCTATGCCCGTTCTCTGCTCTCTGGGCCTGCCCCTGGGGCCTATCATTCCGCCTCTGGTCATTCCTCTGGTTCACATCGAACCTCCTCCCATCACCTGAGTTAGGCCTCCACCTCTTGTCCTGGTGTGGCCTCTGATGTCGGTCGTCTCGACTCCGAGTCTCTTCCCCGTCCTCCATCTTCCTTTTCTGACCTGCCTGTACCTCCCTCCTCTTCCTGCACCCTATACAGGTTAGCAGCCTTTCCATATGCGTCCTGGAGGGTGGGTATCGTCAGCACGCTCAAAGCCTCCTGGAGACTCCAGTTGAGTCCTCCCACAAATCTCTGCACCTTCGACGCCTCATCAGGGACCATCGTCGGCGCGAACCTTGCCAGCTCTAGGAACTTGGAGTGGTACTCCTTCACACTCCGGGCCTGCTGTTTGAGCTCCGAGAACTCCAGGTATTTCTGCATCCGGACATGCTCAGGGTAGAATCGCCTTCGCATGGCCTCCTTCAGTGCCTCCCATCCAAAGTCAGGTCCCGCCAAAAGAGCATCCTTGTTGGCAGACCACCAGATGTCCGCCTCGCTCTTGAAGTAGTACACAGCGGCGTTGACTCTTCTATTAGCAGGGCAGTTGACCGCCTCGAAGATCTTGTCAAACTCACGCAGCCAATCCTCCAGCAGTACTGGGTCCTCCTCCCCTTGAATGCAGTTGGCTTCAAGTGGGCAATTCTCTTCGTGTAGTCTTCTGGCACATTGTCTCGCTGGGCTTGGCGTTGCACAATCTGGCCCAGGTTCAAAGCGAGCTCCTGAAGCTGTCTCATTGGGTCGTTGGCTGCCATGGTAGTCCTCCCGCTTCTACTTCTGGTGTTGTAGGGGAAATTCAATCGGTCTGCCAGTCTACCCTACTCAGGTGGACTCCTGATTATGAGTCAAGAATTTCAAGGCTTTTAAATCCCCTATAACAATCCCTTCCCAAATATACTACAATCTCACTACCCTAACCCACGGGTAGATAATACAGATATAACAATAATACATGTAACAAGTATGATACAATTCCAACAATTGGTTAGTACACAATAATCCCTGTATAACCTTCAATTATCACACCAAGGTATCCAATATAACTCAACAGCTCACAACATACACGTGATCCATCATAACTTCCCCAAACGGCTTGTCCCCAAATTTTAATCCGGTTACTCAAGTTTTATCTTATTTCGAAAACAAAGCTCTGATACCACCTTGTAACACCCTGGATTTTACCTCAAAACATAGCTTATGAAAATACAAATCTAACGGCGCAAACGGCATTAAAAACGGACTCCAAACGAGTCTAGAGAGAGCAAAACAAAGTTGGTCCGAACTTGTGTCCGGACATGGCAAGTTCGGACACAAGCCGAAGAGAAATAGACTGCGGAAAACCAAATGTCCGAACTTGTGTCCGGACTTTGAAGTTCGGACACAAGTCGAACTTTTAAAACTCCAGAAAAAAATCCTTACGTGGTCCGAACATTGGTCCGGACTTGCAAGTTCGGACATAGGTCGAGACTTGCAATCCGAACCCGTCCTCGCATGATGTCCGAACTTAGAAGTTCGGACATAGTTCGGACACAGCCAAACGAAGAAAACACTTGAAACATTCGGGGCCTGTCCGAACATTGATGTCCGGACGGACGTTCGGACAGGTCCTTAAGTGCAGTTTTAAATACAGAAATAGAACCCAAAAAACGTTAGAAATACTTATGCAAAACATAAATAAAACACGAGAATCTCTCGAGCAGAAGAAGTCATTAATAAAACTCAATACAACCACAAACTTGATAAAACTGATTCAAGAGCAATTAACTTAGTTAACCAAAACTCAAATGCACATAACCTTCAATATAGCAGCGGATCTCAAAATATCCAGGGCATTACCGCCACACCCAATACCCATGGGTGCTCAGGCTGATGAACTAAACAACATTAAAACCAAAGTTAACTTTCAAATTACGCGGAAGCAAAATAACGTTAATGTATAAAAACCTTGAGAACATAACAACATCTCCAAAACATTGAAATTCAAGATATCGCCTTATTATTACGTGGTCCTAAACTATGTGATTCGCGGTCCCGATCCCCTCAGCTAGTCATCCATACCTGCGATCATAAAACATAGACAAAACACAGAAAGGATCGCACAAATCAGAAAAACTGAGTAAATTCCACCTCAAGCTGTAAAATACATTTTAGAACACCATTGCCTTTAACAAACAGATGAGAGGGTTTACTGAATAGTTAGTGAATTTTTCCAGAAAAACATATCAATACCGAACTGCAGTAGGGAGCTTTCAACAGGGAGTAATAACCACAATTCCGAACACGGGGTCACCTATGGGACCCCAAACAACAATTCCAGGACAGTCACCTATGGGACCGTCAAACAACCACCTCACCCTAAGTCCTTAAGTGTGCACACCCCCTATGAAACAGCAGTAACATAGAGTAGATCATAGAGCTTAACTGCAACAATGTGTGCAGCGCAAATAATATCAATAATGGGGAGCACCTATGGGCTCCCAAACAACAGAATACAACCTGTGAAAGACTCCCAAAACCACAATTGAACACCACAATCTCAATCCAATTCCTCAATTCCAAAACGTGGGGAATAATCCCAAATCTCCAAACCAACAACCGAGATAAAACACAACGAACCCTTTTCCAATATTTCGCAAAACCACAATCAAAACCATTGAGCATAGAATTTACCTGGAACAACCAAATCCCTCAAGAACCCAACTGCTCCGGACTATTGATAGCACTCGTCAACGATATCGACGTCTAGGTAACCAAAATTAACAATCAGAATTCGTCAAGCCATGAATAGATAACTAAGTAACTAAGTAGAATACATTACCCAACAAAGCTCCTAATTGGCACCAAGGGAAACGATCCAGCAAGGGTAGAGTGAAGAACGCCGAAGGTAGAATTGAGAACGCGAATTATAAGAACTCAAGGAAGAAGATACGTGAATAAGTTTTTGGTAGAGCAGAAGCGTAGAAGCGTCGTGATGAAGGTAGACCGTAGTGGGGAAGGTTGTTATATATAAGTAAATTATATAGGAAATAAGGGAAATCGATATTGTTAAACAAGTTAATGATTACTATCTTAAAACAAAAGAGTTAAATAAATACGAAATACAAATAACTCAGAAAAGGAAATCAAAATAAATACTTAACATTGTAATTTGTTTTTAGGAAACCTATACAACAACATAGCGTTGAGGAACATCAGGAAGGAAAATAAAATCTCTAACAACATTCTTTTAGAAATTCAGAATTAGTTTCCTAGTTTGAATATTGTTGAGAAAGTAGATCGTTGTAACAAGATAAGGATGGAATAGAAAATCTAGGAAGATAATTAATAAACATTACTTGGAAGTAGGAAGGAGATTGAAATAAATTAAATAAAGTAAAGTAATAATACTAGCAAGGGAATTATAATTGCGTTAGAGAGAGTTTAGAATACTAATAACAAAATATATATAAATTAATTTGAAGAAGTCAAATGGGATTTGAACTCTATAATCAGAGATAATTACTAATAGGAAGTAAACTCAGATTTGAATTCTAGAAATTAATTAAGTACAAAGAGAAAGTCAATTTGAATTAGAACTCTATGTATTTAAAAAATGTGGAGAGGAAAGTGAGGAAATAAATTAATATAGGAGTATCGTTAGTTTCCCTGGGCCACTATATTACTAATTCGGACTTATATTCTGACTATATATTATCGTACTCCTAACCTCAAATTCCCGGGTATTTCTATGTGTAGTACTCGGGATTCCAGTCCATCAGACCGATGCTGTATGTAGTAGTAAGCCTTGTTGGTCACGTGGGTGGCTAACGACAATGTATCACCCACTGTTGTGTAAGTATGTATCCACTGCGTGAGTCTGGATTGTATAAGAAGATTGGACGGTAATGACAGTATTAGCGGTAGGGGTGTTACAGTAAATACAAAACGGAATTAAAAATACAGTTGAAAGGGAAATGAGCGCGTAGGTTTGATTCTTGAATACAATAGTTACACCTCACTTGAGGAGAAAGTGAGTAAACTTTTACAAATTTGAGAACTTGCTCGCTTAAATAATGATTTTTTTCAAGCATGCTGCAACATATTAATTTATCATAGATGTATACATTTTGTTTTTTTTTCTTTTGTAAATTGACATTCATATTGGCTTTCATAGTCTTCCAATGAATAACAATTACAAATCTGATAAAACCTCAACTTAAATATTAGTTCAATCATTTGTTCCAGGACACTCACAAACTTCGTATAATTTAGAATTCATGTACAAACTTTAAAATTAACTACACAACAAAACAATAGTCATGATGTATTCGGAAGTACGCACCACACGTGCGACGCCAAAGAAATCTTTTTGCATCACTAGATCTGCTCCTTCTCCTGGCTTGTTTGTCCCATACTTTGTTCCGCAGTTGCCCCTCTTCCTTTTCTTTGTTTAAGCACCAAATATGCCTCCACTACCGCTTTGCACCACAGACCGGAACTCCACGGTGGGTCTACCTCTTCGTCGGATTCTGCATGTCGTTGTGTCTGGCGCCCTTGTTGTCATTCCATCCGGGTTTCCGGGTTGGGAGTTATCATGGAGTTCGTTACCCATCCATATCTGCATGTTGGTGTTGGTTTGTTTGAGTTTGCTTCGAATACGGTGGTTTAGCATAATAATGGTTATAGCATGAAATAAGGGATGGATGCCTGTTGGAGTAAAACCTAACGGTAAATTGTTGTTGGGGGTTTAACCTAACGGCAAGTGTACCGGTCGATTATAGCAAGTTCAAATCTCGGAGTATTCCCTGAGTATCGAACTAAAGGAGGCAGGGTCTAGTTTAATTTCTACTTACACACAAACAAGAATAATATAAATAACAGGAAATTGGGGGTTTTTGTGTGTGATGATGAATGTTGTAAAAGAGTTCAATAAACACTAAATAACAGGTAAATAATTGATTTGATTTTTGTTCGATAAAGGACATTCCGGTTTACTACTTCTCTCTAGATTTGCAGTTTCTTCTCCTAAGTGATTTCTACAGAATTATGAATAAAACCCTAGAATAAGGATAACTCGTATTCGGTCTCCCGCTCCACGAATTCTAATTAGCAAAGACCGAATCCTAACTCTCGTTATGAATCCACTATTCACTAATTGCTTTAAGCATAATCTAGATTAATGGTCAACTAGTGGTTTAGAGGAATTACCATCTCTATACTAACCGGTTCTTTCCCCGAGGTCAATTGATAGCCGCAGTTCTCACTTATAAGCTAACAAACTGATAAACTCAATAATTGACCAGATTAAAAAGTTTAGGAATTCATAAGGGAAAAAAACTTTATTCTATTGTACTACAGAAAATCACAAAGGTTCAGAAATAATTATTCTAGAGATACATAGTAAACCGAAATGAAAGTGACTACTCAGCCATAGACATAATAACAGTGCTCAGTATAAACAACATAAGGATAGAGGGATTTAGCAGAAAAACTGATTTTAGAAGCCGTCGCCGTGTCCACTCTCATCTGTGTCACGTCCGGCTATCTGGGGTCGGACGTCGATCCGGACGCGTTGTCCTGGGTCTGTCCGGATCCGGACGTTGATCCGGACGCGGCTAAATTGAGCACCGTGAGCAGGTTTCTGTCTGTGAGTGAGGGAGAAGGGTTACGGATGAAGATCTATGAATGGAGATGAAGGATTATCATGGATGAGCAGGTAATATGGAGGGAGAGGAGGAGAGTAATGTTTAGACTCCGAGAGTCTGGTACAAATTGAAATGAAACAGGAGCTGGGTTTATATAGGCTTAGAAGAAAAACATAGGTTAATGGTGTGGTGAGTTGGGGAAATTAGTTGAGCATGGCCGTGCCTTAATTTAGGGGAAGTATGGGCTAAACCGCCGCTCGGCTGATAATTGCGCCGAAAGCCCGATTATCAGCGCATGCGTTTTTATTTTTCATTTCTGTGTGATGTCCGGATCTGTGTCCGGATCCGGACGTGAGACAACGGTTTTGGATCTGAAACTCGGGTTGTGTCCGGATCTTTGTTCGGATCCGGACAAGACACAAAACTCTCGGATCTGGAGTTTGGGTCACGTCCGGCTTGCGTCCGGATCCGGACATGTGATGTCCGGATTTGCGTTCGGCTATCTTGACCTGGATGTGACCAATCTTTGCCTCTTTTTCCGGATTTGTTCCCCGTTTGTTGCGTTGCAATCCTTATGATGTAAAATCTTTATTTCTCTGGGTTTTCCTATATTTATCACATAAAATATGTCAATTCATATCAAAACATCAATCTTAGGAAAAACACAGAATAAGTGGGAAACATTGCTTGAATTGTAGCAGATTATATGGTAATTAAGCCCTTAAAAGCCTATATGTTTCACATTTATCAACTTCCTCACACTTAAGCTTTTGCTTGTCCTCAAGCAAATAAGGAATAAGAATATCTCTAAAACCGTCAAATAATCTCAAAATTTAAACAAGTGTAGGGCGAAATCAAACAAAGTGATAAATGAAAGAATAATCATGCTCTCTAGAGGTAGGTTTTCACAAACAGTGAAGCAAGAACAATTTTGTAAAAGCATAGAGAAACTAGATTGTAGAAAAACAAGTTAACTTAGCTTGGGACTTTCCACCAATTTTCATTTCTCTAACCTTTGGATGACAAGGGGTGTGAAGTAATGCCTTATTCCGTAATTCCTTTCAACACCATGCACTCATGATCAAATGTATAAATTTAACTGCAATTATTTCTTTTGTAAGCGAAAACATTTATCCTCAAGAACAAACTAATATTTGAGATCTTGCAGAGTTATTCCGTAACCCAGACTTTTCTCTCTATCCTTGAGATGGTGTTGGGCCAACTATCCCAGATCCCGAGAACTTAGGTAGATAGGTGTTAAGGCACCCTTAAGACTTAATAACCGGATAGACGAGGCCTGCTATTGTTAGGAATTTTTTTTTGATCAGTGGAGTACCTTGCCTTATCCTTTCATTCCAAACATTCACTTCATTTCCAAAATCCCAAGCTAAAATAATCTGGTTTCCACAACTAGCCAATCTACCAGATTTTAGTGAAAAGAGAGTATTTTAAATAAAATTATTTATACAAACCTCATCAAGCAAAAAGATTCCTACGGTTTTCACTTGGTTTAATTTCACTCGGTGTGCACAGGCATTAGAGCAGCAAAAAGCAAGTGTGGCATTTAAAGAACAACTATCATGTTTTCAGGGAAAGGTCTTTCCTTCCTCACACTTAAGAGGAGCAATGTCCTCATTGGTCATAGAAGAAAAGCAGTGAAAAGAGCTTTCAAAACATGCTATACTCATAATAGATGCATATGCAATAATTAACCCTCAACGCAAGAAAGGTGGAACATCAATAAGTTAAATTAGGAACTGAGACTCCCCTGATGTTATAGATTGAGGAAGATGTTCTTCCTCACACTTGAAGTTTTGCAGGGGTCGAGATATTCCTCATGAGTCACAGACAGTATGCGTGTTGTGTAGAGTAAAAGTTGCTAATTGTTCACTGGCATGTACAACCACAGAATAAAGTGCATTAACTCGAACGACGGAGAATATTTGAATCGTATGAGTTATATTTAGAGAAAGAATACTCCCCATAATTCAAGCTTAGCAGACGTTCGCAAGTAGTGTGTTCCATTTCCTGTACTTATAGCCGTTTGTTTCGCAGTAGAGGTGACATGTAAATTAATCATTTAAGAACGCTGCACTGCTCAGAGAAACATGAAATTTAGCAATTAAGAATTTAAAACACTGCCTAATATAACCATTACCACTTCACCTGCAGTCTCGTGTTTTACTGTTAGTTTTAACAAACAAAAGTGAAATAAGTGTGAAAAAGAAAAGTACAGAAAAACAAACAAAATAAAAGAAAGCAGTAAAGATAGGATGGCGGTCACTGAGGCGGTGGTGGTGGCGGAGGTCTCGCTCCCATCTGGGCCATGAGAATCTGTAAGAGCTGGGTAGTCTGGGCCTGATGAGCTGATGCCTCTCTCTGGTGAGCAGATGCCTGTGCCATGAACTGAGCAGTCTCTCGCTGAAAAGCATCACTGCGCTCCAAGCGCTCTGTGAGCGTAGTCTGGGTGTCGCGGAGAGAAGCCTGCTTTGCCTGGAGGTGTCCCTGAGTCTGGCGGATGTCATATATGTCCCTCCATGCGCACCTGGCGCTGCTGGACATCCCCAACCTGCTGCTGTACATCCCCGAACTGCTGCTCCATACCCCCAAAGCGCTGCTCCATCCTCTGCTACTGCTGGAGAATGGAGTCCATCATGGTCTGCATCTCTGGCAGGATGCTCATCACTGGGGGTGTGGGAGGTGCCATGGTAGCAGTGGCCGCCGAGTAGAGCTGGAACTCGCAGAGGTGCCGGCGGATCCTAGGCCTGAGCTGCCCTTCACCCAGCTGCCATCATCCAGACAGACAAAGCCCTATCTCCTGAAGGTCCCGACGGAGATGGGTGTCTCCCCCGCCCCTCATCTCAATATCAGTGAAGATCTCCTCTGGGAGGATGGAGGTAAGAAGATGCTGAATGAAGATAGGAAAGATGTGGGTGATCTTCTTCTTCTTCTTCTTCTTCTCTTCTGATAAGTCACCACCTTGTGCAGCTGTCTGAACATCACGAAGGGGAGTGAGAGCTGCTGAGAAGGGGGCGTGGGGCGGCTAGGAGATAATCTAGGAGAACACAATCCTCGTCAGAAGCATCATTTCCGGCATGAGGCCGGATCTGATGGCTGAGGATCTCTGTAAGGGTCCTCTGGGGAAGGGAGGGGAGGATAGCATAGGGAAGCACAATCTTATTTTCCTCACCCCGTCAGCGAGTAGTACTCCCGACCGCTTGTAACCACCTAGACTTAGTTTGTCTAAGCTCATCCTCCGTAAAGTCTAAATGTGTCTCCGTATTATCTGGGAGGAATAAAAGAATGGCAAAAGTCTCAGGGGTTACCTCCACCTGGAACTGGCGCACATAGGAGGTAATGCTGTTTGTCGTGTCTGATGCCACAACATTGGCGTAGAATTCTCGCACCAGCTCCGGAGAGAAGACACCCTCGCCCATGCGCAAGATGCTTCTGGCGCCCAAACCCTCAAAGATGTCGGTAAGACCAGTGGCAGCTGATGCTTCGGCGGTGATGCGCCGCTCGATGACAAAGGATCCACCTTGCTCATACCAGGCCGGGCGGTAGCAGATATAAAGCCATCAGGTCGGAGTGGGGTGGGGGCCGGCTCTGACTGGTCGTCAGGGTGTGGGTTCCTCGAAGAGGACCCCGTGCGTGTAGCACCTCCTCCTCTAGTGCGAGCCATCTAAACGGTAAACAAATGCAGTAAGAAACCTAAACAGTAAGAAAAGAGAAGCAACAGACACACCAAAACCCGAAACCGGTCGAGCAGTAAGTTCCATTTGAGCACATTCTTGCACACAGTTAATTTATGAGTGTCAAGGCATTAAAACATCCAAACATAGCAAACAACATCATTTAACAACAGAACATTAACCTAGAAAATAATTTCAGAAAAATTGGAAAATTTCAACATGTTCGGATCCACGTCCGGGTCAACTTAGTCGGACGCTGATCCGGACGCGGTAAGAACCCTAAAAAAATTGTGCCGCGACAGAGCAGCCTATACCACAAAATTCAACCAGAAACTCGTAATTTTCCACATAACACCCCATGTTTTCTCATCACAAGAACAGATTAACATTATAAACCATTAAATAACAGCCTAAGCTACCCTAAATCGACTGGAATCGAAGCAAAAATGCAAAAATGCAGAACCTGTTGCGATTTGGGTTTTCAAATTTGAAATTGGGGAGAAAACTTCGGGCGAGGTTTGGCTGGGCAGTGCGGGGTGGTCTGGTCGGTGTTCTGGTGGTCACCTGGTGGTCTCCGGTGGTGGTGGTGTTTGGTTATGGGGTGGTGGTGTTAATGGGGGAAGGATGTGGAAGTTTTGGTGATTGTTCTGTTCGTGGTCGACGGGAGGAAGAAGGAGGAAAGAAAAGAAAGAAAGAAAGAAAGGAAATAAAACCGGCGCGCGAGTTTAGTGGTGTCCTGAATTCCGTCCGGATCCAGACGGGTTAGGGTTTGCTAGCGTCCGGTTTGGCGTCCGGTTGGAGTTAGCCGGACGCGTTGAAAAACTATTTTTTTATATTAAATTAAATTAACAACCATTAACCTAAAACACCTCATTTATAAAAAGGAAACATTACCACAAATAATCAACAAAAATAAAACAAAACACAAGAAATGTAGAAATAAAATAGCAAGAGTGTTAAAGGACTCCCTGATCCGTGGTGAACACTGCCATGATATTTCGCCACACTTGAGTTCAGTTTAGCATTAGAATGAAGTACCTGAAAGATTAAATCTGCAAAACCAGAAGAACTCAAGTGGAACCAGGCAGAGTTATTTATTGAAATAGGGGAGTCGGGGCTCGTGCTGTAAAGAAAAATTCTCAATAGATTAAAAGAAAATTATATCAAGTAATAGGAAAGTGTAAAAAGAAAGTGGAGAAGAGATTTTATACTGGTGGGTTGCCTCCCACCAAGCTGCCCATCTTTTCGGTCTTTGGCTAGACCTTTCAATTGTGTACTCAGCATGGCGGGTTGTAAACAGTGATCACCGAGTGAACTTCGGCACTGTTACTACTCAAATAATGCTTTAGCTGGGATCCGTTGACCTTGAATGTCTCACCTTCTATGTTGATTAGATCAATGGCTCCATAAGGTGAGACACTTGTCACTATGAATGGACCAGACCAACGAGATTTTAACTTTCCTGGGAATAGTTTCAGGCGGGAGTTGAATAGAAGAACCTTATCCCCACGTGAAACTCACGCTTGACCAACAACTTATCATGCCACCTCTTCGTCTTCTCCTTATAAATCTTGGCGTTTTCATAAGCTGCCTCTCTAAACTCCTCCAGATCACATAGCTGTAGCTTACGCTTCTCACCAGCCTTTTGGAGATCAAAATTCAATGCCTTAATTGCCCAAAAAGACTTGTGCTCCAGCTCCACAGGTAAGTGACACGCCTTACCATAAACCAACTTGTATGGGGACATACCTAAAGGTGTTTTAAAGGCAGTGCGGTATGCCCACAAGGCGTCATCTAACTTAAGGGACCAGTCTCGCCTCGAGGATGTGACAGATTTCTGGAGAATCCACTTAAGCTCCCTGTTGGTGATCTCAGCTTGTCCGTTCGTTTGTGGATGATACGGTAGAGAAACCTTGTGCCGGACACCATACTTCTGTAGAAGAGCTTCAAACTGTTTGTTGCAGAAATGGGTGCCTCCATCACTAATGATTGCTCGTGGGACACCAAAACGGGTGAAGATATTCCTCTTTAAAAACTTAAGCACCACTCTTGCATCATTGGTAGGTGCTGCTATTGCTTCAGCCCACTTGGTGACATAATCTACTGCTACCAAGATGTAGAGGTTACCTTGAGAGGATGGAAACGGGCCCATGAAATCAATGCCCCAAAGATCGAACGGTTCAACCTCCAAGATCGAATTAATGGCATCTCGTGACATCTGGATAAATTCCCCTGCCTTTGACATTGATCACAAGTGGAAACAAACTGATAACAGTCCTTGTTCAAGTTCGTCCAGAAGAAGCCAGCCTCCAAAACTTTCGCGGCTGTCCTAGCCGGACCAAAATGACCCCCTGCTTCTCTAGAATGACAATGCGTCTGGATGTCTCTAGCTTCATTCTCAGATACACAACGACGAATCATACCATCTGCACAGACCTTAAACAGAAACAGGTCGTCCCAAAGGTAATGCTTGACCGTGGAGAAGAACTTCTTCTTCTGCTGATATGTCAACTCTGGAGGAACAATGCCCTTGGCTAGGTAGTTTGCAATATCAGCATACCAAGGGTCCATGGAGTGACCGATCATGTAGACATACTCATCAGGGAAATACTCATTGATCAGCCTGCCATCATCTGGAACTTCCATACGTGATAAGTGATCCGCTACTCCCACTAGTAGAAAAAATGTTTAGGGCATCTGTTGTTTTACACTTTAGGCATCTGTTACAATAGATGCCCTAGCTTTAGATGCTACAAATCGAATGTTTTGGACATCTGTTACATGAGATGTCTAAAGTTAAGTAATTACATCAGTTGTGTGTTTGTAACTGATGGCAAAGGTGTCGTGGGGGAGTGAAATTTGGCTTTGTAGCATCTGTTGATAAGAAAAACAGATGCCTAAAGCTATGCAATTAGTATCTGTCCATAAGGTAAACAGATGCCTTAAGCCATACAATTAACATCTGTTCCCACGGAAAACTGATGCTTAAAGTCGTCCAATTAGCATCTATTTATATAGAAAACAGATGCTTGAAGTCGTCAATCTGTGAAAAAAATTTGGCTTTGTAGCATCTGTTCATAAGGAAACTGATGTCCAAAATGTTTTTTTAGCATCTAACCTGGTATGGAACTGTAACATCCCTACCGCTAATACCGTCATTACCGTCCAATCTCCTTATACAATCCAGATTCACGCAGCGGATACTTACATACTCAACGGTGGGTGATACACTGCGTTTAGTCACCCACGTGACTAACAAGGCTACTACTACATACAGCATCGGTCTGATGGACCGGAATATCCGAGTGCTACACAAACGCAAGTCTTACTACATTCACGGATCAAATACTACAATTCCCATTCCATACAATCCACAAGTTCAATACGAAATACAATATCACACACCGAGTTTACTAGGATCCTTATACAAATATGATACCTCTACCAAACTCATACATACTCACTAGGAGTCTATCCACTACCCATTCCTCACAAACTACTTACTGTCTAAATACAAGGATGTGCCACCGGTCTCTTACCTCGTCCACATCTGCTTTGGGTACCTGCATACTAAAAACGTTCCCCCTAGGAGGTCAGCTTTCGCTGCATATGATAACCGCATACCCCGCGTACTAGTGAGGGTACGCTGACCACTTGGTCAAATACATGCAGTTCATTTTACAATACATACATACATACATGCTTTCATTCATACCAATACAATACTTTACAAGGATACATTCATACAGTTCAATACATACACGGAAGACAATACAAGTCAACCATCCATACTTACCTTCACCGGAATGCGCATACACAATACTTACACATACTTACACAATACACCATACTTGTTAGCTCCATTTGTCCACCCGGGTTAATCGGGTGGAGATTACTCTTTTACTCGTTCCACAGTACTTACGCATACATACTCATACTCATACATACTTACTTACTGATCCATACTTACTTACATACTTACTCTTACTCATGTTAAGCCGGTATGGCCTCTGGGCAGGGACTACACCGTCCCACCACCAGGCTTTACTTGGTTCACCAATCCAGGATGCTACCCATTTAAGGGGTTTGGGCCGTGGACCAGTTTAAGAACCAGGAATCGATCCAACCTCTTGTGTCTCCTCATCCTCACGCGTGGCCGAAACTATATCGGACTTCTACTCATTCCAATTTACTCACTTTCAAGTTAGGAGTTAGGTAGTTAGGAATTAGTAGAAGTCAACATCCAAGCCACATACACATGCTCAAGTACACATCCATACAAAATACATACAAATACAAGTACACTACAAGGTACAAATACACTTCATCATCATCCATATATTTCATGAATTATACAAACTAGTTCAAGACAATAAATATCAAGAACACATAAGTCAAGCACAAGTAAGTGCAATATAGTCCGATTCATGCGTTTATCTTATTTAGGTGATCAAATAAGCACATAAATCGGGGTAACCAGATTAGGATACAGGGCATGAAGAAATCATACCTTTCACCGTTGACTTTGGACTCACCGACTCCCTTCGGTGTTCAACTATTTGAATCCTATCACATACATACAGTTGGACGGTTAATTATCCATAATTAACCTTACTTATTGTTTTCCCAAGTTTCCTAGTTTATACTTACTAACTCTTTGTTACTTAAATACATTTACTTAAGTCACTTACTTACAATTATTTTCTAAGCTTGTTTATAGCCTTAATGACCATTAAACATCATTAATCATGTCTTAATTATCTTATACGATCATTACCCATCCTTACCCTACCGTAGAATAGCTTTTAACCACATTTTGGAAGAATTTTAGTGGTGTTCGGGTTAGTGTCCGGGTTTACAAACCCGGACCATTGTGTTTGTTCAGTCTCGGGTGGAAATTAAGTGTGGTCCGGGTTTAGGGCTGGGTTTACAATCCCGGACCATGCATTGTTGTTTCTCTCGGGTGAAAAATTTGGGTGGTCCGGGTTTAGGGGTTGGTTTGCAAACCCGGACCATTCCTTTGCAAATCTCTCGGGTGTATTTTTGGGGTGGTCCGGGTTAGTGTCTTGGTTTGCAAACCCGGACCACTCCTTTGTAAAAACTTTCTGTCGAGTTTTCATGCTAGTCCGGGTTTGTGTGCTGGTTTGCAAACCCGGACTAGTTACAGTATTGCAATTTATATGAGTTTTTCAACTTGTTTCAATTCCAAACTTCTTCCAATCTCTTCCCCAATATTTCTACATATAATCTTGGGTGTTTTGACCCTAATTAGGAAATCAAAACTAACCTAATCCATCTCTACACCAATCTGTTACAAAACACCATCCACTGTCAAATTTCCTCCTGTTACAGTTTTTTTCCTCTTCCACAATGCTACAGATTTTTCCTTAAACCTTTACCATTCAATACTCCCTCTACCAATGCTTCTCCTAGCATTATAAATCCATTACTTTGCCACTCTAGTTCTCCTCATTACCTAGACCCTCTTCAAATTTGTTTTCAAGGTACTAAACTACTCACTTAAACTCTCCAAATACACCTAGTTATTACCTAGGTAGTTTTCTTCTCTTACACAACTAAGTCCTCCTATTTCCATACAAATTTGGGCAGAGGTTCCCCTATATTTTTAACATTGCCCTCATACATTTTCAGCTCACACATTCATTCCAAACTTCCATATCAATTCAACACTATACAATACAATAGATTTCCTGCACATACCCATTTACTTCCCAATGTTTTACCAAGCTTTTAACATCTTTTAAAACCTTCAAAACTGTTACATTACTTTTCCTCATCATACTAAAACATACTTATTACTCATTCCTATATACACCACTCATTTCCAATACTCAAAAACTGTTACACTACACCATACAATTCTAGCTCAAGGTAAGGCATTTACCTTGTGATTTTAGTTCCTCTTACTTTCCTTCCCTTCTCTTCCTTCCTTCTTTCTTTCTTCTTTCCTTTCCTTGTGGTTCACCAATTAGGCAATGCTACATCCCATATCCAAGATACTAATGAGTATCTAATTTAACACTTAAACCCTAGAAATTTACCTTAGAGCCTCGGAGCATATATTTAGGGTTTAGGAGTGACTTTACCTTTTTCTCACTGGATATAGTTCTTGACTAGCAAGAGGGTAACATTTCCAGCTCCAAGGAGAAGCCAAAACGGCTGGAACCACAAGGAACAAGAGCTCACATTTTAGGAATTCTCATAATGCGAATAGGAGCTAGAAATAAGAGATTTTCGGATTTCTTTTTACCTCAAACCAACAAGATGAAGAAGAGGCTTCCAATGGTGGTTTCAAACCTTCAAATGAGGGATACCCATGAAGATGAAAATGGGTATTCTCGATTTTTGAACAGAGGGGATTGTTCTCCTTGACAAGAGGATTCCAACGGTACAAATTTTATGATTTTTGGAGGAGATTTGAGTGGTCAAAGATGGAGTTTTTGTTTGGCTTCCTAAATCGCCATCGCTGGAGCTCCCAGAGGAAGAATAGAAAAATAGAGAGGAGGGTGAGGGGCTGTACGTGAGGGTTGTGAGGAAATGAGAGAGTAAGAGAGAGAGTGAGTAAAGTAATATGTTACTTTTGCTTTTTAGTTTACTTTTGCCTTTTTATTAGTGAGTGAGAATTAAGAGGGTGAGGGTGAGGGAGTCAATCGGCCACACACTGCACACACTCACATTTTTAATTTCTATTTTCAATAGTGGACACACTTATTTATTTTATTTACACTTTTACCCCACAACTTCCCGTTTTTTACAGTTTTTACTATTTTCTCGTTCAATTGATTTTATTGGTTCTAGGCCTTCATTAATGTTTATTAATGACTATTTGGTTGACCAAAATTGTTACGAGTCTATTTAACCCGCTTAAAGTCGCGTTTTCCCGGTTTCCTCGAAAAACGCGCTTTAAGGTTTGGTTATGGTTTTAATCCATTTTATGGATCCGTTTTCTTCGGGAGTTGTTCCCATATAATATTTAGGTCTTATTAAGCCCTTAGAATCCATATAATACACTAAACGAGGTCTCATACCTCCTATGGTTATTTAACGCTTATTTAGTGTTTTTCGCTTTTCAAGCATTTCTTCATTTCTTTTGGATTTATTTTTCCTTACTAATATTACTTAGGCGTTATTAGGCCCTTAAGTATGTATTAGATTAATTTTAAATCCCTATATTTAAGTTCGGGGTATTTCAATCTACCCCCCTTAAGAACTTTGTCCTCAAAGTTGTTCGAGGTTATAGGATTACTATACTTACTCATTTACACTTGCCTAATACCAAAGCCATACATTCCTCCTCACAATTCCCAAATTCGTTACTCAAGGTTTCTCCTTTCCATACCATACCAATGTACAATAGTTACTCCAATCCATATTACTATCAACCATCCGATTCCTCATTACAAAATTTATACATACATACAGTGCAAAGCTATCCCCAAAGCAATGCAATACACATTACAATCCCGCAGGCACTCAGGTCATCTCGACACAGGACTCCTCTATGTCCCGCTGCCCTTGGAATAATACAATATGCTACACTACTATCTTCTCCGGTATAAGCTTCTAACAAATTCTCATTCTCCAATCTAAGGGAGATTTTTTTTTACAACTACTAATTAGAAATTTTCTAAAACACACAACTCCAAATTCCAATTTATATTCCTTACTTCTATCCTATATGTGATTCTTGTGACCACTTGAGGGGAGCTTCAAGAATCATTCAACCCTGATGTGATCAGCATCAGTGTTGAACTATCTTTCCACCCCAATTTGTGTTCGGTTTCCCTTGATCTGATCAGGATCGAGTTCGACTTCCCACATTAGTTTCAAACAATCAAATAATTTGATTATGTCCATTTTCTATCTTTTTATTCTTCCTAGTCATAATTACCCATTCATACACCTCCAAGGGATGGAATCCAGTCCATCGATCATCCTCGCTCTACTTCCCAAATACTTTACTTCGAGATTACAATGCCTAAGTGCTCATTTCATCGACCTTCGCTACTTTCCTCCATTACTCTCCATCATCTCAAATAATCTAACTAAGAATTACAATACTTATGAAATTCAGTCACCCTCAATTTACTTCCAATAATTTACCTAGGTATACACTACCCCTAGACTTCATTCATCTACTACTCTCATTCGTTTCGTACTACTTCTCCAAAGGGTACAATACTTGTGGAGCTCCGTCCAGTACTCATTACTTTTCTTTTACTAATACTCTTACATGGTGTTACAATGTAGGTATATCCATCCTATGGTATTTGCATCTCTCATGCCTAATTACCACAATTTCAATATGAATGAATACTTATGTTTATTTAACATAGGCATCAATCATCGATTCGTTTCTCATTTGTGCTATGCACATTATCGTTTATGTGTTTTCTTCATGAAACTTATACTAAGCGGTTTTCGCTCTACCCCCCTTAAAAGGGATTATGCCCACGTAATCTACCATATGTTATTATTATTAAACATTGGTTTACTCAATTTGGGAAATCTGAAGCATTTTAGCTTCTTTACGGTTTATTATGTAATATACCCTGATCAGAGGGTCCTAATCATAACAATGGTTTAGTCTTTGCACCGAGTATTCCTATATGAGTTTATTTAACTCATAATTAATTCGGTTCCAGCCTATTAGGCTTCAAGGCATTAATAGCCATTCTACTATACTTATTAGGTATATTATCTCCTAGCTAGGGCCCACTAGCTTCTGCTGCGCGACCCTGATAACTTGGGTTATTCACCCTTCCTGTTATCCTTAATGTGCTATACATCACCTTTTTATCCCTATATTGTGGGAATAAAGTTTACTAGTAAGTGCGGTATTCTTTTACCGTGTTTAGATTCGATGGGTTTAGATCTATAACCAGCTCTCTGGCAATCTATATTGCATACTATTCGTACTCCCACGATTATTCGCTAAGTTTTTCCGACTTACTATCGGGTGAGGTTAAGTCACTACTTAGTTGTAATGCTTCCTCTGGTGTCAATAGCTTCTGAATTATACCAGTTTCTTCTGGTTCAGTACAAGTGTTCTTTACTTGTATGACCCATTTTGCTGCATTTTCTTGCGTCGGTCCTTTGACTTTCTTAAGTCTCCTTTCACCTTTTTATTCCATTGGAATTCACATTTTGTGATTGTTAGTGTGTTGTACACTCTTCGTGCTTCTTTGGCCTCAGGCCGCACGGTTTGTTGCTAAGCTTGCTTGACTGGCTTATGCTATGTTTATGGTGAAAAGAAAGATTTACTACGGTTTACATTCTCCATATCCCTAGCCATCCCATTAGGTCATTAGCTGCACAAGTGCAATACCAAAACACTCAGTCATACAGAGTGCAGAGGCGTAAACGCTTGAAAGTAAGTCACTTATATGATAGGAAAGAATATTTATGTCTGTCATCTCATACTTATACTCCATGTCATTATCTGCTACTTCCTCACAGCGGTCGCTTGTTGCGTACCGTATTCTTACTCATTGTACAACATCGTTCTTACTGTCTCTGTTACTGTGGTAGCACCTTTACTCGTTGCCATTGTCGTTGGCACCATTTCCTTATGGTGTGAATACACTAGGAGGTTCCTAGTTCGTGTGTATGACGGTTGTCGTATCATACCGCAATATTACTATCTTCCCATTGTGGAGATGTTTTATTCCAATTTAGGTTTCATGTGTAGGTCAGCTTACCTCACATTCTATCATCATTTATGATACAATTTACCAAGTATCTTGGTTGACTAGGGATGAGATAATTCATCGGGTTATAAGCTCTCTTGAGTGTTGGTCATTCATGGTGTTCAATGTGTATTCACATTGATTGTTTTTGACAATTATTGTTTCCCAGTGCTGAGCATTGGTTATAGGCTCTAGCTATGTAGTTTACATTTGTATGTACATCACCGAAACATCCCAAGAACTTCAAGGGCTTTCTGGTCCCGTTCTCTAATTGGTGAGTATTCTATCCCTGGTAAATGAAGGTTCTTGTTGAGAGGTTAGTTACCACTCATAGGTCTCATGACAAGGTTTACCAAGTTGGTGTTTATACAATGGTTCACCACATGCTTGGGTGCATATGGAGTATGCTTGCTCCTTAAGTCGTAATGGTTTGGAAATCTCATTTCCTTATTCCATCGCCCCTTGGCAATATCTATAAGCGTACTGTTACAATAGATGGAAGCCTTTCTAAGGGTTCACATCTTAACCACATTGGTGGTCTTTGGCTAACGAGGGGTACCTTCCCTTGGGTTTCTCGTAGTGTCCAAGTGTGGACTAGGCCAATGTTGGCATTATCACGGTTCTTATGCCTCTGTGCCACCATTGCTACAGAAGGCATGAAGGTAATTAAAAGCTTGTCAACTGTATACTAGACTGATGCTCTAGTGACAGTGACACTGAGGTAGCCACTACTCCAAGCCACTCATTATGTTGGGTTTAAATTGGGTGTTTCAGTCGTCGATCTGTTGTTGCATGAAGCAATATCTTTTGCAAGTCTTGTTAGTATTTGATGTGGTTTTGCAACCGTTAAGGTTTATATAACGTAGTTGGTTGATGGCTTTTAAGCCTTATTGTTGCAAGCTATGCTCTTTGCAAGCTGCTTATACATGTTTCCACTCCCTGTATATCCCATAGGTTGGAGGTATTGCTGGGCTCCATGGTAAGTCGTGACATCACGCTTCCATTCATAGGAGGTCCTCTAGGCATTCTGGGGTTAATCAGTGCCTCTTAGAAATTTAGGGCATTTCCTGTTAAGTGAAATCCCTTCGGTGTCTTAACCGAGTGCTCGTTCTAGCTTCTGTGCTTTTATCGTGTCGTTATTGTTTGACTGTTGCAATTCAGACACCCTTCAAGGATTGCTCCTGGGTGCTGTTAGGTTAAGCCGTTACATCCGGCCAGTATTTATAATATGTTGCGTCTACTATACCACCTTGTGGTATTATATTTGTGTTATCCCTTTCAGGGTTATACCGTCTCCCGTTCTTGGGTAAACTGTTTATATTTCCTCCTAGTATTAAGACTAGGTTAAATATCCTCTCCAATGATGGATTATATCTCATGGTAATCTTGTGATCACTCTTGGGAACTCCGTCCCGTTTGTTGAGCATCATTGTGTTAACATTAGGCATTCGCCTTACTGTGTTCAGGCTGGGTATCTCTTCCAGCTGCTATGTATTGTTTGAAGTGTTTGAGACATATCCAATGTCTATACTTACTAGTCGTTGCTCTTGCACTTCCTAACCTTCATTCCTTATCCTCATATGGGTTCTTGAGTACTTTATACTTATTCCTTAGCTGAGTTTCTTTCTCCTGGATCGCCTGAGGTGTCCAGTTGTTCTGGTTTGAATTTACTCATGGTCCGTAGAATGGAGCTGACTACTTCCCGTGTTTCGTGCACTACTTGTATACATACGTGGGGTACCATGTTGATACGTTACCACTTACCTAACTATATGTCAGACCCGTAAGCTCCTTCGAAGTGCGGTTGTCCTACATCCCGTATTTGGGTACACTCATAGTGTTCGTCACACGCCTAGATGAAGTATTCTATTGTCAACTCCTCTTGTATCATTCTATGATACTCACCGTAATTTTGTTGGTTTGGTTTTAAAATCCAAGGTTTAAAAGAAAGGTTGTGGGTTTTGAAAGAAAATCTTGGTTTTGAAAAATAACGGTTCGGTGTTGGAAGATGTTCTTCATGGCATAGCCATGTTTGAGGTCTTGACCAAGTCCAGCTTCTTGCTGACTGGTATGTCCTTAATACAATGGTGAGGCCACTAGGCCTTTCCAGGGTTTCATTCTTCCAGTTTTCAGGATTTGTGATCTTGTGGTTGTTTCATTGCTATCACGGTACATTACTATATACCCGTGGTGTGTTAGTGTTCCTCTACATGTTCCTGTTCTTACTGCACTTACTGTGGCAAGTGCGTGGTACTGGTAGTTTTTGGGTAAACCGATACCGGTCACGGTATGGTTTCCACTGGTACTTAATAGTCTTGTTGACTCTTCCTTTGCTCTTATTGATCATCTACTTAGGTTAATTAATCTCCTGAGTAACTTCTCAGTAAGTTTGACATGGCTGTCGTTGATCAGGGTACTTCTCCATTCCTTGGGGATCCCTAATTATTTAGTATTATGTTTTCCCTTGTTGCTCGTTCCCACTGGTTTTTGAGCCTTAGCTTGTTTCGACACTACTCTTGTAGTCCTATCGGTTCATATCCCATGGATATCCTTGTAGCTGTGTAGGCTATGTCGGCCAGGTATTGTAACCTTTTGGCGTTGTAGTTTCGGAGTTAACCACTCCTGACTATGTCCTTAGTCAGTTGGTATACCATTGGTGGTATTATCTAGCTACTGCTGTCCCGCAGACTTGTGTCTCGGGTTCCATTACTGTTCCCTTTCCATTTCGTTGCACGGTTAGTGCTTCTTTTCCTGCTGTTGGTCGTCTAGCCAGGTTTCACGACTGTTAAGCATGTCGCCCTATGTTGTTGCATGTTGTAGCCTCCTTATGGTTGGAGTGCTCATTCAACCGCCATTGAGTGCGGGTATTGCTGTACAACCGGATCCATCTCCGGGACTCCCATTCCTTGGAATCTACTACTTGTCAAGTTCTTGTTTACTGCATGATCAATTCACAACTGCCAGATCGGGTTTTCCCGAGTATGAGAGGACTTTCCATCTCTATGGCGTTCTTTCCCAAGTTATACAATGGGGATTGCGGTGGGCGGGACTGGTATTGTAGGTATCCGGTACACACCAGGAGTTCCTAACTAGCATCTCTCTAATGCTATCACTCACCCTTAGCCCTAGCTTTCTAAATCTAAATCGTGTATTCCTAAAACTCGTATTTACCAGTCATCAGAGCGATACTTCGCTCTGATACCACTTTTTGTAACACCCCTACCGCTAATACCGTCATTACCGTCCAATCTCCTTATACAATCCAGATTCACGCAGCGGATACTTACATACTCAACGGTGGGTGATACACTGCCTTTAGTCACCCACGTGACTAACAAGGCTACTACTACTACATACAACATCGGTCTAATGGACCGGAATATCCGAGTGCTACACAAACGCAAGTCTTACTACATTCACGGATCAAATACTACAATTCCCATTCCATACAATCCACAAGTTCAATACGAAATACAATATCGCACACCGAGTTTACTAGGATCCTTATACAAATATGATACCTCTTCCAAACTCATACATACTCACTAGGAGTCTATCCACTACCCATTCCTCACAAACTACTTACTGTCTAAATACAAGGATGTGCCACCGGTCTCTTACCTCGTCCATATCCGCTTCGGGTACCTGCATACTAAAAACGTTCCCCCTAGGGGGTCAGCTTTCACTGCATATGATAACCGCATACCCCGCGTACTAGTGAGCGTACGCCGACCACTTGGTCGAATACATGTAGTTCATTTTACAATACATACATACATACATGCTTTCATTCATACCAATACAATACTTTACAAGGATACATTCATACAGTTCAATACATACACGGAAGACAATACAAGTCAACCATCCATACTTACCTTCACCGGAATGCGCATACACAATACATACACAATACTTACACAATACACCATACTTGTTAGCTCCATTTGTCCACCCGGGTTAATCGGGTGGAGATTACTCTTTTACTCGTTCCACAGTACTTACGCATACATACTCATACTCATACATACTTACTTACTGATCCATACTTACTTACATACTTACTCTTACTCATGTTAAGCCGGTATGACCTCTGGGCAGGAAACTGATGTCCAAAATGGTTTTTTAGCATCTAACCTGGTATGGAACAGATGCCTAAAGTTCTTTCTTTTTTTAACCACACCACATACTACCAAAGATCTACACACAATTCTCTTGACAAAACCTGTAACAATGCAAACCCATTTCTATTCGCAAGACATGTAATTGTACACAGTTCAGATGATGACTACTAGTCTCATCAATTCATATAACTCAAAAATCAAGGTTTAGATTCATAACCCATTAAATCACAAAATACAACCAAAACTAAAGAACCTACGAATCCTAACTATAATATGACTTTAATTCAATATTTAGAGTCAAAACTATACTAATTAGATACTGACAAAAGATGGACCAAGTCACAAACAACCTAAACAAACCAAAAATTATTTCACTGTATGCATGTTAATGCCCATACATCTTCATCTCTGACTCTTTTCGAAGCTACATGACTGATAAAGGTACTTAGCCAATTCTTCGACTGCGTAGTTAATTGCATCAACACTAGTGTAACGAGTGTTTCTGAAAGCCTGAAGATAATAAGAAAAACTACATTATTAATAATCTACTCCAACTAACAAACAACTTCAAAAAATATAAGAGAAAATATACAACGAAAACTAAAATGTAGTACCTCATCCAAATGTTTAGAGTGATGATATTTGGTTATTATGTCATACATGTACCGCATGACAGAATAACCGCCATCGGTTCTTCCTTGCTGTCTTGGACACTAAAATGAATAAAAACCGAAATTAGCTAAGTGAATGCAAAAACACAAAATTAAAATTTTATAATAAGTCATATCACTTACATTTATAGCTTTCACAATCAAAGCACTCTTTTTCTGTCTACTAACATCAAATCTACAATTGTGATAAGCCCTACACAATGAAGTCAATTATAGATTCATAAAAACCAATTGGTCATGTAATGAAAAAATTAAGTATTACACAAGTATAAAGCAAACTTACGCCTGAATATCGTTCTTGATTTCAAACAAATTTCTTTATTGCCTAGTGGGTCAAGCACCAGCAATTTCGCACCTCCAGGACACATTACTAACAACCTCCAATGCTCACTTAAAAATTATCAATAAAATACAAATTATGTATTATAAAATATTTCAAATTGTAATGTAAGAGAGAGTATTAGAATGTACATACTCTTCATGATAAGGCATCAAAATATATTTTTTATCTTGTTGCACCTCGAATGCTTGCTTCAAATATTCTTGTAGCAATCTTGGACTTGTTCTAGCTGCAGTAGCTGAAATACGATCAGGGCATAGAAATCCAATGGAGGTGACCTTTAGCAATTTCAATATCTCCTTTGATAAGAATCTGCATCATAATCGTTAATACATAGTTGAGATTCATTATTTTAGAATCAAACATTTATATAAGAAAATGAAATTAATAGTTCACGAAGCTTACATAATATATGCTTGAACAACTGAAATATTTAGACGTCGCCTTTCCATCAATTGAACAATGTCTTCCACCGTCAAGATTACACTTTGTGTTTCTTCATAACAAAAGATATCTCCATCCAACACAAGGTTACAAGAGTTGACATGGGGAGATAAATTCAAGATATGGTCATACAATTGTTTCATACCCGTACCCATAGATTGAATGACAGTATCACTAACATTGGGTTTTTTCGCATGTAGCTGGGTAGTTTCTTGATATCCACCAACCTTGGTTGTTTCAACCCTTTTCTTACTTTGTCCGTCAATGGCATTCTAACAAAAAAAGGTGAATCAAAAACATATATTTAAGTACTGTTAGAATGGTGAATCAAAAATATATATTTATATACAAGTATATTTGTGTGCTGTATAACCATTAAAATTGTCATGTTCCCATTGCAAAATTCATATAAACATAAAATTTCATATTAAGATGTATTTAAATGATAATAGGTTACCTGTTCATCTAGATATACCCAACGCTTGGGCCACATAACAAAAGACCCTGACATACCACCAAGTGTTTTTGATTCATCTTCGCTCGTTGGAAGTGTAGTCTCTTTGTACTCATCCACAACTTTATCAAGACTTACTTTAACATGTTGTGGAGGCAATGGCTTAAATTGAACTATAGTCGTAGAAGAAGAAGCATACAACATGCCAGATGCGACGGTAACCTCTGAATTAAGAATGCTCATTGCGAGATGACATCTTCGTGGTCTCTATATTAGATTAAAATTGTAATAACATTAACTCATTGAATAATATGCATCACTAAAACTACATTCACTATTAAATATAATATACTTATTTAATTACCTCCATATTTGCAAAAGGATAGGGTTCAGCACAACCCACACTATTAGGAATGTTTGCAGAAGTGGGAGAATCAGTGTGTGTTTGCTCTTGTTGTTGTTGACCCATAAGTTCTTCCTTTAGCTTCTGAACTGAATAATCACCCTACTGTCAATAACAGACTCCATTTCTGCTCGTGTGTCTTGCTTGTCTTCTCCACTATTTCAGTTGTCAATCTATAGAACTCCTCCATAGACATAATCCCTTGTGAGGCCTTGCTACTTCTCGAACCTGGTAGACCAAAAACTTGTTTGATGCCCACGGATCCCCCAAATCCAATACATCGACCGGGGTGGTCTTTCTTCCCAAGTGCACGGGTTAATGCATCATCATTCTACTGGGAGCCCAATTCCCTTTGCCATTTGAGTTTGCCAATGATCCTATTTTGAACACCCATTGAAATAGTTATTACACTTCTTAATAAAATATTTACTAATTACTTTTCAATAACAAAATACTTACAATGTCATCTACCACTTTCTTGGTAGCCTCACAAGGAATGGATCTAGTTCCATCCTTATTCTTCTTAGTTCTTGCCAATGTCCATGTTTTGGATCGATCAGTAGAAGACAGATAAGCAACACCAGATGAAACATCTGGTGAAGAATCCAATAACCCTTTCGCTTGCCACTCTGGTATCTTTCCAAGATACCCAGATGGACCCATGTAATGGGGGTAAGTGTTACGAGATTGATACTCTCTTTTTTTCTTACTAGTTTCCTTGAAGTAAAATAAGGTACACAAATATATGTTATTTTTATATTATCAAAGAAACATAACAAAAGATAAAGGATAACAGATGTCTACCTCAAATTCTGGAGTTGTACACCTTCTACACAGCTCATCCCATTCATCTTTGTCAAGCATACCATCATATATCTCATATGGTGGTTTGTCATCTCTGGGTCTCTTTTTATTAGTTTTTGTAATGAAGGTCCTCACAAGATATGTGCGGAACCCTTTCAATCGTTCACCAGCTATCTTTTCTACTTGATGTCGAAATACTTCAAGGATATTATAAATTTCCTATATGTATAAAAATTAACAGTTATAAGTCTCTATATATATATATGGAATAGATATTAAGCATCACTAACCTGAATTTGTGTCCAAATGTTATCTTTTGTCACTTCAGGAACATCCTTCCAATGATGATTAACATTGCAATATGTTCTGGTAAGAGCGGGCAACATGCTTACGAATTCTCCCTTAAATTTTCCAATTGGTTGCATCAAATTATTCCATCACAAATCTTTAGTTTTGCCCTTCTTCGCTTTAAGTCCCCTTGAAGGCCCTCTAGTCTTCTTTTCAACATGCTCATGTGATGGATCCTCTTCTAATGGTGATTCTTCATCGTGCATACTGATATCCATATCAACGTCATCAAGCCCATGATCCATATTCTGGTACTGTTCCCTGAAAAGCCATTTAATTAAGCAAATCCCACCTCAGGAATCAAATGAATTATTATAATATAAAATAATTAACATGAAACACACATACTTAGTTGTGACTTTCAACCCATAACCCTTCATTATGATCACAACGAACATAATCTTCATCATTATCATTCAATATGACATCATTTGAATTGGGCAGACCATTAGAAAAAGGTGAAGTTTCTTCATATTGATCGTATTTCTCCTCATCTACCACATTATCTATCCCTACATTCTTCTTTTTTCCAAGAAGAACCACAAACCATTTTGAGTCTGAAGGGTCTGTAACATAAAAGACTTGCTTTACTTGTGACGCCATTGCAAATGGATCTTCTTGATGTCCAAGTCGATTTTCACCAAAGTGAATTCGAGGTCATCAATCCGATGACCTTGTTTACTGTCAACCCATTTACAACGAAATAAAGGAATCTTAAGCCTTACATAATGAAGCTCCCAAATATCTTCTATGACACCATAATAAGATTTGGTTGTCAAAACAGGCCTACTATCATTAACATTGACGTACTGATTAGATGAAGCTACAAGTATATTCCACTTTTTGAAAATTGACTTCTGATCATGTCGATATGTGGAAAAAGTGTAGCCATTAATATCATAACTTTCAAAAGATATGACATCTGTACCAGGACCATGGTGCTAACCATTTTAACTCATCACATATCATTTGATGTTTTTGAGTATTTTTCCTTAACTCGTTGCTCAAACCATGCCACACACAAGCGATTTTGTTGATTGCCAGCCACCATTCACTTTTTAAAGGATTTGCAAGCCTCAACTCTCTCATGTGCTCCTCAAAGTAGGGTTGAACAAAATCAATGTTTTGTAGTATAGTAAGCTTTGCTTTTTTCATCAATTCACTTTCCACCCTATGAATTCTCCTTCCACTTGTTCCAACACCATGAAGCCTCCCCTCATGCCGTGACTTAGGAAGACCAATAGGCTTCATACCTGCTAAATACTGCTTGCAAAACTCCACGACTTCTTCTGTCACAGTTTCTTCAATAATGCTGCCCTCGGGCCTACAACAGTTCTTTACTTTTGCTTTTAAGTACCCAATGTCTTTCAAATGGGTACATATATCTTAAATATACCGGACCACATAGTTTAATTTCTCTCACCAAATCACCAAATGAACAACTAAGTGAACCATTTGTCAAAAAAGATGGCGGAAAATAAATTTCAAGCTGACAAAGTGTTATAACAACATCACTCTGCAGGTCATCCAAAGTCTCTACATCAAGCACCTTGTTGCATATTGCATTGAAGAAAAAACACAACCTTGTTATTGCATATCTCACACGTTTCGACAGTATACCACGGATGGCAATGGGTAACAAGTGCAGCATCATAATGTGACAATCATGTGATTTCATCCCAACCAGTTTCAAGTCAGACATTGAAACAAGATTTCTAATATTCGACGCATACCCGTTGGGACCTTCATATCATGAACACATTTACAAAAACTATATTTCTCCTTTCTAGAGAGAGTGTAACAAGCTGGGGGTAAAATGTACGTTTACCTTTCTCCTGTGGTGCTAATTCCTTTCTAATACCCATAGCCAGCATATCTTTCCTTTCTTACTTTACACCCCTTTGACTTTCCTGGCATATTCAAAATTGTCCCACTAATGCTGTCAAAAACATTTTTCACAATATGCATCGCATCAAGACAATGTCTAACATCTAAATATTGCCAATATGGCAATTCCTAACATATGGACCTCTTTTCCCAAATATTCTTCTGAGCAGGTTTGAACGGCTTACCAAAATCATTAATTATGTTCTTCACTCGAGCATACACCTCTTTACCACTTAATGGTAAACGAGCAACTCGATTCTCAATCTTACCATTGAATGGTTTCTTCTTCTTTACGGTACGGGTGTTCCTTAGGGAGAAGTCTTCGATGACCCATATATACATTTTTTCCATAATGTTCTAACCGAATTGAGTCTGTATCTTCTTCACAAATTGGGCAGGCACATGCTCCTTTAACTTGTACCCTGATAAGTTTCCATATGCAGGAAAATCATTTATTGTGCAGTACAACATAGCACGCAAAGTGAACTCTTCTTTTCTATAAGCATCATAAACAATCACTCCATCATTCCATAAAAGTTTCAGATCTTCAATCAATGGATCTAAGTAAACATCAATGTCATTTCCTGGTTTTTTGGACCCGAGATCAGTAAAGATAACATAATGTTTTTTGCTTCATACATAACCAAGAAGGTAGGTTGTATATAACCAACAACAACAGGCCACGTGCTATGTTGATTGCTTAAAGTACCGTATGGATTCATCCCATTTGTGCATAAACCTAGCCTTAGATTCCTAACTTCCTCCCCAAATTTCTGTGAACATCCCATCAATATTTCTCCATTGAGCTGCATCAGCTGGATGTCTAAGTTTGCCATCTTGTATTCTTCTTCTTCTTGATAAGCCGCAGACTTATCATATTTTTATGCACTAGATTTAGTATTATATTTATCTAAATAAAGTTATATTTATGTTATTTATGCTTATTATGTGTTAAAGTATAATATTTGTACATATTTATGTTTTTGTGAGTTTCTGTGCAAGGAATGATTTTCTAGGCAAAAGTTCAGTTGAAGCCGGACTCCATGCCGGGTAGTTCTGCACGGCATAAGCACAAAACAGAAAGAGGCATTACCGGACCTAATGCCGGGTAGATTCCATCCGGCATAAGTGAAGAGTCGCCACGGTTGACCAAGCGATAGCAGTTATTGACCGTTGGTGAAAAGGATGATGCCGGGTGTGATGCCAGGTATATCCTACCCGGCATATGCACTGTTTCGCGCGGAATTGACGGTTTTGACCGTTAACAGTTGGGCGAATTTAACACGTGTGCCGCTACTGGTGTGACCCGGCACGACGCCCCGCATCGACACAATTAATGCCTATAAATAGGCTGAGGAAGGCTACAATTCAACACACTTCAACACCCTATACACTCCACTCACAACTCCAATTCCGCCCCACTCCATTGTTGGTGTCCAAGGAATTTCTACAGTTCCATCCACGCGAAGAAGAAGAAGAAGATCCTGTCGGGTTAAGGCTATGACCATTCCCTTCTCCCCTTTGTATTCTCTTCTTGTAGTTTGTGTGGATGGAGATGTAGAACTCCTTGCTTATTCTTGGTTAGGGATGAATTCCTTCTTGTAAACAATATGATTTCTTTAATATAATTTTCAAGTTTATTAAGAGTAAGGTTCTTATTGAAAGAGAATAGGTTGATCTCTTTTTCTCTTCATGCAATTCTTACTTGTGGAAGACAAGTCCCAAGTAAGATAGGTTAGACTCTCTTAATGGTCTTTCTACTCTCTTCTTATGAATTAAGGGTTAGTGGTAAGAGTGAGAATTAATCCATTTTCCCCCATTTCCTTGTTCATTTCGCGGCATGATATATGCTCGATTTGTTAATAGGGATGAGTCTTCTGTTTTCTACTCGGAAAATGGAGAAAGAATATGCATTATGGCTATGCCGGATGCACTGCCGTGCCGGGTGGCCAATGTCCGGTATATTCAATGTCTTTGAATATGCCGTGCAAGTGGTATCCGGCAGGACACCCGGCGTGTTCAGTTGTTGGTTAATTCGAAGGCCTGTGTTTATGTTGAGAGTTCATATTGATGCTTAGATGGTTTCACACCCTGGATCAAGGAAAATTTCATTGTAATTACCACTTAGTTTAGTTAGTTTTGATTAGGATTAGAAAATATTTCAATTTCCCCCCTTGTCTTAGAATAGGTTATTACCGGATTAGGACTAATTTTCTATAAGTCCCTTGGGTACGATACTCTCGGTCGTAATATATTTACACTATACTCCGACCGGGTTTTATTTTGCTACCCCGTAGTAGAGTTGTAGGATTAGTTATTATTAGTTTAATTATTTTTCTTTTGTATATAGTTTATCCTAACAATTTCTCTATTAGCAAATTGGCGCCGTTGCCGGGAATTAGTCCAAGTCCTAATTTCGGTAAAACGCCTTATTCTTTATTCTTTGATTATTTGATTCTTGATTCTTGATTCTTTAATTTATTTTCGCCCTTAGTTTTGCAGACTTGAATGTGCCGTGCTTGGTGCCGGGCGTCTGTCACCCGGCCAACTCGGAGGAAGTCTGATGCCGGATACGTTTTACCCGGCACTGCGTCCGGCATGTTCAAAGTTTCTCAAAATTTATTACAGTATTGAGTTCTTGGCAATTTAAATTTGTTCTTGCTTGCGCCCATTCATTATTTCTCTCTTCTAATAGTCCCTATACTATGATTCTTTAATTTAGATTTCGAGAATGAACTTGCCGTGTATTATGCCGGATTTCCTATACCCGGCTTTTCGGAGGAAGTCTTATGCCGGGCGGGTTTGATCCGGCATGTCACCCGGCATGCTCAATTCCTCTCATTATTTTTGTCGTAAATTATAGGGACAATTAGGAGTGATCTCAATCTCGTATTTACTTTTACTCTTATTTAGATTATCCTTTACATTATCTTTTAATTAAGATATGTTCGATTTTTGGTCACGCCGGGCAACATGCCGGTTTATTATAAACCCGGCAATAGTGGAGGAAGTCCACTGCCGGGTAAGATTCGCCCGGCACTCTGTCCGGCATTACCATAAATTTAATTCTTCTTGTATTTTCGTAAGTCTAATTAAGACAGTATATTAATTCTTTTATTAATACTAAGTATTATAATGTTATGTCTTGCTCCTCTTATATTCCAAAGGTGAATGCTTCTTCGGTCAACAAGTACTCCTGAAAATTTAGCCAACTTTGATCCGGAGATCGAGAGAACCCTACTTCATACTTTAAGGCAACAACGAATTCTACAAGAAGCAGATCCTACACCAATGGCAACACCTACCGTCCGTAACATAAACCGGCCTTCTAACCAAGGCCAGAAACCAGCAATCGACCTCCTCTCCTTCCTCAAACCGAATACGATGAATGGCAGAAACTTAAGCCATATCATCAAATTAGATGCATAAAAGAGTTAGGATTGTTCGATGGTATGAATCCGGACGATGCTTTGCTCCACGTCACCAAATTCTTGCACACACACAATAGCCTAACCTCCACAAATAATGTCCTCCAATACGCCAGACTTGCTCTCTTCCCCCATAGCCTTACGGGGAACGCCAGCAAATGGTACCACAGTCTAACCCCCAGTACCATCACCACTTGGGAGGACATGGCAACCAAATTTTATGATAAATTCTTGCCCCCTAGTCGCACCCTGGAGATGATCGCCGACATTTACAACTTCAGACAACCACCTCCTCGGAGAACATCTGTGAGACTTGGGACAGATTCAAAGGGTTGTTGCGCACATGTCCACACCACGGCCTCACCAAGGAACAACTATCTCAGTTGTTTTACAAGGGATTGGTCAACCAATGCAAGACCATGATCCTTTCCTCCCTTGGTGCAGACATATTGAAGAAGCCTGGAAATCAATTCCTTGATGGAATTGAATCTCTTTGCGAAGAGATTAGGGAATGGGCCACCGGTGGAACAAGGGGCAGTACCGCTGGTCTATATCAGGTGGATGAGGGCGACTCCAAAATTGACAGATTAATGCAAAGTCATGAGCAGTTATTGGAGAGTAATGCCCAGACGTCAACGAAGGTTAGTGCTCTACAGAAAGTGGTGGAGCAAATAGCAATGAACAAACTTCCTCAACAAGCGAACGTGGTTAGTGCACGACCGCACGCTCCAAGCCCTGACATGCCAACTTTCAGAATGTTGAGGAAGTCAACTATGTGAGTAACCAAGGGTATCGGCAGCCATGGCAACAGGGAAACCAACCCCCTCAACACTTCCAGAGTCAAGCCGGCTACCTGGGAGGTCCAAGACAATTCAGACCATCCCATCCTGCATCATCATCAGAGGCTGAAATGGCTGAACTTCGTGACATGATGTCAGCCCTGATGAACAAGACCCAGGATACTCAAAATGAAATCTCGACCATTCGCAAGGAGCACAAATCGTTGCAGTTGCAGTTACAGCAACTTCTGATGCAACCACGACAGCAAGGTCAGCTCCCGTCCCAAACGCAAACCAATCCAAGGGAGCATGCGAATTCGGTCACTATCCTGCCAAGGATCTCAAATGATGCCAAATAGCCTAAAAGGCTAAGTGTAGGGCGGTTCCTCCTCACGCCTTCACTATCAACCAGGGGAGCCTTTCTTCCAATTTAATTTTTCTCCTTTAAATTTTATGTATTGTTTTTAATTACTTTCATTATAGTTGTTTCAAATTTCTTTTTTTTTAAAAAAAAAGAGTTTTACTTATTCGTTTTCTTTCGAACACTGGGGACAGTGTTCCTGCCAAGTGTAGGGCAGGGACCCCCCTTAAAAATAAGTTTTTATTAATATGCATAAGTTGTGAGTTTTATCAATGTTTTACTAAACTTTTTGCATGTTTTTGATTGAGATGAGATTAGGAATGACTAAAGCTTGTTCTCTCAAGAGGTAAGCTTTCTAATGACTTATAGATTCCTGTTTTTAACTTTTTGATTCTCTTTATTACATGAGTACATGATCTTGCTCCTAATTCTTTCCTTTATGTACTTATGGGTGTTATTCTTTCCTTTCCAAATTGTGAAAAATCTTTTGGGTGAAAATCTTAAAAAGGGTTTTTTGTGCAAAAGAAAGAAGTAGAAGAAAAAGAAAAAAAAGAAGAAAAATCTTCTTCTAAAGGAAAAGCAATATATTCCTAGAGGTTGCATAAAGTGCCTCAGAATAAAAGCAAGAAACGAGAGTTTTTCCTTTATTTTTCTCCTAAATTCCCCGTTCTTCAATGCAAAAAAAAAATCATGGTTGATTCAGAAACTCTTGCAAAATAGGGCTGATTCATAAAACCATTGATGAGAGTCTTGGCCACATTCAGAAACTCTTGAAAAATAGAGCTGAATGATGGAAACCGGAAAAAGGAGAGATTACAAATCCCTTATGCAAAATAGCCCAAAAGTTTTGATCGGTTTTGAAATTCCTTATTTTATACCCATTAGTATGTTTCGATAGAATAAGGTAGATAAGTGATACTTATGAATTAGAGTCATATAGTTGGAAATATTTATCTACATTTCATTCTAGAGTTTATATGTTTTGTGCATAATTAGTCCGTTCTAATCCTGTTTTGCTCGAGGACTAGCAAAAGGTAAGTGTAGGGCCTTGATAAGCCGCAGACTTATCATATTTTATGCACTAGATTTAGTATTATATTTATCTAAATAAAGTTATATTTATGTTATTTATGCTTATTATGTGTTAAAGTATAATATTTGTACAGATTTATGTTTTTGTGAGTTTTCTGTGCAAGGAATGATTTTCTAGGCAAAAGTTCAGTTGAAGCCGGACTCCATGCCGGGTAGTTTCTGCACGGCATAAGCACAGAACAGAAAAGAGGCATTGCCGGACCTAATGCCGGGTAGATTCCATCCGGCATAAGTGAAGAGTCGCCACGGTTGACCAAGCGATAGCAGTTATTGACCGTTGGTGAAAAGGATGATGCCGGGTGTGATGCCGGTATATCCTACCCGGCATATGCACTGTTTCGCGGAATTGACGGTTTCGACCGTTAACAGTTGGGCGCATTTAACACGTGTGCCGGCTACTGGTGACCCGGCACGACGCCCGGGCATCGACACAATTAATGCCTATAAATAGGCTGAGGAAGGCTACAATTCAACACACTTCAACACCCCTATACACTCCACTCACAACTCCAATTCCTCCCCACTCCATTGTTGGTGTCCAAGGAAGTTTCTACAGTTCCATCCACGCGAAGAAGAAGAAGAGATCCTGTCGGGTTAAGGCTATGACCATTCCCTTCTCCCCCCTTTGTATTCTCTTCTTGTAGTTGTGTGGATGGAGATGTAGAACTCCTTGCTTATTCTTGGTTAGGGATGAATTCCTTCTTGTAAACAATATGATTTCTTTAATATAATTTTCAAGTTTATTAAGAGTAAGGTTCTTATTGAAAGAGAATAGGTTGATCTCTTTTTCTCTTCATGCAATTCTTACTTGTGGAAGACAAGTCCCAAGTAAGATAGGTTAGACTCTCTTAATGGTCTTTCTACTCTCTTCTTATGAATTAAAGGGTTAGTGGTAAGAGTGAGAATTAATCCATTTCCCCCATTTCCTTGTTCATTTCGCGGCATGATATATGCTCGATTTGTTAATAGGGATGAGTCTTCTGTTTTCTACTCGAAAAATGGAGAAAGAATATGCATTATGACTATGCCGGATGCACTGCCGGGTGGCCAATGTCCGGCATATTCAATGTCTTTGAATATGCCGTGCAAGTGGTATCCGGCAGGACACCCGGCGTGTTCAGTTGTTGGTTAATTCGAAGGCCTGTGTTTATGTTGAGAGTTCATATTGATGCTTAGATGGTTTCACACCCTGGATCAAGGAAAATTTCATTGTAATTACCACTTAGTTTAGTTAGTTTTGATTAGGATTAGAAATATTTCAATTCCTCCCCCCTTGTCTTAGAATAGGTTATTACCGGATTAGGACTAATTTTCTATAAGTCCCTTGGGTACGATACTCTCGGTCGTAATATTTTTACACTATACTCCGACCGGGTTTTATTTTGCTACCCGTAGTAGAGTTGTAGGATTAGTTTATTATTAGTTTAATTATTTTTCTTTTGTATATAGTTTATCCTAACATTTCTCTGTTAGCACTTCTCCATGCCATCTTAAATTTTTTGCATCTTGTTCATTACCAAACAATCGCTTGATGCGTGGTATATTGGTAAACACCATAACACCCTAGCTGGTGGTCCAGTTCTGTTCACTCCAGACATGTTTTGTCGCTTTTGCTTATAACGTGGCAGCTGGCACTTCGGATTTGGACACTGTTGCAGATTCTCATATTCTTTCCAATACAAAATGCAATCATTGGGACATGCATGGATTTTCTTATCCCATTCCCATTGGGCACATTAATTTCTTGGCCTCATAAGTAGAATTTAGGACATCATTTCCCTCTGGAAGAATATCTTTTAGAAGTTGCAACAACTCCGTGAAACTCTTATCACTCCACCTATGATTTGCCTTTAAGTTAAACAATTTCAGCACCACTGACAACTTAGTATGATTTGCACACCCAGGATAAAGTGGTCTCTCGGCTGCTTCTATAAGATTTTGGTAGACTTTAGGACGTTCATCAAAATGTTGTTCTACGTCATCTAACATGGAATCAATATGATCATTGTTTGATTGATTACCTACTAGATCACTTTGATTAGTTGGATTAACTTCAACATCATTATCTGATTGACTTTGGTTGTTGCCATGATAACTTGTAGCACCTTTACTTTCACCATGAAGTTTCCATGTGGTGTAATCTATCATGAAACCCTTACGTATTAGATGATCCATAATCACATCCTTATCACGATACCTTTTTGAATTAACACAATCAACACAAGGGCATGGGATATAATTTTCATGAGGAACAACCCTTTTCCGATTAGCATCAGCAACTTCACAAAACTCCTTAACCCTTTCTTGATATTCGGTACTTCGGCGATCCATGTTATACATCCAGGAGTGATCCATTGCTGATAGTCTGATGTGACATCATCTATATTTAGTTTCATAACTCACATCGCTCATGGAGGATGCTAAGATATATTAATTTAAACATATAATGAAAATTATGACGACTTATTTATATTTATAATAAAAATACAAAAAAGAAATATAGGCCTTGAAAATAATTAATTGGTTATAGCATGAACTATTTCAATGACACTCCAATTTGGGCACTTACAAAGTACGTGATAAGTAATTAGTCACGTATAAATGACCGTATATTTTAATGATACGGATTAATTAATAGTTCAGATCTCACACCCCCCGAATCGGTGCGTCTAAACTCAAACACGACGGTTCAGCTGTTTAATTCGGTGTTCCGTTCCTGTAACACCCCGTCCAAAGCCAATCGTGGTTATCGCAAACTTAACACTTAATCGAATTCGTCGTAGCGGAAATAACAAACACCTGGACCTTGCCACGGTCTGATCGTTAGAATATACCGGCCTTATCGATTTCAACACTTATCCAAAATAAACATTCGTCCAAACACCACCAACCAAAATACCACCAACCAACCGAGAATAAGTATCTAAGTCATAATCACAAATTTACATTAGTTTCAATTAAACAGACGGGAGCACAAGCGCAACCCGTACTCAAAATAAACAACCCATCCTAAGTCTAACCGCTCCTACTCTCGTGGTGCGACTTCATGGGCCTCTTACCTGCAAGTGTAAAAACAGCCCTCAAAGGGGGTCAACACGAATGCTGGTACTCCCTCTCATGGCCCCCAAGCTAACGGGGCTACGACGACTAATTGTCGATAGCATGGAAATTAATTAAGTACACAAGCATGATATGAAGTGCAATAAACAACAATCCACAGATGAACATACATAGTCCACACACAATGAACGACACAAGCGTTCCCTTATTGAGCGGGTTAGTAATCCCCTCCTTAGTCCTGACTTCCTTAACCACAGTTCCTTACCTTACCTCAATCTTAACCTTAACTTATTCTCAGTATACAAACCGTTCCTAGAAGGAATGGTTGTAGCTTAATCTCAAACCTAGGATTTAGGTGATCCTACCGCACCATCTTAATGCCACCTACCCTGGACGGGAGTCCAGCGTAGCTGAGCCGGCAACCGGCCCTAGGCTACAAGTCCGAAGACAAGTCCTTAAGCGGAGGGCGGATCTGATTCAGATATCGTCCCCCTTTCCTTAGCATGTATGACCGGAGTCAGTCCCGGGTTTCCTCACTCAAGTTCCAGTTAGTAAAAATCTTACCCACCATGTGTTAGTTAAACTTTATCGGGTATTAACCAACATTCACAATACTTAACTCTTATCCTTAACTCAGTAAGTACTAAACTTAGTTAGTAACAATCTCAAGTCTCGTGGGTTAGTGTAAAGAAAACACATTCACAACGAGAACAAATATAACCGGTTGCATGCTTTATCTTGTCTTAGTCATAGCAAGAAAACAACATAGCACACAAGCCGAGGACACCTCGTTAGCAAGCAGGTCACAAGAAAGATTGTACCATTCACCGTCGTATGTCATTTGTTTAACCTTCTCCGGGGTCCCAATTCACAAACCTAAAACATTGATTCATTTTTAGGCCATTAGTTATTTGCACCTTACTTAACTCACTTAGTCCCTAAAGATTCCCTTTCGATACCCTCTTAAGTCCTTGCCACTTAACCTTATAAACTTAACTTTAACATTAAGGTTTTTACTTAACTTAACTTAATCCCTTAGGTTCTTAGGGTCCTAATCATTACTACCCTACCAATGGCATACCTTATTACCAATTATCATCCTTAGAATTTACAATTTCTTTTTTTTTATGTTTAGGCTTGACCGAACTTACCGACCGACCTTACCCAAGGTCGGTCCATTCCAGAACCTATCACCGTTTGAAAATTCTACCCCGACCGACCTTGCAAGTCCGGTCCCCAAGGTCGGTCCATTCCCGAGAGTTTTCCCCGTGGGAAATTTGAGCTCGACCGAACTTGCCAAGTCCGGTCCCAAGTTCGGTCGATTCCAGAGGCTTATTCCCGTACAAAATTCTAGGCATGACCGACCTTGCAAGTCCGGTCCCCAAGGTCGGTCAATTCCAGAGACTTAATTCGTACACAAATACAAGCCCGACCGAACTTGTAAGTCCGTCCCCAAGTTCGGTCGGTTCCAGAAACTTTCTCCGGTAGTGTAAACTGAGCTCGACCGACCTTGCAGGTCCGGTCCCTAAGGTCGGTCGGCTCCAGAACCTTGTTTCTAAATTCCCATTTAACTCCAAACTTCTCCTCATATATCCTAGTATGTTCTAACCTCATTGGGCACCTCAAATACACCTTAAGCCAACCACTAAACACTTTAAATCACTTACCAACATCCACCTTAGTCATTATGCATTTTCCCTTGTAATCATGCCAACACTTGTAATGTTTTTCACTAGGTTTCTATGTGGTGGTTCATACCTAATGTAACCACTATGCCAAATGCTTCCTCACCACTATAACATCATCTCCCAAGCATCTTTCACACCATCTAAACTCCTTTATGCAACTACTTAAAGTTTCTACATAAGTTTATGCCACCTTCATCCAACACATTATTTCTTTTATACTAGTTTACCAAGGTTTGCCTAAGTCCTAAATACACTAATACATTCATTTGATCCCTAAAATCTCCATGATCATGTCTAGGTCATTCTAATTCATTATACACCCTAAACTCACCCTTCTTCAACAAGACAACCTCTAAAACTTCCTAGTACGTCCTTAGTCATGAAATCTCCTTAGAACATCTTAAACACTTAGGTTCTTCACTAAATTTTGCCATGGGTTCTCTAGTATATTGTTACACCCCACCACTTGGTTTTTCACCATCAAACAAGAAGATACTCAAATTCTCATTACAACATCTTAACACACAATTTACACCAAAAGTACACCCACATCATCATATAGTGTATAAACTTAGAATGCTTGGCACTTAGGCCCTTAAATGAAAATAATCTTAACCACTGAATTTCCACATATATGCCTTTGACCTGCGAATACACACAACAAGGCTCCCATTGAAATAAAATGCTTCTTGTAATTCACCTCGACATTGTTTGACTATTTCTTTTCTCATAGCTCCTTAGTCACAAGTTCACAAGTATAGTCATTGTTTCTCCTAGGTTGTATATAGCCCTTTTCTAATGTAAACCTTAAGCTACACTCATCACATATCTAAATCCCATTCCTTAAACAATAAAACACCTTAAGGTAAGTAATTTACCTTGTTCTTTTACAAGCTTTACAAACTTTCTTCCTTAGGTTTTTCCTTGCTCAATCTCGGTCACCAATATATTCTCCTTGCCAATGTTCTAACCAATATCCAATGACTCCAATGAGTACTAGATAATACACTAACCCTAAGGAACAAACCCTAGGTTAAAAATGTGCTTTAAGGTATTAAGGTGATTGTTTTACCTTGGTTTCTCACGGCAAGCTTGAAAATGAAGCAAGAAGGACCTCCTCTATCCTTTGGAGAGTAGAAAACAAGCTAGAACAAGGCATTAAAATGAAGCCTCATGAGCATGTATTTTCGGTCATGAAGAAAAAGTGATGGAAACCTAGATTTTCTTACACTTCCTTTACCTTAAGAGAATGGAGAAGCCAATGGAGTCTCCAAGCTTGAGTTTCCTCCTCTAATGGTGGTTTGGCTTGGCACCAAATCAAAGCTCTTGAAGTTTTGAAAAGATAGAAAGAGAGAGCTTGAGCTAACTAAGAAGAATATGTAATTTGTTTGGTTTTGGAGCTAAAATGAGCAAGATGTGTACAAGGGAAGTTGAAGTTAGCATGGAGCTGCTTTTTTACGTGAGGAATAAGGGAGAGAGCAAAAGAAAACCGGTGGGGAAGATGAAGAATGAAGATGAGGAGAGAGGTAAGTAAAGTAAGATATTTGTTTTCTTAAAGTAAATAGTAACTCCTTACTTTTCCCTCTTCTTTTCTAATATCATTTGGCTACTCATGGTGAGTCACACCCTTAGAAAAACCGGCCCCTTATTAATTAAGGCAAGACATGGTCTTGTTTGACCAACTAACTAAGCTTAATTAACTAAAGACTAAATTAGTCACTATTCGGTTACTATTCACAAAACAAGGCACATTGTTGTGAAATTTTTGATTTCCCGTTGATTTAGACTTCCTAATGTGATACTAATTAGTACACATGTTAATTAAAGAGTAATGATGGACATTTAGCCACTCAAAACCCATTTACAAGACAATTTTTCAAAAATGTGCTTTAAGACTCCTTAAAGCACATTTTGTATTTTAACTTGTTTTCAAGCTTGGTTTTCTTTGTTAATTGATTTAAAATGACCATTAGGATATTACTAAGGTCTTAGAACAATATTTGGGTACTCACCCAAGTCTCTCCAAGCTTAGAGCACGTTTTTGCTTAAACTGCTCTTTTGGTGTTTCCTTATGTTTTCTTTGGTTAGGAATGTTTCTTAATGTTTCTAAGGCATTATTTAGCCTCCTTATAACTTAGTTTATCACTTAAACACCATAACTAAGTTTGGGGTATTTCAGTTCCATTTTTCACATCACTGATTTCAATCAAACAGATGTGAAGAACTTGTTCAGATAGAATGGTTACAAATATAACTCCTCTCTCTGATTTTTGAAGCAAATAACAACTAGCATATTAGGATGAAGACCATATTGATTTGAAACCGCAACATTAGAACACTACTACAGATTTAATTAATGACAACACACTAAAGACAATATGCAGTATATTAGTGTTGTATTTGATATCAAAAGAGAATTGAAGTTGCAAAACTAATACATCAGACAATAGTAGTATAGTAAGTTGTCAAAGCTGTTGATACACAATAGTTTTTCGTTAAATCTTCAGCCCCTTTGTACTTAAACATTAGTTGTAATATATTGTACTACCTTTCATAAAATATATTAATCCTTAGGAATTTTCTGTTCTGAGCACAGGGAACACACCGAACAGTCACCATCTATAAGTTCTCACTCAATTAGAATGCACTTTGGTTCTAAGGTTCATATAATCCTGCTTCATTGGTGTGTATGTGTGTTTATATGAAAATTCTTTTCCTTCTGCACTAAACAATCTTATTTCTATGATGTGTATGTGTGCTTAGATGTAATTTCAACTAAAATTCTTCTCCTAGTGAAATGATTATAGTTGATAAAACAATTCCAGAACAGATGGTAGCACCCACAAAGCATTTGTAGCAGCTGGTCATCCAGAATTATCTCTATAATTGTTATAAATCAACCACTACTTTCAAACCAGAGCTGATAGTTTTCCGAAATCGATTTATATACCTAGCTACTTCTTAAGCCCAGTGTAAATAATATCTAAGACCAATAAATTTCTTTTTGAAAATATCATGGATATTTCTATCAGGTTTCGAATGAACATTGAAATTACAAGCTCGCTCAAGGTTGTAGTGCTCACGAATGGTTATATCACAGCAGCTAAAATCTATAACACTCTACAGCATTGAGTATGTACAGAATAAACTTGTATATCACAACAGATCAAATTTACAATACTCTGTAGCATTGAGTATGTAAGGAATAAATTGAATCCCAAGCATAGAAAGAACAGTAACAGCACCAATAAATTGGACGAACAGGAGCTTAGTAACTTACCTCTATTGGTAGACTCCTTGCCGCAACAGCTGGGAATTTGTACGAAGAGAACAAAACAGCACGCAGACGACAGCAGGCAAGGATGAAGCAGACCGATTTAGTTGACAAAAGTTAGGGTTACTTCAGATGACAGCAGCAGGGTTGCGGTTGCTCAAGAGAACGATTCACCGTAATAAAACCCAGCCAGCAGAGGGATACCGCAGAAGAGTAAGTATCGCTAATGTGAGCCAGAAGATCATCGCAGAGAAGAGAAAAGTTTCCTCACTAACCGTGAATGGAGTAGTTTTACCTCTCCGGGCAACGAGCAGAGCAGCGAGCGAGTGAAGATCCCTGTCCAGTCCACAGCACGGGATATCAGAAGATGTGTTCGTGAATCGGCACTACGAGTGATGGAGTTACAGATCGATTCTTCGTCAAGCAGAAGCGGTGGCGAGAATTCTTCAGCAACTTCCAGACCAATTCGTAAAAGAAATAGAGAATTGGGTATTCTTCAGTAAGTCATGGAAAGAAACAACGAGAATTGGTCCCTGGGTATTCTTGAGGAAGCGTATTGTTAGCAAATTAGAATTGGATATATTTCCTTTTAGCAAACCGTCAAAATAGCATCTGTTTAGTTTTATCTTTTGTTTTTAAATCTGTTATATAAATAGAAAGATGCCCAAGTTACACCGGGTTATTTTTATTTTTTGAGTTTTTGACATCTGTTACATAAAGATAAGATGTTTAAAAAAAATATTTTTTTAGAATCTAGTGTTTGTTTAACAGATGTCTAAAGTTATTGACAAAAAAAATAGCGCGCGTTTTCAAGTTCCCGCTGGTATTTATAATTCTGGAGCATCTGGTAAAAAAATGTCAGATGTAATAGAAAACTTAAGACATCTGTTATGTAAAACAGATGCCTAAAGGGTGATGCCCAAAACATTTTTTGTACTAGTGTCCGTTCTGCGCTCCAGGTTTGTCTCTAATCTCAATGTCAAATTCTTGCAAAAGCAAAATCCATCTGATTAAACGAGGTTTAGCGTCAACCTTTCCAAAGAGATACCTGAGAGCGGAGTGGTCGGTGTGCACGATGACTTTGCTGCCAATGATGTACGGTCGAAACTTATCACAAGCAAAGACAATCGCCAGCAGCTCCTTCTCCGTCGTGGTGTAGTTCTTCTGCGCCTCATTCATAGTCTTACTAGCATAGTATACTATCCTCAATACCTTGTCATGCCTCTGACCCAAAGCTGCTCCCAATGCGTAATCGCTGGCATCACACATAATCTCGAAAGGCAACGACCAATTAGGAGCAACAATAATAGGTGCAGAAACCAACTTAGCTTTAAGCAAATTAAAAGCATTTAAGCACTCTTTTGTAAACACAAATTTAGCATCCTTAAGTAATAAATCGCAAAGAGGCTTAGAGATCTTAGAAAAATCCTTAACAAAACGCCTATAAAAACCTGTGTGACTGAGAAAGCTTCGGACATCCTTTACTGATGATGGTGGTGGCAGCTGCTCTATTACTTCAACCTTTGATTTGTCTACCTCGATCCCTTTCTTAGAAATCTTATGTCCGAGCACGATGCCTTCCTGCACCATGAAGTGAAACTTCTCCCAATTGAGCACAAAGTTAGTTTCTTGCATCTAGCTAAGATTAAATCCAAGTGTCTCAAACATGAATCAAAAGTTGGTCCAAAGACAGAAAAATCATCCATAAAGATTTCGATGCACTTTTCAATAAAATCAGCAAAGATAACAGTCATGCATCATTGAAATGTAGCTGGTGCATTACACAAACCAAAGGGCATGCGTCGATAAGCATAAGTACCATACGGACATGTAAAAGTGGTTTTCTCTTGGTCTTCCTTAGCAATTGGAATCTGAAAATAACCGGAGTAACCATCTAAGAAACAATAATATTCTTGTCCTGCAAGCCTCTCTAGCATCTGGCCAATAAAGGGAAGGGGGAATGGTCCTTCCTAGTGGCGGCATTTAATTTCCTATAATCAATGCAAACTTTATGCCCGGTAATAGTACGCTGAGGAATTAATTCACCTTTATCATTAGGCACCACAGTTAAACCTCCTTTCTTAGGTACTACCTGTGTAGGACTTACCCATTCGCTGTCAGAAATCGGGTAGATGATACCTGCATCTAGGAGCTTGATAACCTCCTTCTTAACCACCTCTTTCATGTGCGGGTTCAGTCTTCACTGAGGCTGTCTTGTTGGTTTGTAATTCTCCTCAAGGTAAATGCGGTGAGTGCAGAACGTAGGGGCAATGCCTTTGATATCAGCAATGGACCACCCTAGTGCCTCTTTGTTCCTCTTTAGAACCTGCAACAAGGCTTCCTCCTGTTCATTGGTTAAACTATTAGAAATAATGACAGGCAAATCAGATGGAGGAACTAAGAAACCATATTTAAGGTGACTAGGAGAGGGTTAATTTCAAGGAAGGTGGTGAGTCCACAGAAGGAGTTAGTGTCTTTGGAACTCGGTCCAGCAATTCCTCGTCGATTCTGTGGTTCTTCCTATATGGCCTCCCAGCAGCAAGCTGAAATGCTACAGCACAAATCTCAGAATCATCATGAGCTATTTCTATGGATTCTACCAAGCACTTCTCCAATGCATCCAGCTCCGTGGGGCTGTAAGAATAGTCCCGCATCAAGGTATCAATACAATCTAAACTGAAACAAGCATGAACATCAGAAGGGTGGGTAGTAGCCTTGGTCATATCAAATACAAGCTGCTCATCATGTAACCGCAGTATAATTTTCCCTCCTTCAACATCAATGAGGGTCCTTGCTGTACGCATGAATGGTCGACCTAATAAGCGGTACTACCTTGTCCTCCTCCATGTCTAAAATAACAAAGTCAACAGGGAAAGCAAAAGTAACCAACCGAAACAATTAAATCCCTTACCACCCCTTTAGGTAGGATGATTGACCTATCAGCTAATTGCAGAGTAATTCGGGTAGGTTCACATTCTCCTAAACCAAGCTTCAAATACATTGATAAGGGCATTAAATTAATACTCGCACCTAAGTCACATAAACCCTTACCACACTGTACATTACCTATCGCGCAAGGTATGACCGGAGTACCTGGATCATCAAGCTTAGGTGGAAGCTTCTTCGAAAGGACGGCTGAAACGCTCTCGGTAAGCTGCACAGTATCCTTCTCCACTAAAGACCGTCTATTGGACAGGATGTCCTTCATGAACTTCGCATATATCGGCATCTGCTTCAATGCTTCAGAAAAAGGAATGTTAATGGTTAGTTTCTTAAAGATACTTAAGAACTTACCAAACTGCTCATTCAGGTCTCTTTTCTTCAACCGGTTGGGAAAAGGAACCGACGCTTCATCAACTGCGCGGCGTGAAGGTGTGGAAATCTTAGGAGTCTTGCTAATCGTCGCCTCCTCTTCAACTGGTTCCTCCTGAGAACCTGTTGGTGTAGTTTCTTCATTTAGCTTAACATTAGGAAAAGGAGCCTCAGCTTCAGGGATCGCCGGGTCAAGCTATGTACCACTCCTCAACGTGATTGCCTTGGCATGCTCTCTCGGGTTCTGCTCTGACTGACTGGGCAAAGAACCCAAAGGACGCTGAGCCAACTGTTGCGATATCTGAGATAGCTGAGTCTCGATGTTCCTATTGAATGTCCTTTGATCATTGTTGAAGGTCCTCTGCTCCTGATTGAAAGCCTCCAGCTCATTAAATTTCTTGGTGTTAACCGTGATGAAATCATTCATTCTGGCCAGAACTTCATCCATACTGGAGGACGCACCAGCACCCGTATTCTGCACTTGCTGATTCTGTAGTGGCTGCTTCTGATAAGAGGAATTATACTGCTGTTGAGGTCTTTGGTTGTAATTGTTGTTACCGCCAGCTTGGTAATGATTCTGCTGCTGAGAATGGTAACCCGGGTTGCCTTGATTTCCGAAATAATTACCCGGTCTGTTACCAACATAGTTTGCTGCCTCTTCTTGCAGTGGAACACACTGGCACATGTTAGAACCTCTACCACAATACTCACATTGAGGGAATGAATCAGTGATAGCCGATGCGTTTGATTTTGGGTTCATCAGTGTGCACATCTTCTCAAACTGCTTAGAAATGCTATCCATCTTAGCAGCTAAGAGGGTATTCGAGTCTACCTCATAAATTCCTGCATTCTTCTTTGGAATGATCTCAGTGGCAGCTCTAGCACCTCCCCATTGGTTAGCTGAATTGGAAAGAGTTTCCAACAACTCCTTTATCCTGGTGATTGGAAGCTCCATAAGACTTCCTCCTGCACAGGTATCAACTAATAGACGGCTCTGGGGGTCTAGATCCTCATAAAATGATTGCAATACAACTTCTTCTCCCACACAATGTGGTACTCTTCTTACAATTCCTTTGAATCGCTCCCAAGCTTCAGAAAGAGTTTCACCGCTATACTGTTTGAAATTCGTGATCTCACCTCTCATTGACAGCATTCGGGACGGTGGAAAGTACTTTGCTAGGAACGCATTTGCTAGCTCACTCCAGGAAGTGATACTATTTGGAGATAGGGAGTTCAGCCACTCTGCAGCTCTGTCCCTGAGTGAAAAAGGAAACAAGGTTAGCCTGGGTACCTCCTGAGAAGCTGGTGTTGAACATGCTCCAACCAATCGCAGGAAGGATGTAAGATGAACATTTGGGTCTTCAGTAACTACTCCACTGAACTGTGGAGCATTCAGGACCATCGTGACATAATGGGTCTTGAATTGCCATTCTACCCCTTCCGGTAGTGCAGGGATTACTATTGGTGATGTGAGTCCCTCCACATTCGGAGGAGTGTAGTCGTTCATCCTTCTTTCTCGGCTGATACCGTCCATAAGATACTCTTCTTCTGAAACAAAGGTATCACCTGGTGAGTCTTTGAAAAATACTTCTGGTTCAACTGTAGACTCCAGTACCAATCCCTGACGACTTCTTCTTGTAATTCGCTCTATCTCAGGTTCCAACTCAAATTCAGGATTTCCTTCAGAATGAGTTTTAACCATAAACCAAAATTAGATAACTGACAGTAATGTAGTTGTAAAAGTAAACTCAATACGGTAAAACCAAAATAAACTAGAAACAAAATTGCACAAAGCTAAGAAAATGAACAAAATAAAATAAAATAAAATAAAACAAAATAACTAAAAAGCAAAAACAAAACAAAATGGGATAATACCAATATAAAATTAAACTAAGCGACCGTGCCTCCCCGGCAACGGCGCCAAAAACTTGTTGGAGTAAAACCTAACGGTAAATTGTTGTTGGGGTTTAACCTAACGGCAAGTGTACCGGTCGATTATAGCAAGTTTAAATCTCGGAGTATTCCCTGAGTATCGAACCAAAGGAGGCAGGGTCTAGTTTAATTTCAACTTACACACAAACAAGAATAATATAAATAACAGGAAATTGGGGGTTTTGTGTGTGATGGTGAATGTTGTAAAAGAGTTCAATAAACACTAAATAAGGTAAATAATTGATTTGATTTTTGTTCGATAAAGGACATTCCGGTTTACTACTTCTCTCTAGATTTGCAGTTTCTTCTCCTAAGTGATTTCTACAGAATTATGAATAAAACCCTAGAATAAGGATAACTCGTATTCGGTCTCCCGCTCCACGAATTCTAATTAGCAAAGACCGAATCCTAACTCTCATTATGAATCCACTGTTCACTAATTGCTTTAAGCATAATCTAGATTAATGGTCAGCTAGTGGTTTAGAGGAATTACCATCTCTATACTAACTGGTTCTTTCCCTGGGGTCAATTGATAGCCGCATTTGCTCTTTCTAATACTAACACTGATAAACTCAATATGATCAGATTAAAAAGTTTAGAAATTCATAAGGGAAAAGAACTGTATTCTATTGTAATGCAGAAAATCACAAAGGTTCAGAAATAATTATTCTAGAGTTACATAGTAAACCGAAATGAAAGTGACTACTCAGCCATAGACATAATAACAGTGCTCAGTATAAACAGCATAAGGATAGAGGGATTTAGCAGAAAAACTGATTTTAGAAGCCGTCGCCGTGTCCACTCTCGTCTGTGTCACGTCCGGCTATCTGGGGTCGGACGTCGATCCGGACGCGTTGTCCTGGGTCTGTCCGGATCCGGACGTTGATCCGAACGTGGCTAAATTGAGCACCGTGAGCAGGTTTCTGTCTGTGAGTGAGAGAGAAGGGTTACGGGTGAAGATTTATGAATGAAGATGAAGGATTATCCTAGATGAGCAGGTAATATGGAGGGAGAGGAGGAGAGTAATGTTTAGACTCAGAGAGTCTGGTACGAATTGAAATGAAACCGGAGCTGGGTTTATATAGGCTTAGAAGAAAAACATAGGTTAGTGATGTGGTGAGTTGGGGAAATTAATTGAGCATGGTCGTGCCTTAATTTAGGGGAAGTATGGGCTAAACCGCCGCTCGGCTGATAATTGCGCCGAAAGCCCGATTATCAGCGCATGCGTTTTTATTTTTCGTTTCTGTGTGACGTCCGGATCTGTGTCCGGATCCGGACGTGAGACAGCGGTTTTGGATCTGAAACTCGGGTTGTGTCCGGATCTTTGTCCGGATCCGGACAAGACACAGAACTCTCGGATCTGGAGTTTGGGTCACGCCCGGCTTGCGTCCGGATCCGGACATGTGATGTCCGGATTTGTGTCCAGCTATCTTGACCCGGACGTGACCAATCTTTGTCTCTTTTTCTGGATTTGTTCCCCGTTTGTTGCGTTGCAATCCTTATGATGTAAAATCTTTTTTTCTCTGGGTTTTCCTATATTTATCACATAAAATGTGTCAATTCATATCAAAACATCAATCTTAGGAAAAACACAGAATAAGTGGGAAACATTGCTTGAATTGTAGCAGATTATAAGGTAATTAAGCCCTTAAAAGCCTATATGTTTCACACTTATCAATGTTTGTTGGTTTATCCATGACTATGCTAGAATAATTGTAAGCTTTTGTTCAATTGTTAATGTTTTGCTTAGGTGTGATAATTTTCATTTCTCGGTTTTCACCGCTCAAAAATTGGATCATGCTTGCTTGTACCCGGGCGTTTGGGTACTCGTGGATTCACTTTGGTGGTCCTCGAAATTACGGCTAGGATGTGCCTTAGCTACCAAATTAATATTCTATATGAATCAGCTGCTTTTGGTAGTAGTTTGCTTGGTTTCTTTTGTTATTACAAGTATGAATGCTCATGAGCATGCTAAACTCTTGCCCGAACAAGTCAGTCAGAATAGTATCATAGGTGTTGATATTTTTCGGGTATTCCTTGACGGATCATATTCCCAAAGATTACCTAGTTGGCTTGCCTTAAGGTGTAACACTCCCATCTATTAGTCCTAATCCTCACCGTAATTACCGTGTAATCGCAACATAAATTAGAGACGTTATAATCGTAGCGGAAACACTCACTAACTAGGCAGGTGTCACAACCATCCTTTCCAACAACTTAAAAAACCATCCGCAGTGATGATCGAGATTAATCCAACCATAACCGTTTACCTACAACTTAACACACCATTTGACCAAAAGTAAATCCCAGTACCATCTTAGGAACTAGTGAGCGTCTAAGTATGAATTTATAACAATCGTGAGTTGGCATATTTAATACAATGCCAACAATGTCTATGACAAATCTAAAAACGCCCTAATCAATTCAGCTACACATACCGCAGAATCCAAAATAACCCAAACCCGCGCTCAGTCATCGCGTCAAACACCTGCAAATAAAATGTCGGTGCTCATGGAGGGCTCAGCGCTTATCCGGTATGTTAAAACGTGTTATCTTAGACCCCTTTAGGTTACTTAGGTTAATTAGCCATCTTAACATGTCATCCAATTTACATGTTGTTCCGGTTTACAAAGAAATAAAACTGTAAATGCGGAAATGTAAACACCCAATAGTTCATACAAGATAATCATGGACCACCAAAACAGATATAACATCTACACTTTAAATCATCCACTTTAATCCTTAAGCAAGGATTAAATCGTCGAGTTGAAAGTCGTACTCTCATGTTTATTACCATTACTGGAAGCCCCGCTTCCACCAACACTCTTTATAATCTTGTGGGTGTCTCGTTAGATGGACAAATTCCCATTAACCTCGCCAAGTTTTATTGTGATTGGACAGTAGTCCTATTGCCAATGATCAGAGACCATTGGGCTTCCCTGTGTCTTGAGAGAGAGACGTCCATATGGTCGTAGCCGTGTGCCAAACAACAGCACCCTCTGCCAACTGATCTAAGGCGATCTATTGAATTTCCTCAACGAGAGGTTCCACACTTGGACCCTCTCTGGTGATCACACTGCGTAACCTGCTGGAACGGATGCAGACCAGGATTTCCCATACATACACCACACCATCCACCATTTCTCCATAGTTAATCATTTTAGCGTCTCACCATTATTAGTTTTGAGTTCTTTGGAGAATACATTTTATTTATTCGATGCCTCATAAGGTCTTGCACAAACCTAGGAATAATCTAGGTATATTCATGTTTTGTGCCAATGCTCTAAGATCGGTAATACCGAATCTTTTCTCCTAAGTTTTAAGTCTTAGGTAATTAAAAATAGTTATCGACAGTGTCGTACTTCGTTGTGTTTCACCATCCTTGCTCGTATTGTAGTCGCGTGATATAAAGTATTACAGCGTCCGAAAGACATACGCGCGGAATAATAAAACGCTTGATCGTCGAGCATATAAAAATCACATAACACCAATTTCATCATGCATATTTTTCTTAAGCATTTAGCACACAATCTTTGTCCGAACCCGAGGAAGCCCTCAGGGGTTCAGACCACACAATCCAACATATCATACACCAGTCGTAGCTAGTCCTGTAGAGCAGACGCTGACCCCGCGACGATCTCTCCCGCTACAGTTACCGGTCCTCTACCGAAGTATATGCTGGAATAATTAACTCTAAACGTTAATACTTATGTTTCAAGTCTTGCCATCTATTCCAGAAGAATGTTAACCCCTTCCCGGTAACTAACCCCCATAGTCGATTAGTTGTTTACTCGGGTTCTTATTAAATTGGGATTCAATTCAAACTATACTCTATTTGTTATCAGAGTATTTATGTGATAACTATCTATCACTTAGGACTCAATCTTCTTTTTTCATTACCTACGTTATTAGTCCTTAGGTAATATATACTTATACATATTCACGAGTATTTATAACTCATTCCCAACATCGTATATGTTCATTATTCACTACCGTTTAACTCACCCTTAATTACTCTCTAACATCTTCCTTGGTTTTCCTTAATCCATCCCTTTATAATATATCATCCACAATACTCATATTTGTAATTAACATGTAGTATTTATTTACTACTTAGGATTAATCCAAATAACCTATCTCATTTATTCATAGGTTTGTTATATATATAATACACACATCCATATAGTTTGTTACTATATGTTAATTATATCCTTGACTTATAAACCTTTATTTCTCCCTTCAAATTATGAGCTGGTCAACTGGACTTCTTTGGTCAATTGAGTTGACTTGACCAATTATATTGACTTGGTTAGTTTATCCAAGTACATAAGTTTATATAATTCATATTGTAACCCTTGTACTAAATAACTCACTCACCATTTAATATGTTATACTTTAACATAAGAACTTTATATTTAATGTGTTATAATTTATCTTCCCACCTTAAACATCTCTTATTTAATATTATATGGTCCTCAACCATATCATTTAATCCATCCACTTCATATATTTATACATATATAAGAATTATAAAACTCATTTATTAAATGATATATCTCGTCATTTTATGTAAGGTAATTAACCTCACTTAGTTGTGTTATTGTACACAAACCCATATTAGAATTATAATTCTAATGCTATGTGACATTATATAATATATTATTAGACCTCCAAAGTCTAATTAATATTCCACATTATTTAATAACCTTATTATTTCATCGCGTGTATTAATATCATTCCTAATGACATTAACACTTTATAATTGCTATAACTTTTATACAACATAATCATAGTCTAAAATTCATTCCTAACACTTTATATTGTACTTATAATACATAAGTTTTATTGATTGCTAATATCCTTAATGGTGTTACATTATCTAACCAAGTAACTTCCAACCTTACAACTCAAATTCAATTGTACTATATCTTATAAGTTAATCCCCCTTATTTAGTATAATCTAGTCCTCTAACTAGCTATACACATGTGTATTCATAAATTCTAATATTAACCATTACATATACATATATATATATAAACTATATATAAACTCTAACTTCTCATAAATATATCAACTCAATGCTTATAACTTAACACCAATTTCATAAAATAATTCTCTTAATTATTTTAACCCATCATTTGATCATTTAGTAAAGTCCTTTTAATCTCCTTTACAACTTACCAACTTAATACCTAATTGTTCAAAGTTGGCTTAGTCAATATTCTAATCTTTATCCATTTCTAATTCGGCTTAAACCCACTACAAGAGTTTGACTAACTTAAAACTATTTCCGAGCCCAAGTTCCTAGCTTAATTTTGACATATTTTAATTTGTTTGACAAATTAAACCCACTTCATTTCTTTAAATTCTCATAATTAAGTGTTGACTAACACTAATCAATTTTGGCTAACTAATTCAATTTTGAATCGAGATTCCAATTCGATTTTGACTACTTAAATCAATTTGATTTCCAGATTTACACCTTGGTCCTGAATTTTCCAAAATTTCAGAACCATCCCAAATTTTCAAATTTCTTATTTCGCCCCCAGTTTCTCGAATTTACACCTTGGTCGTAATTTTTTTCATAAAAAAATTTTCCCCCTTAATTTCTCATATTTACGTTTTCACCCAGAATTTCCTCAATATACGTTTTTGTCCTTATTCTCAAATTAGGTTTCGCCCCACCATTTCTTCAAATCTGCGATTAAACCCCAAATTTAATTTATCCAGAAGCTCCAATTAGGCTTTGGAATTCTAATCTTTTAAAGTTTCCCCAAATTACTCAGAACCCTAATTTCTAAATTCCAGAACCTTGATATTTCAATCGAAACCATAATTTTTTTTTAACCCCAATCATATAGTTTGAAACCCCAAATATCGAAATCAACCCTAATTTCTATCTTTCTGAAAGTCACGATTTACATAGCAGATTTAATCAATGTTCAAAAACTGAAATTGTTCCAGAACTCTATCTTTGTTTTCGCACAAAACATAACTTAGAGTTCTTTAGTCTACATACATAGTTCAGATTCAGAGTCACAACATAAGGAAAAACAAACCCTAAATTCGGTTCCAACAACAACACCCAAATCATTAAAGTTTTCGGACTTAATAGCAGTCCCCAAACACCCATTACTAACCCTAATTTTCGGAACAATTCAAAACACCAGAAACCACTAGTAGAAATAAGATTTTAAATGACACACTTTAAACCACGGTTAACAATATAACCGTCATTTAAAAATTATAAACCACGGTTATTGCAATAACCGTCACAAAAATCTCGGCGAGACATTATAAACCACGGTTATCAGAATAACCGTCACAAAAATTCTCGGTGGGACATTTTATACCACGGTTAAGCACGGAACCGTCGTTTAATGCGCGACTATAAGTGACGGTTACATAAGAACCGTCGTATATAGCTTGACACGTTACATTTTAAACCACTGTTCAGTCAAAACCGTCGTATATAGCTTGACGCGTTACATTTTAAACCACGGTTACATAAGAACCGTCGTATATAGCTTGACGCGTTACATTTTAAACGACGGTTTTGAGGAAAAACCGTGGTATATAGTCTAAGCGGGAATTTAAATTTTCGGCCCAAATTAACGCGGCTCTTTCTCCTCTTATTATATTATTCTTTCACTAGTTTTGCAACCCACACTGTCGAACAAGGTACACATATGCTCTGCAACTCTTCTTCATTCTTCTTCAACTCCGGGTAATTTTTGCAACCCACACTGGGAACTGTTATGCGCCAATCTTTTCAACCTCACGGTATTTTTTCGTAACCCATACTGGCAAACAAGGAACACATCTGCGCCTCTTCCTCATCTCCGCCCTAACCAGTGAACAAGGACATGCTCCGGCTCTCTCATTCTCTTGTTTTCACGGTAATTGTTGCAACCCACACTAGCGAACAAGGAACACATGCTCTACGCCTCTTCTTCATTTACTGTAATTTTTGCAACCCGAACCGGCGAACAAGGACTTGCTCCGCCCCTCTCATTCTCTTTCGCAGTAATTTTGCAACCCACCGACAAACAAGGAACATAATGCGCATTCTTCACTCATTTTGCAACCCTAATTCGCAAACAAGGAACATACATGTTCTGGCCTCTTCATTCTCTTGTGTCTGCGCTCTGTTGAGATATTGAAGCCGACGCTAAATCACCGGCGATTTGGAAAAAATTCACAGACTATAAACCACGGTTTTATGTATAATCATGGTTTATTCATTGATTTTAAACATTATATACCGCGGTTTTAATAATAGCCGTCATTTATTACGCACTTTATACCACGGTTCGGACTCTGAACCGTCGTATAAAGTCAATGAATATGGCGGGAGAAGGGGTCTTAAACGACAGTTTCAACCAACCGTGGTTTTTTCTCTTACTTTAAACGACGGTTCATAACCATCGTTTATAGCTATTTTTTTATATGACGCGAGCATAAACCACGGTTTATAACCGTGGTTTTTAAGCAAAATAACCATGGTATAAAACCTTTTTTCTACTAGTGAACCCTAGCATTAGGCTTAATCAGAAACATCAACCACTCTTAATCCAACCCTAATTTTGATAGAACATAAGTATTTTAATTTGACAGATGTACACCTTGAAGATTTCCGAAGTGGGTGGCTCTAACTTCGGTCGTTTTCAGGTTGTGGTTTGATGTGCGGTTTCTTGCAGATCCGGCCTCCCTCTTGCTTTTGCTTGCGGTCCCCTATTGATTCGGTCAAGTGATGGAGTTTTAGGTCTCCGATTTCGAATGAGAAGTAGAGAGGTGAGAGGGGAAATCAGTTAAGGTTATTATGGGTCTCAAATCCAGAACGAAATTGGATGAGGAGTAATTGTTACCTTCGATTGGTGCAAGACAAGGAGAAGATAGGAATTGCATGGGGCTTGTGCCCTTGTTCGTCGTGTGAAACAAGCAAGAAGCAAGATGGAGTTTGCGGTCTCAGAAGATTGTTCTTCGCTAGTGTTGTAGTTCGTGAGCTGAAAGAAGAATTGAGAGAAAGAGGAGAATAGAGAAACGTGAGGTTGAGGGGAAGAGAAGCAGAGATTTCTCACCATTTAGGGTTCAAACTTTGAAAAGAAGAAAGAACAGAGATAGGCTCCGTCAAGGTTGGGAGAAGGATGAATGTCGAGAGTGGTATGTTCCTTACGAGAAGTTAGGTTGCTAATTTTACCGTGAGTTAAAGAATAGAGTTGAGTGGGGTTGGGCTGATATTACCATCAGCGGAAAAAGAATGAATGGGCCGGCCCAACCATGTTGGGCGGGTCGGCGCACTTACCATTTTTTTTAAACGTTACACATACAATGTCGTTTCTAGCTCGCTTTATACCCGTTTTTCACGCCGTTCGCGACACGATGTCCTGTTTAACGAGACGGATATGTCTCCAAATTTATACTTTCAAACAATAATCATTATAGTTATTTATAAATTCTATTAATTAGTATTTAGTACTAATTGGTTTGAGTGTCGCCATTTTAGGCGAAAATGCCACGTCTTTTATTCCGATTTGTTTATCCAATTTTCCAATGCTTATTAAATTACCCAAATAATCTCATAAGGTGTCTAAGGCCTCATTTTCACTTCTAAAAATATTTGTGACATGTTTCCCAATGTAAAAATGATTAATTATATTTTCATTTATATTTCTTTGTTCATGTAATAATGTGTAACATGATAAATCAACTTGTGAGTTGATTTCCTCCTTTATAATGCTTCACTTGTGTCTATGTTTATGTAAGGTTTAATAACCTTCATGGACTTTACTTCCATGGTATAATATAAGGTTTAATAAACTTCATTAAGTGTATGTATTTATTTATACAAGTGTGCTAGGAGTTTTCGTGGTTATAATTCGTTAAGGCTGATTAGCCTTTATAATTCCATGATTTGTCTTTACGGTTCCACAAATTCCCTAAGTCATGTAAATATTTACATAACTCTTTACTGAGTCATATTAGTCTTAATAATTATTTAATTCTTCTTAGTAAATTATGTTATTTAATTCCAATGCTTCATGGAAGGTTTAATAACCTTTTGAACTATATAATTGTAAATATAATCAAGATTCCCTAAATCCTTAATAAATTAGGACTCGTTAGCCATAATTATTTATATAGTTTTGCTTTAATAATTATGAAATTAAGCCTTAATTATTTTATAATCTTTAGGGGTATTTCAATCTACCCCCCTCAAAAGAACATCGTCCCGAAGTCACACTCCTCAATTCAAATAGTCCTAGGGGATCAAGTTCCAACTAGGTATTCTTAATCAATTCAAACTATGGGTCAAGTCCCGCTAGGTTCCTTACCTAGGTTGCATGTATCTCTCCGATACAACGCCACCATTTCATCCTCCATCAATTACCATTTTACTTACAACCGACTTTATACCATTTGTTTATATAACTCTAAGTGAGCTAAAATTCCAATCCTTACTAATGATATTTCTATCATTTTATGTGGAGTACTTTATAATCACATTCGCATATAGTACGTTAGGAATATAATCCTAGTACTTTTGTAATGTTGCATTTCATATTACATATACATTACATTATTCCTCACTTATAATGTTAGAAACTTTATATTATAATCCCCTTTTATTTTTAAGGTATTTCATTCTTTAATGTGAGGTATTCCCACCTTGTATTATTTCTTAATGATTCAACCCCATCTTATATTAATGCCACCTTATGACATTTCCAACTTTATACTAAGTTCAAACCCAACTCTTATTTATTTTTGCACATACCCAATGTAACCCAATAGTGTATATCTATTTGATATACCGTTCACAATAGAATTCCGTTCAATACACATATATGGATGTAAGTGATCCATCAGCACTCGATCAGTTCTAAAGTCTAGACCACTTCCCGAAGTGTCTATTAGTTACATTCTATCTTTTACCAAACATAAGAATATATAAATCATAAATGCCACTAAGGACGTATCCATCCAATGTATAACATACACAAAAGTATCACCATACATACAACAATACCAAGTACGCCCCACATACGTACAATAAAACCACACAACCAAACAACCAAAACCTAGTGCACATAAGTGCACGCCATGAGGCTCTACCCCCCTTAAAAAGGGTTATGCCCCGTACCCCACAAGTATACAATAACCGCTCAACAAGGAGCGCTGGATACTTGCTCTCATAGAGTTCCTCAACTCTCATGTGGTGTCTTCCGCCTTTGGAGTGGATTCTCCTTGAAATACCCCAAACTTAAATATAGTGATTAAGATAATTCTAATCCTTATTTAAGAGCCTAGTAATGCTTAAGTAATATTGGTAAGGAAAAATAAATCCAAAAGAAATAAAGAAACGCTTATAAAGCGAAAAACGTTAAATAAGTGTTAATAAAACCATAAGAGGTGCGAGACCTCGGTTAGAGTATTATATGGATTCTTAAGGCTTAATAATGCCTAAATAATATAAGGGAACAACTCCTGAAGAAAACGGACCCTTAAAATGGATTAAAAGCATAAACGAACCTTAAAGCGCGTTTTTTCGAGGAAACCGGGAAAACGTGACTTTAAGCGGGTCAAACAGACTCGTAACAATTTTGGTCAACTAAATAGTCACTAATAAATATTAGTGGAGCTTTAGAACCAATAAAATTAATTAAACGAGAAAATTCCGGAAAACGGGTTCCGGTTAGTAAAAACTGTAACAACCGGGAAGTTGTGGGGTGAGAATGCAAATAAACAAAGTTAGTGTGTCCACTTTTGCAAATAAAAAGCAAAAATCTGTAGAGGGATGAGTGTGCATCCGATTGACCCCCCCCTCTCACACTCTCTCCAATTCTCCTTATTTGCTAAAAAACAAAGGAAATAAGTAAAAAGGCAAAAAGAACCCTCTCTCTCCTATCCCCACTCTTCTCTCACGTACTCACCCTCCTCCTCTCTTCATTTCTCTCCTTCCCCTGCGAAAGCCATGGTGTTTTGAGAACCCACACAAAAACCTCACCTTCTCTCCTCTCTTTGAACACTCAAATCTTCTCCAAATGCAATGAAAATTGTACCATTGAAATCCCCTCACCAAGGAGAACACTTCCCTCCTTTCAAAAACCGAAAACGACCAACTTCATCTCCATGGGTGTGCTGCATTTGAAGCTTGAGTACCACCATTAGAAGCACCTTCACCTCCTTGTCATTTTGAGGTAAAAATATTCTTGAAAACCTATCTTTTTCTAGCCCTTATATACAAAACGAAAATTCAAAGTGAGTCTTGTTTTACTCCTTGCATTCCAGCCGATTTTGGCTACTCATTTGGGCTAGGAATCTTGTTCATTTGCTAGACAAGGACTCCACACATTGGTTGGAAGGTAATACTCTTTTTCTAAACCCTAAAACATCTAAATTCTAGGGTTAGTTAAGGTTAAGGTGCTGAATTAGTATGGGTATGTATGGCTTGCTGTAGCATTGCCATTCTTGAACAAAAACCGAGAACAAGAGGAGAAGGAAAGAGGAAAAGAAGAGAAGGAAAGGAAGAAAGAAAACTAGAAAGAACAAGGTAAAGTCTCTTACCTTGAGCTAGTTTGGTATTGAGTAAGGTAACAGTTTTGAAGTAGTAAAATGAGTAATGAATTGAGAAATGAGTAGTAAGCATATTGTAGTATAAGGAGGAATGATATTGTGACAGTTTTGAAGTTTTTAAATGATGTTTAAAAGCTTGGGAAAACATTGGGTATTGAATGTGTATGTGCAGGAATTTTATGGAGTTGTAGTGGAGTTGAAATGTGAGTATAATGTGTGGTATAAACAGGTTGTGAAAATGAGCCATTGTGAGCTGAAGTAGTGTGTGAGCAAAGTAAGAATTATAGGGGAGACTATGTCAAATTTTGTGCAGGAATGAGAGGACTTAAGTGTTTAAGAAGAGGAAGTAACCTAGGTGGTAGCTAAGTGTATTTGGAGAGTTTAAAAGGAGTGTTTACACTTAGAAAAAGATTTTAAATGACGGACTTTATACCACGGTTATGAGTGAAACCGTTTTAAATTTTATAAACCACGTTACTAAACGACCGTCATATATGAGTTGACGGCTCACTATATAACGACGGTTTTTACAGAACCGTCGTTTATATTTCATCTCCGTTAAGATAAACGAGGTTCCCTTTCTACCGTCGTATATAATATTCATATACTACGGTTTTAATATACAACGTCATTATACTGGGTACGGCGTCGTATTATAAACGACGGTTACTTTAGAACCGTGGTTTATCCTTTTATGACAAAGGTTTTAAACGACGGTTCTTATGATACCGTCGTTTAAAAGTCATTCAATTTAAAATACCCGAGCTTTTCTTCTTCCTCTTTCTTCTTCCTCCCGTCTCTTCCTCTGGCGATTTCCCCAACCCGAACTCCCGCCGTCGAGCCACCACCCCCTCCACCGTTCGACTCCACCGCCCCACCGCCTCTTTCTTCCGGTCGCGGCGACAACAACAACGGGCATTTGAGCTCCTCCACCGCCGCTCGAGCTCCACGCCCGAGCTTCTCGCCCCGTAGCTCTCCCCACCTCCCTTCCTCGCCCCGTCGTTCTTCCAGTCGCGGCAAGCTCCACCGCCCCCTGGTTCGACCGTCCTCCTCTCTGGTGTCGACATCCAGCACCGCCCCTCTCTGGTGTCGACCGTCCTCCTCTCTGGTGTCGACATCCAGCACCGCCCCTCCTGGTGTCGAAGCTCCGCGCCCTCCTTGTCCTCCTCATACCGAGCCGCTCCATCGATCAATCCCACCGGTAATAATGTTATATTACTATATATTATAGTTTTGATTATTTAATTAATGTTATAGTTTACTATATATTATAGTTTGATTAATGTAATTAATGTTATAGTTTACTATATATTATAGTTTTGATAATGTAATTAATGTTATAGTTTACTATATATTATAGTTTTGATTATTTGTTTAAACTCATGATATGGTTTTAGCTACTTTATCTTATAAGTTATAACTTACATATCATTGTGTAATATTGTGTTTTGGAATTACATTATGCAACTCGCAACAAAAACATAACAAAAGCTTTGAGAAGCTACATGTCAACATACGATATATGAGTTTGAGGTTCATATGAAGACAAATTTGGTTTGAGGTTTATTTGGCGACTGCGCAGGTTGAAGTGGAAATATATTACATTATTTGCTTGGATAACCATTGTGTAAGCATTGGAGTTACGATGGCTGTTTTGTGATGAAGTTATCTATCCGTATTATTGTTGGTGGTGTATTAATATTGTTGTAAGTGTTGCTGTTGTTTGTTATTATTCTTGCGTGTGTTATAATTGTTGCATATTATTATTTTATTGTACTTGTATGTGTTTTGTTTTTGCCGAAAAAAGTGTGGAGTATCTAAAAAAACGCAATGGTCATGCCAAATTTTTTCCAGAATTAACCTTATTCTACTTTTATTGAATAGGTGTTACTACGGTTTACAATCCCTCTTTCATCATTTGTGAGTTGATCATCCTTACTCATTAGGTTAGTTTTTTAAAAATGTTTCAATAACATGGTTTATTCAAAATATTCGTTTGGTTATTTGTTCAATTATTCATATTTTTTCAAATTAAACCTTATATTCTAATTTCATTGAATAGGTGTCGCACCATCTACTGCTGTCAACCTCTGCCACGGTTTGCCTAATCAGAACCCACGGTAAAACACTTGCGTTTCTGATTATGATTTTAGAAACAAATACTTATATATTGTCACGAATAAACGTTGTACTACATTCTACTTGTATTCTGCAATCATTAGAATATATATTTGCATAGTGTTGTGAAATGTGAGATTCAGTTGAAATGGGGTGGTTGTTTTTGTTCATTGATCATATATATTATTATATAGTTGTCTGTCTGATAATAATTCGTATGGTTTGCGGAGAATAAATGTTATTGCTGCTACTGTGTTTGTTTCTGCCTTAAAAAAATGTGGAGTGTCTAAAAATACGCAAAGGTCATGCCAAATTTTTTCCAGAATTTAAGCTGATTCTAATTCCATTGTTTGTTTAATATGTTCAATTATTCATTTTTATAAAATTAAACCTTATTATTATTTCATTGAATAGGTGTCATATACTACGTGCAAGAACATCTGTCTACTTGTCTCTTCTCTATCTTCTGTGCTGTTCGCGCTAGCTGACCATCCAGTACTCATCAGGTTGGTATTTAAAATGTTTCAATTTATTTTTGTTTTTCTATTAAACAATGGAAAATCAATTCAAACATAGAATTACCTGTCTGAGATGTACCTGATAGAGGTATGTCTTAGATAGTCCCTGTGGGACTGTCCAATGACCTTTGATCTCACCATCTAGGTTGTGAATGAGTTAATAATATACAGTAGTTCAGTGATAATTTCAGCAGCATTACCGTAGTGTTCTTCTAGTGTACATATATATATGTGAATTGAAACAATTCATATATATATATCTACACTAGGAGAACTGTAGGGTAATGCTGCCGAAATTATCACTGAACTACTGTATATTATTAACTTGTTCCTAGGTGAGATCGAAGGTGATTGGATAGGTTTAGGTTGTTAAATCTGTAAATAAAAAAAGAGGAGATCAATGGAACGAGTTCACGACATCTGGTGTGTGTTGAAAAAGGAGATGGAGCGCTCAGTGATGTACAGTGACAGATTGGACATCAAGTACCTAGAAGGGTCAATAAATTTTGCAAAGTCCTTGTTGACAATCTTAAACCAAGGGATAAGGATATATTCGATGTCCTTGTGTCGATTGCAAGAACGACTTCAAATACCGAGGTGTGGACAAGATTAAGGATCATCTGATTCGCAGAGGGTTTACAGATGATTATGAAGCCATAACAATACTGCATGGTCAACATTCAGTACAAGTGTTTGAATGTGCTGATAACGTCGTTGCAGAACAATCAGAAATGGATGCTTCACAGGATTTGGGGATACTCAAGATGATTCACTAGGTAGTGATTCAGATGATCAGGAGGACCTTAATGCAATGATGGAAGATGTTGACAACATTTTTCCAACAAACCCAAATCATTCGAAAATCTGATGCAAGCATCAAAGGAACCGTTGTACAGTGGATGTGAAACGCAAACACAAAACAAATTGAGCGTTGTCCTAAAACTATTCAATCTGAAGGCGAGACATGGATGGAGTGATGTCAGTTTTACAGATCTTTTACAACTGCTGAAGAATGTACTACCAAAGGACAATGTGATACCCACAACAACTTATGAGGCAAAGAAGTTAATGTGTCCGTGGGTATGGAATATAAAAAAATACATGCTTGTCCAAATGGGTGTATGTTGTATTGGAAGGAGAATGAGTTGGATGACCATTGCTCCGAATGTGGGGAATCACGCTATATAAAAAGGGTGACAGAAACCACATAAGCACTAAGGTGGGCTCTCCTGCGAAGGTGTTGTGGTATCTACCGATAATTCCCCGATTCAAACGTTTGTTTTGCAGTTCAGAAAGATGCTGAGAACCTCCGATGGCATGCTACCCATAGAAAGGATGATGGTAAATTGAGACATCCAGCCGATTCTCCACAATGGGAAACATTGACAGAATATACCCTCAATTCGTACAGACCCAAGGAACTTAAGACTTGTTTTATGCACTGATGGGATGAACCCTTATGGCACTTTGAGCAGTATACACAGTACTTGGCCTGTTTTTATTGACAATATACAATCTGCCACCATGGTTGTGTATGAAACCCAGACATATTCTCCTCTCTCTGTTGATATCGGGTCCAAAACAACCGGGAAACAAAATTGATGTGTTTTTGCAACCACTTATTGACGATTTAAAATTGTTGTGGAATGAAGGTGCGACGGTGTATGATTCATATGGTATGGAAAACTTCACGCTCGGGCTATGTTGTTTTGTACGATCAATGATTTCCCTGCATACGGTAACCTCTCGGGATACACAATTAAAGGAGCTCTAGCGTGCCCTATATGTGGAGATAGAACTTGCAGTATACGGTTAAAACACAGTGGAAAAAATGTGTACATGGGCCATCGACGGAAATTCCTCCCAAGGGCACAAATACCGTAAGATGACAAAAGAGTTTGATGGAAAAACGATCATGCAGTCGCTCGACCACCACTATCTACTGCTGAGACTTACAATCAGTTGAAGATTTGTGAACAACTTCGGTCCACCAATTAAAGCCACTGAAAAGAGCATCTGGAAGAAAAAATCAATATTTTGGGAACTTGAATATTGGCAACATTTAGAGGTGAGACATTGCATTGATGCTATGCACGTGGAGAAAAACATTGGTGAAAGTGTATCTGCGACACTACTAAACATGAAAGGAAAGACAAAAAACCATTTAAAGGGTAGAAAAGATCTGGTTGAATTGGGTATACGAGAAGAACTCGCGCCACAACAAAAGAGGGAAAAGAACATTCTTGCCTCCCGCTTGTCATACATTATCCAAAGAAGAGAAAATAAGTTTTTGTAGTTCTCTTCGTCATATTAAAGTGCCATCCGGTTACTCATCGAACATATCAAGTTGGTATCAATGTCTGATCTTAAATTGGTAGGGATGAAGTCTCACGACTATCATGTGCTGATGCAGCACTTACTTCCGGTTGCTCTCCGTGGAATCCTTCCAGCTGATGTTCAAGAAAACTATTACAAATTTATGTGTTTTCTTCAAAGGAATTTCGTGTAAAGTGCTTGATGTGGAGACACTGGATAACTACAGAATGACCTTGTGATCACCATGTGTCAGTTTGGAAATGTATTTCCTCCTTCGTTTTTTGATATTATGGTGCATCTACTTGTTCATCTTGTTAGAGAGATCAAACATTGTGGCCCGTTATACCTTCGATACATGTATCCGTTGAGAGATATATGGGTATACTGAAAAAGAAAATGAAAAATCGTCGGCGCCAGAGGGAAGCATAATTGAGGGACAGTAACAGAGGAAGTAGTTGACTTCTGCACTCATTACTTAGACGGTGTTGATGTTATGGATTACCGAAAGCAAGACATGATGGCAGGCTTAAAGGGGTTGGTACCTGTGGGAAAAAATTATGCAGAGTTGATATTGATACATTGAACAAGCACATCTGTTTTGTTGAATCATTCTGAAGTTGTTGAACCGTATTTCGATGCACACCTAGCCTACCTCAAAACAAAACAACCCAATGATGAGTAATCCAAATTAAAAAAAGAGCAGAATGCAACATTTGTTAAGTGGTTCAGACAGAAGGTGTTGTATGAAGATTCAGGGAACGTGGATGAAATGATCCAGTTGCTGGCACTTGGTCCAATCTCGATGTGTTGTCTTATGAAGATATGATGTAAATGGATTTTCTTTTTGCACTGCACGTCAAGATTGTAAATCGACAAAACCAGAACAGTGGCGTGCATCTTATCGCTTCACAAGACATTTTCACAGAACAAGTCGTAATACACTGAAGAACGAATATTATGGTGTTATTGAGGATTTTGGGTCTTGAATTACACTAGTTATGAAACTTGTGTATTTCGTTGCAAATGGGTGGACAACAAACAGGGATATCGTGAGGAGGATCATGGTATGAAGCTAGTTGATTTAACGACAGCGGCTCCTACTGATGAACCCTTATTGTTTGCGTCAAAGGCAAAACAAGTATTCTACTGTCGTGATCAGTCTAATCCCAGATGGTCTATTGTAATGCAGAGTAAAAGATCGATAGTTGGGATTGATAATATTGTTGATGAGGATGAATACGACTGTGAAGATGAAACAGATGTACCTATTCGGTTGGCGATGGAGGTAGATAATGTAACTAATTTTGAATATCGAAGGTCCGACCACAATGAAGGATTGTGGATTGAACGATGAATGTTATTTTGTAAGTTTGGTTGACAATATATATTATTTCATTTTTGTCATGTTTCAATATTTAATTCAGTAGATGTTCGTATTACCTTGTTAATTGTTGATTATTTTTCAGATTATGGATCCTAACGATAGAGACAAAGAGGACTTACTGTTGGGGGTGGATGATATCGACGATGACGTCCCTACTGAAGAACCACCAGTCGCATCTACTTCGCAGAACCCTCGGAAGGGACGTGGACCGACCCGTGGGTTGAAGGAGAAGAAAAATTCTCCCATCGATTTGATCTGGGACAAGTACCTCCGACATCGTGGTGGGTCGAAGCAGCATTTGCTTCCTACTTGGGATTGATGGTAAAATCACATTGCTCGATTAATAAGGATTGGAAAGATCAAGAAAAGGCAGACAAAGACATCATCTGGCAGATGGTGCAGAAGAAGTACAAAGTCGCGGATGAGCTTCGGACGAAGATTGAATCACTTCTAGCGACATCACTGCGACAGTTCAAGCATCGGTTGGTAGATGGCTGGATTAACAAACCGGCTCCAAGAGGTCACCGCCGTAGTGTATGATGTTATGATCACGGAGGAGGAGTGGAAGATATTCTACGACTATCGCCAGACTGAAGAGTTTAAGTACTTTTACAATTATTCTTTCTTAATTATTTAAGGAATAAATTTAAACAAATATTTTTTTTATTATGTATAACTTACAAATATACAAATTTTGTAAAGATGAAACAAGAACAAGCGAGACGTAACCGGGCGAAGAATATCTACAAGCACTACATGGGGCGAGCTGGATACACGGGGCGGTTGGAGAAGTGGAAGAGCGAGGGCTTACTGACGAAAACTAATGAAGACGGCACTCAGTCAGTTATTGATGATGCTGATGATGCAAGTAGGGTGCAAACATTTATGCTGGGTTGCATGAAGAAAAATGACGAGGGAGTATATGTGTTCCCGCAGAGCGAGACTGCTGATTGGCGTCCAAGATTGTAAGTATATATATTTAAAGTTGTTGTTTACTAATTAGTAAGTTCATTTCTAATATTTTTGTTAATTTAAAATAGTCTGGCTCGACTGAGCGATGGGAGATGGTTCCGGTCCCTCCGTCTCAGGATGATCCACTAAATAAGGCCCTTGGGCAAAAGGATCATCCAGGGCGAGTGCGGGGGCTTGGAGGGGAAGTTCGCCAAAAAGACGTGTTTCCTACGTCTCGATCGAGAGTACCACAGGCTGAAATGATAGAGAGAATGGTGGATGAACGGGTGCATGACCGGTTGGGGAGTCGGAGAGACGTCACGCTGAGTCGGAAAGACGCCACGCTGAGGAGCGTCAAGCCTACGAGGAGCGCCTGTGAAGACTTGAGGCTTTAGTATTGGGCCAGGTGCATGCTCCTACACCGACACCTACTCCTACACGGTGTCTACTCCTACCGCGACGGCGGATACATCGATAGTGGCCGTGTCTCCTACACCGGCACCTACTGCTAGACCGACGTCTGCTCCTACCACGACGGCGGATACTGTCGATGATCCTACACTACACACCCTTCTGCTCTACACGACGGCGGATACTCCGATGGTCGATCATCCTGCACCTTCTTCTCCTACCAGAGACACATTTCCTTATCAAAACCTTCCTTTCGTTTGTTTTTTTTTTCCTCCTTAGTTATTTTAACATTACTTTTAAAACAATATAATTTTATTAGCTTGCTTACTGTTGTGAGTTGATGTAGGTGGCTAAATCATGTCATTTGTTTCAAGTGTTGGATTGTGGGACTGTTCATGTTGCATTCGGTCGGGTTTTCAGACCGGACCGAACACTGTAGTACATTTCAAGCCCATCCCACCTCTCCACGCTCGTGTGATGGTAGACGATATTGTGAAAGGTCATGAGGACTCTCCCCTTCCGTTGGAGTGGAATCAGTGGAGTAAAATAGTTCAAGCAAAATCTTCAGTTGTTCCATGGCCATATTCTCTCATTGATGTCAGTAGTGACAAGGTAAACTATTTAATTACATGTTTACTGTTTAGTTTTTAACTTGACTGTTGACTGATATGTTTATTATTTAAATTTTGTATACTATTAGATTGATAAGGAATTAAGACCGGTTAAGAAGAGGAAAGTGGATAAGGGGAAGGAAGTTGTGAAATCAAATGAGGAGAGTCAGAGTGTGAGAAAGGAAGTGGTCAAACCTTTCGATATGACTCCTAGGAGATCCCCCATTCTGACACCCAAGTATCTGAAGATGTTGACCTCCCATCAAAAATGCTGTATGACTTTTTCATGACGAAGCCGCAGTCTGTCACCAATTTCAACATGAAAGTGTCTAAGCATGTTTTCCACTCCCCCGAGCCCAGAGATCTGATGATTACCGTGAGCGATCTAAGAGAATTTTTGATGGGAGACCTGCTTACCATCTCTGTGATTCAGGCCTATTGTGTGTAAGTATCTTTTAAATTATTAAATTATCTTTCATTTTTTTAAGCTATTTAACATATCTTATGAAAAAATGTTGTTTAGGTGTTTGACTACTAGACTGATATCGAACAAGAGATTATCTTCCATCTCTTTCTTGTGCCCACAATTGATGTCAGCAAATCAGGCCGCATTGGATGCGCAAGGATGTGCACAGCACGTGAGGCAGGGATTTTGTGCTGCGGTGCGAAGAAGAAGCAAATATTTGCTGATCCCATATCATTAGATGTAAGTACACAATAACTGGAATTTTTCGCTTCCTAATTGTGATAATTAAAAATATTGTTCTACAAAACATTCTTTGTTTTATCTGTTGCAGCAATCATTGGATGTTGATGGTGTTGTGTATCGACACCTCATGCTTGTTGATACTAGACCCATTGGGCGGCCCTGATGACCTTCGAGAGATAGCTGTAGAGAAATATTTGAAGGAGTGAGTATTCAAAATTTTAATGCATTCTGTATTTATTTTAAGCTTGTCCTAGATTATTGACAATAAATGGCTTCATTTTAAAATGTTGTATTTATGCAGGGGTCATAAGCTTGGTTTGAGTGATGCGAAGAAACCATTCTCCATCTTGGACTTCCATTACATACGTGTAAGTAATCATTTAATTTATGCATTTTTGTATTAAAGTTAAACGTTTAATTTTTTGATCTATCTAAAGTTGGTAATCCATGGATGGTGTGATGACAGTGTCCTCAGCAGCCTGATTCACGAAGCTGCGGCTATTATGTGATGCGGTACATGTTCGAGATTGTACAAAATATTGACACACGCTTGCTGATGATGACAAGGTAAACCATACCAATCAAAGTTTTAGTTAAAGTTATTGCATTTGAAATAAAATTGTGTACTAATGATGATCAGTTTCTTTTTATGGACAGATCGTTTCTTTTTTCACACAAGCAGGGAGCACGTATTCCAAAATGGATCTCGACTTTGTAAGAGATCATCTATCGCAGTTTTGGTGTAAAAATTACTTGAGTGTTACTTAGATCTTATCCTAGTGTAGTTAGACTTACACTTTTGTTTGTGCTGAAGCAACGTAGACTCTCAAAGAGTTTGTAAAGTTCAACTCTCTCTTATTTTTGAATGGGTTTGTTTGCAATTCGTTTTCAATGTTGCAATTCAAATTGGCAACTTGGTTTGGTCATAGTGTGGTTGATTATCAAAGGGCAATACCAGTTGAATGCCCTGTACAGGTTGTATATGCGATTGTAAATTGGGTTGTGTTGGAAAACATGTGTGGTAGATGCTAAAAACAAAAAAAAACTTAAAAAAAAAGAAAAAAAAACCACGGTTCACTTAAAACCGTGGTTTAAAACACAATGGAACGACGAGTTTAAACCACGGTTTGTTGTATAACCGTCGTATAAAGGGGTCATATACCACGGTTTTACACCTGAACCGTCGTATAAAATGCAATAGAAAGACATTATATACCACGGTTTTTGTTCAAACCGTCGTATATGTCCTCTGATTCCCGCGAGAAAACGTGCAATAAACGACGGTTTTATAGAACCGTGGTTTATAATCCGTGTTTTAAACGACGGTTTACAACCGTGGTTTATTGAAATTTTCCGATATACCACGCGGGTATAACCACGGTTTCTAACCGTGGTATATAGGAATATAACCGTGGTAAAAACATTTTCTACACTAGTGCACAGACACACAGGGTGATGTTATAAGGTACCAGAAATACCATTCATCACCGGAAGGGATATCAAATCCGTTATAACACAAGGAAAAATACCAATGGTCTAAACAAAGAACGGGAGACGTTACAACCTAAACGGATAACTCAGATCCAGAACCGCAAGGTAGGACAATAAGCTGAACATACTCATAAGTGTCAGATGCTACCGTATAATCGGTACTACCCAGGAGCAAACCATAAAGGGTAGCAAGTCAACACAGTTGAACGAGATGTCATGGTAAAAACACCACAATCGGAATGAACATCCGGTTAGAACACCGACGGGATCCCACTTGATAGGGGATACCCCAAATTAATAAATGGTATCAATCAATACCAAGACACAAAGGGGTCTCCAACAGACGGAAGCGTGATGCGACGATCTTATCATGGAGCCCAGTATCACCTCCAACTCAGCAATAGCTTATGGAGAAAAATCACTTGGAAACAACCTATGATGACCAGAGCTCTAGGCAATATGGCTAGTAGGCCATGAAACTATTACCACAAACAACCCGACGGTTGCAAAACATTGTGAACCATATGGAAGGTTGTCAAGGACGACACCGATAAAGAGTAACAACCAATAATTGAGGATGCCCTCATGAATGTGAGACCGCAAGAGCGGTGAACACATGGATCCCAAGAAGGGGATACCATCAGTAACTGGCTGGAAATATTTCCTTTCAGAACTACTAGTGTAGTCAAGCTTGAGCATACAATTATTGTCAAGTGATGTGAAATAAGCTTTAACTGCAATTGTTGACAACCAAGGAATAACCGGTTATAAAACTGAAATACCTCGGATCTAGGAATGGCGATTAAATTACTCTAATATGATTATAAAAGGCCTAATGGTGCCTAAAGTATCGGTAAAAAGAATAAAACCAAAAGAAAGAGAAAACGCTTGAAAAGCGAAAAACGCTAAAATACGCGTTAAATAAGTATAAGAGATATATGATCTCGAGAGGGTCCGAGATGGATTCCTAAGGCTTAGTTAGGCCTAATTAGTATACGGAATGATTCCCGAAGAAAACGGATCCAAATAATGGATTAAAACGCTAACGGAGTTTAAAGCACGTTTTTCGAGAAAACCCGAAAACGTGACTTTAAGTGGTCAAATGGACCCGTAAAAATTATAGTTGAGTATATAACTATAATAAGTATTAATGGAAGCTTAATAGCCATTAAAAAAAAAAGAAACGAGAAAAATCCGAAAACGGGCCCGGTTAGTGAATAGTGCCAAACCGGGTAAAATAACGAGCGTTTTCTGTCAGAAAACGAAAAACGCTCCAGTCTACAAGTATAAGTGGGGCCGGTTTTTATTATCCAAATAGCAGCCCCTCTCTAATAATAGCTAGTTAGTAAATAAAGAAAGAAAATAAAAGGGAAGGAAAAGTAAAGTAGAAAAGGTAGGCTCTCTCTCTCCTCCCTCCCTTTCTTCTTTTCTTTCCTCTTCCCTCTTTCCTTTCTCCTTTCCCAGACGTTCTCCCCTTCCTCCAGCCTGGGACGATTTCTTCCCCCCCTCATCCATGGCTTCTTCCCACTTCCCTTCCTTGCTCAAGCTTTGTTTAAGCTCTAAACTCAAAAATAACCACATATTTGAGATCCTCTCCTCACCCTCTATCATTCTCTCTTTTCAAAACTTGAAAATGATGAGTTTCATTTTCGTGGGTGTTGCCCAATTGAGGAGAAAAGCACATAATCTTGAAGCTTGAAGCTTCCTCTTTCACCCAAGGTAAAAATATCCAAAGAAAAATACATTTTTCTTCACTTCCTTGTGTTGGCCGATTTTGGCATGTGTTAATGCCTTGCTTCTCTTTGTTTTGAGCTACTCTCCAAGTCTCCAATGGTGGAGCTCCTCCTTTGATTCTTGGCAAATCAATTCTAGGGTTTCCAAAGGTAATGTTCAAATTTAATGCCTTGAGCCCTCCTCTTGAATTCATGAGTTATTTTCATAGTTAGGAGAACTAATGAGTACTCCTTATATCCATTGGTATGTTGGTCTAGAGAATTGGGCTAGTGATTTGCCTTGACCGATTTGGGTGAAGAAAAGAGGAGAAGAAGAGAAGAGTATTTAAAAGGAAACTTGAGAGAATCCAAGGTAAGAAACCAACCCTTAAGTATATTCTACATGTATTAGAATTTGGGAAGGGTTAATGAATAAATGAACCCCACTTGAGTTGAGGTAGCAATGTGCTTGTACAAAATAATGCAAGTGAGAAAACATTGTGAATTTAGTGTTTGATTAAGTGTTATGCATTTCATGAATTATGCATTGTATTGTATTTGGAGAATTGATGAGTATTGGTGAACTTGTATGTGCTGGTAGAACCCATGATGGGTTTGTTAGTTTTAGGTTGAATAATGTGATGATATGAACTTTGGGAAATGTTAGAAAAATAGCCAAGTTATGGCAAAATTTGTGTAGAAACCTAAGTGGTTTAAGTGATTTTTGTGTGGGGAATAACCTAGGGTTAGCTAGGTGTTGTTGGAGTTTGAATTGGGTAAATGATCACCCAAGTATGAGAGGATGTTTGTGGTGAGATGTGCAAAAATCTGTAGCAAAAGAGATTGAGTTTTGATGATAATTGATGAGGATAAAGGTGTAGAGCTTATGGGAGGTTATGGAAAATTTTGGATGGGAAATGAGTGTTGATGATGGTTAAATGGTTGGAGAATTAAGGAGTTTTTGGATGTCATTAAGATGTGTTTGAAGTGCCCAAATGAGGTTAGAACATATTAGGATATATGAGGAAAGGTTTGGAGTTGAAAGAACAAATTAAGAGAAAAATCTGTAGTGGGACCGACCCAGGGTCCGACCCAGTTCTGGGTCGGTCGGACCACGTTAAGCCAGCCAGAAAGCTTCGGCAATGGACCGACCCAGAGAGTTTTGGGTCGGTCGGCTTAGCTTTGGGTCGGTCGGGCAAAATTTAACGAAGGAAAAGTTTCGGCAATGGACCGACCCATAAGGATGGGTCGGTCGTGGGTCGGTCTAAGGTTGTTTTCTGAACCAGAAAGTTACTGGGACGGACCGACCCAGGGGTTGGGTCGGTCGGTGGGTCGGTCGACCCTTAACAAAAAAAAAAAAAAAAAAGAAATTTTAATTTCTAAGAATGTTAATTGGTATTAAGGTGTGCCATTAATAGGTAGTGATGATTGGGACCCTAAGAACTTAAGTAATTAAGTTAAGATTAAGTATAAACCTTAATGCTTAAAGTTAAGATTATAAGGTTGTTAAGGATAATTAAGTAAGTTATAATGGTGATTGAGTGGTAAGAAGTTGTAATACAAATGTAAGTTATAAAACTACTATCGAACGGGGTTAATCATGGGCGCATTAGTCGTTAAATAATTATGTTACCCCGATATTAATAAAGATAGTTATAATGTTACCAGTTGTACAAAGATTTTCAAGGAACATGTGATGGCACATTAGAGAGCATCTTCGGTGAAAGGTATGATTTTCTCATGCCCCGTATGCTAACCGAGTTACTCTGATTTGTGTGTTTGTGTGCCGGCTTAATCAAGACTAAAGCATGAAATAATCCCTTGTTTGATTATGAATGTCTTGTTGTATGTTGAATGAACTAACATACTTGTATGCCGGTGTGGTCTAACATAGTGTAAAGACCGACTCATAGTGAGTAACGATCGGCTAGAGATCCGTAGAACGGAACGAGGCGTATGATAACGAAAATATGCAAACACACACAAGCTATCGATTAAAGTATAACGATAACGCAAACATATGAACTCCCTAAAATGCGAGGAGATGTACGGGTTGAGTATATACCCGATAACGGTTAGGGAACCTTATTGAAACAATCCACGAAATAAATATGAGTGGAGAGATAAATGACCTCCATCGAGAGGATTGAAGTTAGTCCAACAATGTAAACATATAAGAAAGGTAAAAGAGACCTAAGGGACTATGTGACTCCCTTGAGATACGGTCGACCTCCTATAAGAGGGTTTACCCGGTATAAGAATATAACCGAAAGTATGCGTATATGTATTGTAAAGGTAACTCTTAAAACCTAAGATTAACCAAACTTGAGTAATGTTCCCTAAGTCATTAGAAACATCGAGAATGATGCTTCTAGACTAATATACATGATATAATTATAACTCCGAGAGAGGAGTATATGGGAATGTGAGTAGTCCGAGAGTAGTCGGACCTAAGTAAAAGAGATAGGAACTAAGAGAGAGTTCCGTGAGCTAGTTGAACCTTCCCACCATGCTAGACCCAGAGTAGGGTCGAAACCGGGGAAGTAAGACTATGCTAGAGAGCCATGAGTTTTGGCTTAAGTATGTAAAGAGAGTAACAAGCGTGATGTAGGAGACCTGTAGTGTCTCGAGAATCTACAAGAGCTTGAGTATGAATAACCCAAGAGTGCGGGTGAGATAATGAGTATAAATAACCCGAGAGAAAGGGTGAGTATATGAATGTGTAACCCGAGAGAATGGGTAAGTGTAAGAATGAGTAGCCCAAGGGAATGGGTGTGTATACGAATAAGTAACCCGAGAGAGCGGGTGAGGCATCGAATAAGTAAACAAGGCATAGTGAGGAACAACTCTCAATGCCTAAGAGTAACCAGTTACCACTAACAACATTGTTATGTTAGTTAGGAATCGTGTTCCGTGATTGGATGTAGATTCCTTGTGTGATATATACATATATTGTATTGCCATGATGCATGTTGTTTGATTAAAATGAACTCCATGTATATCCGACCCAAAGTAGTCGGCGTACCGCGGTTAGCACGCGGTATATGCGAATTTCATGCGCAGCGAAAGCTGACCCCCTAGGGGGAACGTTTTTAGTGTGCAGGTACTTGAAGCTGGCCACCGTTCGAGAGAGAGTAGGACGGGGACTGCTGTGAGCATGGGTAGTTAGATTGTAGTTACTTATGCATTTGAATGAGGTGTAAGTCCGAGTATGTTATCGGCAACCGTATATTGTAGACTCGGTTTAGTAAAGAAGTGAAATGATTATGGTGTTTGTATGAAGTACTCGATTGTCGTTCCAGTCCATCAGACCGTTAATGTTGTGAGTCAGGCCTGTTAGCCACGAGGGTGGGCTAACGGCGTTGTATCACCCTCTGTTGTATTTGAAGTCCGCTGCGAGCTTAATGGAAAAATTGTAACAGTCTAAGAGTTAATGATGAGATTAGCAGTTTGGGGTGTTACAAAAATGGTATCAGAGCGAAGTATCGCTCTGATACTGGAAAATACCGAGCTTAGGAAATACGAGTTAGGATTATGAGACTTAGGGCTATGGGTTGAGTGGTGGTAGCGGTAGCGTGAGAGATGCGCTAGATAGGAACTTCCAGTATGATCTGGGATACCTACAATACCAGACCCGCCCTCCACAACCCCCGCATTAAAAGCTTGGGAAAGAACGCCAGAGAGACGGGGAAACCCAATCTGGCAGTTATTTAATATTTCAATATGAACCAGAACCTGTCATGCGGTAAGTCCCGAGAACCGGAAAGCCCGTCGGAGGACCCGGGAGACGGATCCCGCGATGGAATGACAATGACGCACATAATGGCGAGAGATCGAGAGAGAACTCCTAATCCAAGGAGATCGAAATCTGTGGCAACTTGGGGCGACATGCTTAGCAGCGCGAGAAACACAATAGGACCGAGCAGCCAAGTAGCAGTGAGAAGCATGCACCAACCGTGCAACAACAGGCGGACACATGAGAAATAACGAGAACCGGGACACATGTCTACGGGACCGCCATGATATGTAATAACCCTAAGGGTATCCCCCTCAATCGAAGACCATAGTTGAGAGTTGGTACACCCACCTGCCACACCCGAAGAGGTTGCAATACCTAACGGGCACAGCTTAGAGAGAGCTACGAGCATAACTACGGGATAACCCGAATAGGACTACAAAAGTAGAATACTTAAACTTGGTAACAACCTAAGAGGAAATACATAGAGACATAAACGGGGTAACACAAACCTAAGCTAACCTCGGTAACAGCAACGAGGTAAGAAAAGGGTAAGCATAGAATAAAGTAATTAAGGAACTCCGAGAGTGGAGGAGCACCTAAATGAATGACAGTCATGTCAAGAGGAATGAGAAGCAGCTCCAAGGAGCAGTTATCCAACTAGGGGATCAAGGAAGAGCCAACGAGGCTACCAAATATAATGTGAACAATACCGTGACCGGTATGAGTTAACCCAAAAACCGCCAGTACCGCGCACTTGCCACGGCAAGTGCAGTAATAGCGGGACCAATAAGAAGAGCTTTGACAAGCTATCAGTACTTAGCAAAGTACCAGAATGGCGAATGAAGCCAATATAGCAACTCGAACCTTAAGAATTCTGAAATGAAACCTTGAAAAGGCCTAACAGCCTAGTCACTGTATAAAGAACATACCGGCCAGCAAGAAGCTGGACTGGATAAGAATCAGCCGGCATTGAAATGCCATGAAGAGCTTATTTTTAAAACCCGAATTTTCTTTCAAACATGAATTTTCCAAAAAACCCCCGAATTTTTAAACCAAACCAGAGAATCACGGTAAGTCATTATAGGACCATATAAGAGGAGTTGGCAACAGAATACTTCACTTAGGCGTGACCGACACTACAAGTGTACACAAACGAGACATGGAACAACCGCACTCCAAAGGAGCTTGCGGGCTGACAGACCAGTTATGAGTTAGTGGGGTAAGTGGTAACGTATCAATAAGATACTCCATGTATGTATACAAGTAGAGTACGGTACACGGGAAGTAGCCCACTCCATACTACGGACGAAAGAGCCAATCCAAACCAAGACAGTTGGACATCGAATGATCGAAGAAACAAAGAAGCTTACCAAGTTACAGTCAAGAATCCAGTAAGTCACGGACCTAAGGATATAGCGTTAAAAAAGCGAGAGAAGCACAGAGTATTAACACAGACATTGGAAATGTCTCAGGAAATACCTAATAACTGGGTGAATACCAGTGTAAATAATACGGCGAATGCCTAAATGAACTTATTAATGTACGATAAACGGGATAGAATTCCCACTTATACCTCACTGAAGAGAATAATGACCTAACCCAGAAGGTATTAGAAGGTACCAAGGATCTACCCAATAATGGGAGACATTACAACCCTAAACGGGATAGTCAAGGACATAGCCGCAAGGCAAAGTCACAACTGAACATAACCATAAGTACAAGCCAAATGTAATGGCATTACTCTGTAACACCCAGGAGCAATCCGAGAAGGGTGCCGGAGTCAACAGTAGTTGAACGAAACATCGTGTTGAGAACACAAGTGTTAAGTCAAACACTCGGGTAAAACCCGAAGGGATCCCACGTAGCACGGGATACCCTAGATTGCCAGAGGGCATCAACAAATATCAAGTTGTTTTAAGGGCCTTCCATGTACGGAAGTGTGGTGAGACAACCACATCAAGAGCCCAGTAATACCTTCCAAACCATTTAATGACATATGGTAAAGGAGAGAAACCTATATAAACAGCCGCATGGAGCATGACTCGAGGCAAGGTGGCTTGTAAGCCGATAAAACCAACTACAATACGTAGATCCAAACATTGTAAAACATATGCATAAAGGCATAAGAGGAACAGTGGTGAATGAACCACTACCTTAGAGTGGGGATACCACTTGTGATTATGGGGCCTATGGAGCGGCATTTGCGTGAATCCTCCAGAGAAAGGCTACCACCTAAGTAAGTGTAATGTGAAACCGCTAGAGTGGTGTAGCAAAACTTGAGCATGTGTATATTGCCAATGAGTATACGAACTATAGTAGAGTAATCAGTTGAGTAGTGAACACTGTATGTGTACCATATGAACTGCAGAGTAGAGTAAGCAGTGCGCAAGTGCGCAGAGAGATTTAAAGAGTAGTGTATGTTGTTGAGCCACAGTGTAAATGGCGTGAACACCTAGGCGGAAGCTAAAGTAGTAGCGGATGCCATGAAAATGAGAAAGACCAAGGTACGCAGTGAGCGACCATTGTGAGAGTATATTCAGATAGTGATCAGAAGTTGATGAGAAAATGTGGTAATGGAGACATGATCATTCCTATCTCATGAGAGATTTACTGTCAAGGGTTTACGCTTCTGCACTCTGTATGACTGAGTGTTTTGGTATTGCACTTGTGCGGTAATGATCAAGTGGGAGAGCCAGGAATTGAGAAATGTCAACAAGCCTGTTGAGTGAGAATCTAGAGAGATAACCGTGCGACCATTGGCTAAAGATGCACAAAGAACGTGGGCAGTAACCCACAGGGCCCAGGATCGATATGTGGAAAAATGCAGAGTAGTATGAATGAAGAACTCTGGCACAGAACCAAGAAACAAACATAATCCATGAGCCACTATTAAATGAGGAAGCACTACATGCTAAGTAGCAGCTTGACCTCAACCGACAATAAGTCGGGAAAAATATGTGAATAATCACAAAGGTATACAGTGTTAAGATTCCAGAGAATGGGAGAGAAAATCTATAACTCATCGAATTCGCATACGGTAAGAGATACCAAGCGACGATTAAAATACATTGAGAATACCAAAGAGCGAATTAAGCTCTAGTTACCAGGTCACGCAGCAGAAGCTTGTGGACCATGATTCAAGGTTAAGTATACCTATGTCATAAACCCCTTGAAGCCTTAGAGGCTAGAACCGAACCCGGTTATGAGTTAATTAACCGTACTGAAGTTTAAACGCTTCATAATACTCGAATAATGAACCAATGTTCAGTGATAACATATGGTTGGTTACGCGGGCGTAACCCCTTTTAAGGGGGGTAGGGCGAGAAACCGCTTAGAGTATGTTTTACGTATTGGTGCGTAAACTACTATGTGCATAGCACAAAGGAAATTATTTTGATGATTGGAACTCATGTTACATAAACATGTCTACCCATTCATCGTGTAAGTATGAGTATTATGCATGAGAGATGCGAGTAATGTGTATGTAATAAATATGAAAAGAGGAGTAGAGAAACTCCTGGGGAATGAGAATCCCTATAGTATATGTCTAGTGAGATTAGACATGAGACATAATGAGTATGAATCGGCATGAAACCGATGTGTAACCTAAGAGGGAGTGAGTTCCCTAGGTGATTTTATTTGTGAATGATGATGGAGTGAGTTCCATCCTTTGGAGTTGTATGTTGTGTGTTTTAAGTTGAGTAATAATTTGACTAATGAGGCCACAAGTATGGAATGCCTAGGCAAGGTAAGTGAAACAAATAGAGAATAATGGATGACTTAAGTTCCATGGAAAGATAAATCGAAACAGATTGTTTTTATGAATATGACTAGAAAGAGTAAAAGATAGAAAACGAAAATGTTTGACTATCTGATTGTTTGAAACTGACGTGGGAGGTGGAACTTGATCTGCTAGCGATCAAGGGAAACCGAACACAAATTGGGGTGGAAGGATAGTTCAACACTGATGCTGATCACATCAGGGTTAGATGATTCCTGAAGCTCCCTATAGTGGTCACAAGTAATCACGCTAAGAAAGATACAGCTACCATAAATCTGATTTGGAGTTGTGTGATGTTTTAAAAAGAATTTTCAAACAGATTTTGGAAAAAGAATTTTCTTCAAGTATGAAGATGGAAATGAAAATTGGTTTTGAAACCGCTATCACCCGCCGATGGCTGTGGCCTTAAGTCTTGATGACCGGTAGAACGGTGGGCGTGTATTAGTTTTGAAACCATTTCACCGTACGTGCGGCGGTCCTAAGTGACCGGTTGGGGCGGTGACAGTGTGTGATTTTTCCAAAGGCAGCGGGACGGGGAGAGTACCCTGAGATGTTCCTGTGTTGAGTGAGTCAACCAGAGTGCCTGAGGATATGTATATGTGAAACGTTTTGATCAGAACCGAAGGGACCGTGGGCCAGAGAGAGTAAGTGCCCATTTGTCATGAAACGGCCGTGAACCAGAAAGAGTAAGTGTTCAACGTGACCGGTACCTGAGGGATCAGTAGTATATTACTCAATATGGATTCGAGGACTGTAGTGCCTTCTTGTCTTCGGACCGATTCCATGGAGAGAGTAAAAAGAGTATTTTGATTGCTATACATGCTGTGATATGTGTGGTATGTGTAGTATGAAATGAGACAGACTTGTGGAGTCTGTAAGGTTATACATGTACTATAACCTTGGCATTGAATGCCATGAGAGTAACCACCTAGATTCAGCAACTTTGAGGACAAAGTTCCTAAGGGGGGTAGATTGAAATACCCCGGATCTAGGAATGGCGATTAAATTACTCTAATATGATTATAAAAGGCCTAATGGTGCCTAAAGAGTATTGGTAAAAAAATAAAACCAAAAGAAAAGAGAAAACGCTTGAAAAGCGAAAAACGCTAAAATGCGCGTTAAATAAGTATAAGAGATATATGATCTCGAGAGGGTCCGAGATGGATTCCTAAGGCTTAGTTAGGCCTAATTAGTATACGGGAATGATTCCCGAAGAAAACGGATCCAAATAATGGATTAAAACGCTAACGGAGGTTTTAAAGCACGTTTTTCGAGAAAACCCGAAAACGTGACTTTAAGTGGTCAAATGGACCCGTAAAAATTATAGTTGATTATATAACTATAATTAAGTATTAATGGAAGCTTAATAGCCATTAAAAAACAAGAAACGAGAAAAATCCGAAAAACGGGCCCGGTTAGTGAATAGTGCCAAACCGGGTAAAATAACGAGCGTTTTCTGTCAGAAAACGAAAAACGCTCCAGTCTACAAGTATAAGGGGGCCGGTTTTATATCCAAATAGCAGCCCCTCTCTAATAATAGCTAGTTAGTAAATAAAGAAAGAAAAATAAAAGGGAAGGAAAGTAAAGTAGAAAAGGTAGGCTCTTCTCTCTCCTCCCTCACTTTCTTCTTTTCTTTCCCTCTTTCCTTTCTCCTTTCCCAGACGTTCCCCCTTCCTCCAGCCTGGGACGATTTTCCCCCTCAGCATGGCTTCTCCCACTTCCCTCCTTGCTCAAGCTTGTTAAGCTCTAAACTCAAAAATAACCACATATTTGAGATCCTCTCCTCACCCTCTATCATTCTCTCTTTTCAAAACTTGAAAATGATGAGTTTCATTTTCGTGGGTGTTGCCCATTTGAGGAGAAAAGCACATAATCTTGAAGCTTGAAGCTTCCTCTTTCACCCAAGGTAAAAAATATCCAAAGAAAAAATACATTTTTCTTCACTTCCTTGTGTTGGCCGATTTTGGCATGTGTTAATGCCTTGCTTCTCTTTGTTTTGAGCTACTCTCAAGTCTCCAATGGTGGGTTGGAGCTCCTCCTTTGATTCTTGGCAAATCAATTTAGGGTTTCCAAAGTAATGTTCAAATTTAATGCCTTGAGCCCTCCTTTGAATTCATGAGTTATTTTCAAGTTAGGAGAACTAATGAGTACTCCTTATATCCATTGGTATTGGTCTAGAGAATTGGGCTAGTGATTTGCCTTGACCGATTTTGGGTGAGAAAAGAGAGAGAAGAGAGAGAAGAGTATTTAAAAGGAAACTTGAGAGAATCCAAGGTAAGAAACCAACCCTTAAGTATATTCTACATTATTGGTAGATTTGGGAAGGGTTAATGAAATAAATGAACCCCACTTGAGTTGAGGTAGCAATGTGCTTGTACAAAATAATGCAAGTGAGAAAAACATTGTGAATTTAGTGTTTGATAAGTGTTATGCATTTCATGAATTATGCATTGTATTGTTTGGAGAATTGATGAGTATTGGTGAACTTGTATGTGCTGGTAGAACCCATGATGGGTTTGGTAGTTTTAGGTTGAATAATGTGATATATGAACTTTGGGAATGTAGAAAAATAGCCAAGTTATGGCAAAATTTGTGTAGAAACCTAAGTGGTTTAAGTGATGTTTGTGTGGGGATAACCTAGGGTAGCTAGGTGTTGTTGGAGTTGAATTGGGTAAATGATCACCCAAGTATATGAGAGGATGTTTGTGGTGAGATGTGCAAAAATCTGTAGCAAAAGATTGAGTTTTGATGATAATTGATGAGGATAAAGGTGTGTAGCTTATGGGGAGGTTATGGAAAATTTTGGATGGGAAATGAGTGTTGATGATGGGTTAAATGGTTGGGGAGAATTAAGGAGTTTTTGGATGTCATTAAGATGTGTTTGAAGTGCCCAAATGAGGTTAGAACATATTAGGATATATGAGGAAAGGTTTGGAGTTGAAAGAACAAATTAAGAGAAAAATCTGTAGTGGACCGACCCAGGGTCCGACCCAGTTCTGGGTCGGTCGGACCACGTTAAGCCAGCCAGAAAGCTTCGGCAATGGACCGACCCAGAGAGTTTGGGTCGGTCGGCTTAGCTTTGGGTCGGTCGGGCAAAATTTAACGAAGGAAAAAGTTTCGGCAATGGACCGACCCATAAGGATGGGTCGGTCGTGGGTCGGTCTAAGGTTGTTTCTGAACCAGAAAGTTACTGGGACGGACCGACCCAGGGGTTGGGTCGGTCGGTGGGTCGGTCGACCCTTACAAAAAAAAAAAAAAAGAAATTTTAATTTCTAAGAATGTTAATTGGTATTAAGGTGTGCCATTAATAGGGTAGTGATGATTGGGACCCTAAGAACTTAAGTAATTAAGTTAAGATTAAGTATAAACCTTAATGCTTAAAGTTAAGATTATAAGGTTGTTAAGGATAAATTAAGTAAGTATAATGGTGATTGAGTGGTAAGAAGTTGTAATACAAATGTAAGTTATAAAACTATCGAACGGGGTTAATCATGGGCGCATTAGTCGTTAAATAATTATGTTACCCCGATATTAATAAAGATAGTTATAATGTTACCAGTTGTACAAGATTTTCAAGGAACATGTGATGGCACATTAGAGACATCTTCGGTGAAAGGTATGATTTTCTCATGCCCCGTATGCTAACCGAGTTACTCTGATTTGTGTGTTTGTGTGCCGGCTTAATCAAGACTAAAGCATGAAAATAATCCCTTGTTTGATTATGAATGTCTTGTTGTATGTTGAATGAACTAACATACTTGTATGCCGGTGTGGTCTAACATAGTGTAAAGACCGACTCATAGTGAGAGTAACGATCGGCTAGAGATCCGTAGAACGGAACGAGGCGTATGATAACGAAAATATGCAAACACACACAAGCTATCGATTAAAGTATAACGATAACGCAAACATATGAACTCCCTAAATGCGAGGAGATGTACGGGTTGAGTATATACCCGATAACGGTTAGAGAAACTTATTGAAACAATCCACGAAATAAATATGAGTGGAGAGATAAATGACCTCCATCGAGAGGATTGAAGTTAGTCCAACAATGTAAACATATAAGAAAGGTAAAAGAGACCTAAGGGACTATGTGACTCCCTTGAGATACGGTCGACCTCCTATAAGAGGGTTTACCCGGTATAAGAATATAACCGAAAGTATGCGTATATGTATTGTAAAGGTAACTCTTAAACCTAAGATTAACCAAACTTGAGTAATGTTCCCTAAGTCATTAGAAACATCGAGAATGATGCTTCTAGACTAATATACATGATATAATTATAACTCCGAGAGAGGAGTATATGGGAATGTGAGTAGTCCGAGAGTAGTCGGACCTAAGTAAAAGAGATAGGAACTAAGAGAGAGTTCCGTGAGCTAGTTGAACCTTCCCACCATGCTAGACCCAGAGTAGGGTCGAAACCGGGGAAGTAAGACTATGCTAGAGAGCCATGAGTTTTGGCTTAAGTATGTAAAGAGAGTAACAAGCGTGATGTAGGAGACCTGTAGTGTCTCGAGAATCTACAAGAGCTTGAGTATGAATAACCCAAGAGTGCGGGTGAGATAATGAGTAAAAAACCGAGAGAAAGGGGTGGTGAGTATATGAATGTGTAACCGAGAGAATGGGTAAGTGTAAGAATGAGTAGCCCAAGAGAATGGGTGTGTATACGAATAAGTAACCCGAGAGAGCGGGTGAGGCATCGAATAAGTAAACAAGGCATAGTGAGGAACAACTCTCAATGCCTAAGAGTAACCAGTTACCACTAACAACATTGTTATGTTAGTTAGGAATCGTGTTCCGTGATTGGATGTAGATTCCTTGTGTGATATACATATATATTGTATTGCCATGATGCATGTTGTTTGATTAAAATGAACTCCATGTATATCCGACCCAAGTAGTCGGCGTACCGCGGTTAGCACGCGGTATATGCGAATTTCATGCGCAGCGAAAGCTGACCCCCTAGGGGGAACGTTTTTAGTGTGCAGGTACTTGAAGCTGGCCACCGTTCGAGAGAGAGTAGGACGGGGACTGCTGTGAGCATGGGTAGTTAGATTGTAGTTACTTATGCATTTGAATGAGGTGTAAGTCCGAGTATGTTATCGGCAACCGTATATTGTAGACTCGGTTTAGTAAAGAAGTGAAATGATTATGGTGTTTGTATGAAGTAGTCGGTTGTTCCAGTCCATCAGACCGTTACTGTTTGTGAGTCAGGCCTGGTTAGCCACGAGGGTGGCTAACGGCGTTGTATCACCCTCTGTTGTATTTGAATTCCGCTGCGAGCTTAATGGTAAATTGTAACAGTCTAAGAGTTATGATGAGATTAGCAGTGGGGTGTTACAGGTACTCTTAATTACGGTTTGTTCTTAATTCCAGGAATGATTCTCACTCACTGTTTTTGTGATTCAGATTGGGCTGGATGTCTTAATACTAGAAAATCAATCAGTGGGTACTACATACATTTGGTGGGTGTCCTCTTCATGGAAGTCAAAGAAACAGACGACCGTTTGCCTGGTCTTCAGTAGAGGCGGAGTATAGGGCCATGAGGAATGTGACAGCGGAGCTAAGTTGGATAACAAAGTTCTCATGAGCTAGGACTGGAGAACATCCTTCAGTTCCTATCAAATCAGATAGCCAAGCTGCGATTTATATCGCTAGGTACCCGGTGCTTCATGAAGGACAAAGCACACGAATTGGATGTGCATTTCGTAAGACAGAAGTTACAAGAGGGGTTGTTGGCCTTAGAGTTGTTACTTCCAAAGAGCAAGTGGCGGATGTCTTGACCAAAATACTACCAGGAAAGGCTTACCCTCTGCAGATGCGGAAGATAGGTCTGCAGTTGATTGTCCCTTGATCTCTGTTTTTGAAAAATGCACTGCATAGTTTAGCTAATGTAAATATTTTATTGTCTGGTTGTTCTTGTTTTTCAGATTGTTTGTGCAAACCTCAGAAGTTGTACCCTTCTGAGTTTGAGATGGGGGTTAGAGGGGGTGTTAGAATAGTGTTGGGCTCAGTTAAGGTTTTGGGCTGTATTGTTTTATGTTGCTATGTTAACTGGGCTTAAGTTATGTTGAGTAGTTTTAGTATGAGAGAGTGAGTCCGATTGGGCTCATCAAGTTGTAAGCTAGGTAGCTTAAAAGGTATTAGGTCTCGTGATGTAGGTTTTACTGTTCATTCAAGAAAGTAGTATCGTTTCTTCTCCCTCTCGTTTCTTTCCTTCCCTGATTTCTTTTTTCTGCAATCGTTCTAGTTCATCAATGTTTAACTAAAATCAAACATTGCTGAGGCGTAACACAAAGAAGAGAATGAAGAGAGGTGCATAGCATGTATGTTCCTTGTTCAACTTATGACAGTAAACCGAAGAAATCAAAAACTTAAATTGTTAAAATCACCGAAGAGAAGATAAGTTCGAGTATTACCGGTTCTGGAATCAAGCCTCGTCTTCAATAGTTCTTCAATCTAGGGTGGGAGATGAGAAGTTTCAAGGATTCTTCTCTATAGTGTAGGCAAAAAAGAGAATGAGAGGTGCAGAAGAGCATGTATGTTCCATGTTCAACTTGCGACAGTTGACAAAAAAAATCAAAAGATGAATTTGTTGTACTCGCTAGAGAGAATATAAGTTTGAGCATTACTGATTTAGGAATTCAGCCCTGTCTTCAATAGTTCTTCAATCTAGCATGAGAGATGAGAAGTTCCAGTGACTAATATCTGGAGTGCAAGGCCACAAACACAAAGAAGAGAATGAAAAGAGATGCACTGAAATACCGTGTATTTTTGAGTTAGGGAATTCTCATTATTAACTCAATACGATTGGGTAAACGTTATAATAGTTAGTTAATGAGTTACCCGAAGTTAGTAACAATTATTGGGTCCAGGGAAGTTAAAATAATTATTCTACCTTATTTTTTCCTCTTTTCTAAATTAATCACATTCGTAATATCTTCCTTTTCCTTTTCCTAAATCAAATAATATTAATATCCTCATCTTCTACTGAGGTTACAATGTTCTCCTTATTTTAATACTCAATTCTATTTTATCTATTTCCAAATTAATTATAATAATTCATTTCCTTCCCATAAATTATTTAACATTATCATTCTCATCTTCTACTAATATAACGACGTTCATCCTTGCCGTGTTTTTAAATTAACAATCCAATTCTACTTTATTTCTTCCTTTTTAAAAAAATGATCTTATCTCTCCTTAAGGATAACCACGCTTATTCTTATCCCTTCATAACGGATAAATTATTTTACTCCTCACCTATTTCAAATCAACTAATAATTATTCTTTATTCCTCTTTAATTGATTACTTAATAGTAATTATTTCCTCCTTTTAAAATTATTTACGTTATTATCTAATTATTATCTCCTTTCCCTTATAAATAATACTCTATTTATATCACAGTCTCCACTCCCATCTCCTCATCTACATCGTGACGCTCGTATGCTCTTCTTCCTCAAATACATAATCTCTTGCTCTTTCTCTATTTCCTCAAGTTTGTTCCCTGCTGCCGAATTATATTTTAGAAGGGTAAGGTCTACTACCTGGGTAAGGTTTTGTTTATTTTGGTTGTGGTTTGGTGGCTTTCTTATTGGTGGTTCTTGCAATTCTAGACCCGAATTCGTTGACGGGCGCTACTTGTGATTCTGTTGTGCTGTCTTCTTCAATGGTGTGAGTAAACATGTAAATTCTTGTGCTCATGATTATTCTATTGTGTGGAATGTGATTAGTGGGAGATGTTTTGAAACCCTAATTAGGGATTTGGGAATTGGGGAATTTGTTCCCGCATGCTGAGAAATAATGGTTAGATTTTAACAACTGGAGTTTTGTTAATATTTTTGGGAGCCTTTCACTAGAATGATTGCTTGTTGGGGCCTCTTGGTGCTCTCTGATTATTAATTATTAGTACTTTGTACCCTGACTATCTTCGTGTTAATTATTGGTACTTTGTACCATGACTATACTATTTGCGCTGCGAACATTGAACGGCAGTTAAGCTCTATGATCTACTCCTTTAGGTCAGAAGTACCTTATGGGCGTGTGCACAATTAAGGTCTTAGGGTGAGGGGTATTATTATTACGGCCCATTCCTGGCCGTCTATTTATGACTTGTGGTTGTTTCCTGTTGAAAGCTCCCTTGATGTTTTTATTTCTGGATATTGACTGTTGATAAATGAGTTGTTTTGTCAAGAAAGGTTACCCTTGCTAACAATTTAATAATTAAAAGGTTTTCAAAAAGTAATTTACATAATGAGGTAGGATTTACTCAGTTTCACTGATTTGCACGATCCTTTCTTGTCTGTATATGTTTTCTGGTCGCAGGTATGAGTTAGTGAGATGTGGGACTGGGGAATTCGCTACCACATAGTTATTAGAGTTGTTAAATTGTTAATAAGATACAATGTTTTGGATTACAATGTATTGAATATTTTGCATTTGACGATTGTTGGGTAATAAGTCTGAGCACTCAAGGGGGGTTGGGTATGGCAGTAACGCCTCGGATTCAATTACATTCCGCTGTATTTCGTTGTTAAACCTTTGTCACATTTACTCCTGATTTAATCATCCTGAATTTCATTTGAAACTGTGGTGTTGATGTATATTTTTGGCAATGATGTTTCGGCTTATTTTTGCAGTTTTAGGACCTATCCAGATGTCCGTCCGAACATGTAGGTCCGGACAGGCACTGAGAGCGTATAATTATTTTCACAAAGTTGTGGTGTCCGGACATCTTTCTGGACATGCATGTCCGGATAGAGTGCGAGGACGAGTCTGGGGGTTGGAGTTCGACTTCCGTCCAAACTTCACCGTGTATTTCACTTTGACTTGCATCCGAACTTCCAAGTTTGGACGGAAGTTCGGACAAATACTCCGAAGGTTTTCATTTTGACTCGCGTTCGGACTTCCAAGGTTGAACGGAAGTCCGGACACATCTCCAAATGATTTCGGACGTATGTCTGGACACTTTTGGTTTTGTCTCGGACTGCGTCCGAACATACAAGTTCGGACATAAGTCCGGACAGATCTTAATTTGCAGATTTAAGACTCCTTTGGCATCCGTTTTAATCCCCGTTTAAGGTGTTAGTTTGTATTGTAATCTACTTTTTGATGACCCAAAATCCGGGGTGTTACATGCATAGCATGTATGTTCCTTGTTCAACTTGCAACAATTGATTAAAGAAATCAAAAACTGAAATTGTTATAGCCACCGGAGAGAAGATAAGTTCGAGTATTACCGGTTCCAGAATTCAACCCCATCTTCAATAGTTCTTCAGTTCAATCTAGTGTGAGAGATGAGCATTTCCAATGATTAATCTCTGCAGCGCAAAGGGTCAGACACAATGTAACACCCCAAATTAGCCGGTATTTTTATTAAGTATAAGTTTAAGATAAATTTTTTAGCCTATCAACTACTCAGCAGCGGAAGTCAAAACCTAATGGGTGTTACCGCCACACTCACCAACTTAGTAAGTGCTAAGGCTACACAAAAAAAAAAAACTTCAACCTTAACCGGATAATAAATATATCAATAAGTAACAACTCAAAACACAATCTAAATAAAATACTGAACAATCTAAGAATTACAATGAGTCTATGTGGAGCTATAAACCATCTAATGTTTTTAAATTAATCGAAGTGGAGTCTATGTCAATTCCTAGACCCAACGCTCACGCTTTTACATCCAGAACAGCTTCTTACATGTGACCAGAAAACATAAACAACGAACAAAGGGACCGCGGTAAATCAGGGAAACTGAGAAACACCACTTCACCATGTAAAATTCATTTTTTCTGTAAACGTTTGATAGATATACCACACAACAACAACAAACCAATTAACCACAAACAAATCAACATCATTAGTCCATAATAGGAAGAAGTGCACGATAGACCTCAATCACACAATCCACTGATACACAATGATAAGGGAGCTTTCGACTGGCAACCAACTGACACCCAAACAAGTCGGGCCGTAAACTATAATTTCACCAACGAAAACACCCAAACAAGTGGAGTCGCAAAATAAAATTCCACCAACGAACACCCAAACAAGTGGGGTCATAAAATATAATTACACCTTTTCATGTCCTTAAGTGTTCACACCCTTCTAAGGGTACTTTGACCATGGAGAACTAGATCTATAGAGCTTAAACTACGATATAGTGGTTGCAGTGTAATGTAATTTTGTGTTAACCAATATGTACAATCATATGAATATCTCAGTGAAAGTCTCCCATATCAATATCACACAGTACAAACATATAACTCATCTCAAAATCACTTCTCTTGATAAAACTCAATCCACCAAATTCATAATAAATTCACCATCAATCCTCAACCAGTCTCAACCAAGTGCATCATCAAAACTCAAGCACAATCACCAGATAAAACCATTCATAAAGAATCAAATTAAGTGAACACAGTAGCATACCTGAAGTTCAAGTTCGGCAAACAAGAGACGGTCACGCACAATCAATAGCAACCACCATCAATGTGCTCGTAATCTAGAATTCAATAATACTAATACTATTAATAATCTACCAAAATCTTAACCATAATTCTCGCGACCATGATTCCAACAACAATTATTATACACCTGACTTATATACTATGTCAATCTAAACTATTATAAACATACTCACCCTAGGGATTTAACCTAAGATAGCACGAGGAGAGAGAGCAAAAGAGTTCCTCATCCCCGGTAGCAATTGATCGAAGGAAATTCAATGACGTGAGAGAAAGATTTAATGTGGAAAGAAGAACAAGTTTGAAAAGAGACACAAACTAGAAGAGAATGAAGACGACCTTGAATAAGGAAGGAATAAGGAGAAAAGAAGAAAAGAAAAAAGAGAATAAATTAGGTTAAGCTTTCCTGGTTTCCCAATTTACCTCCCTACCCCTTAATTACTAATAGATCTTTCATAAATAAAGTCTACTTCAACACTATTCTCAATATCCACTAATAAAATAAAACTAGAATAGAGTATTAACAATGTAGGTAGATTAATAATAAGAGGCCACTATAATAATACTAATATACCAATGTAAGTAATTATCATATATTATCTAAATAGAATTAACTAAATCTTTGTAACACCCCTAATTTTACCAAAATATAAAGTATTAAAACTTAGGAAAGTAACACTGCAAACGAAAAGTAAAACGGAAGTCAGACAAGCCTTAAACCTATTTCTGAGAGGTGTTCAAACTTGTGTCCGAACTTGGATGTTCGGACGCAAGTCGAGACTCAAAAAAAGGAAGTTTGTACTTATTATGTCCGAATTTTGAAGTTTGGACAAGGTCCGAAGAAAATTCCTACGTGGTCCGAACTTGTGTCCGAGCTTGAAAGTTCGGAGAGAGTTTGAAGCTTCAAACCAGACTCGTCCTCGCATGTTGTCCGAACTTGTATGTTCGGACAGATGTCCAGACACAGCGACAAGGAGAAAAGAAAAAATACCTATGGGGTCTTTCCGAACTTGCTCCTTCGGACAGAAGTTCGGCCAAGACCAGAAGTAGCAAAATCAGTAGAAAACCCTCACAACAACACATCTTCTTATGACGATTGAAACCGAAATTCAAAAACAGGAAACTTACGAAAGATGTTCACAGTATAGAGCCACTAGTGGAAAAAAGCTTTTATACCACGGCTATTTTGCTCAAAACCCACAGTTGAAAACCTTGGTATATACTTCTGTCGCATATAGGAAAATCTTTATAAACAACGGTTCAAAACCATCGTTTAAATATGATAAAAAAAAACCACGGTTCTTGAACCGTCATTTAAAATCTTTTATCGTGCGGATTTTATTGACTATAAATGATGGTTGCAGCCAATAACAATCATTTATAGTGGAGAATAAACCACGGTCCAATTACCTGACCCGGCCCAAATACCCAACCTGACCCAAATACCCGACCCAACTCAATTCAATTCAGCCCAACTCAATCCAGTTCAGCACAACTCAATCCGATTCAGCCCAACTCAATCCAATTCAGCCCAACTCTATCCAATTCAGCCTACCCAATTCAATTCAGCCCAAACTCAATTCAATTCAAAACCCAACTTGTAAATCAAATCCAATTTCGTGTATAACTATTGGGAAAATTACAAACATGAGTAATTAAACCTAGCTAAGTGGGCAAGTGCACCCAATTTGTTGCAATATAACAAGTGTTGTATCCACAAGGAAACTGGTTTCTAAATCCCAAGCTTCGGTACTTTAGTAAAATGCAAATAAAAACATGAAATACCCTGAACTTAAATATAGCGATTAAAATAATCCTAATATGAATTTAAGGGCCTTATAACGCCTAAGTAATATTGATAAGGAAAAATAAATCCAAAAGAATGAAGAAAAGAAAGAAACGCTTAAAAAGCGAAAAACGCTAAATAAGCGTTAAATAACCATAGGAGGTACGAGACCTCGGTTAGAGTACTATGTGAATTACTAAGGCTTATTCATGCCTAATTATTGTACGGGAATGATTTCCAAAGAAAACGGATCCGTAAAATGGATTAAAAACACAACGAACCTTAAAGCGCGCTTTTCAGGAGGAAACCAGGAAAACGCAACTTTAAGCGGGTCAAATAGACTCGTAATAGATTTGGTCAACCAAATAGTCATTTTTAAAAATTAATGAAGTACTAGAACCAATAAAATTAATTAAACGAGAAAATTCCGGAAAAAAACGGGTCCCGGAAGTGAATAGTGCAAAAATTAGGAAGTTATGGGGTGTAAATGTAATAAAGCAAAAATGTGACCCTCCTTTGTAAATAGGCAGCCGTTTCCATATTGGTATAACTGGGCACATTTTTGTTAGCCCACGCCTCTCTTCTATTTTCCCACCTTATGTGCTAAGAGACAAACAAGTAAAGTAACAAAAAGTAAAAAGCAAACCCTCTCTCCTCCCTCACCCAACACTCTCACGTTTTCCTCTCTGCCAGAGACTCTTCTTCTTCCTCTCTGCTACTATGGCGATTTGAAGAATCCACACACAACAGCTCACTTCCTTCTCATTTTTGAAACCCCAAATCACCTCCAAATGCTACAAAAATTATACCGTTGAATTCGTCTCGCTTTGGAGATCGTTTTACACCTTTCAAAAACCAAAAATCTCCAACTTCATTTTTAAGGGTATAATCATTTGGAGCCCAAGGATTACCATTTGAAGCTCCATCTTCTTCTTCATGTTCTAAGGTAAGAAAGGAACCAAAGCTCCTCTCTTTTCCAGTTTTCCTTTGTAAAATCAAAAACTCACGTGAACACACTATTCCATTGTTCAGCCGGTTTTGGTATTCCACCGTGAGAGCTGAGCATTTCCATTTCCTACCCAAAAACTCCATTTAGAAGCTCAAGGTAAGACTTCCTAGGAGTTGTAAATGTTTTCTCACAAGCTAGGGTTAATACGTAAGTTAGAAATTTACTAGCTTTTGTGTATGTGTGTGTGTCTTGTACGTGGCTGTAGCTTGGCCTAAATAAATCAAGAAACACAAAGAAGGAAAGAGGAGCAAGAAAGGAGAAAGAGAAAAAGGAAAGAAGCAAGAAACCTAAGGTAATGAACTTCCTCTGTACAGATTTTGATGTTTATGTAGGAAAGAGTACATTGCCTTGGCAATGGTTAAACCACTGTAACTGTAGGAAAGGAATGGGGTATATATTAATGGATGGTATTTGTAGTTTGGATCTTTGGGAACAAGTAAACAAAATGCTAAGTGTGAGTATTAAGTGTGCAGTAAGTGTTAGAAGTTTGTGGGTATATTGATATTGAATATGTTGAGCAGGTTGTAAACTGTATGAATGAGAAATTAATGTGGTGAGCATACTTAGAAATGTAGGGAAACTCTGTCAAATTTTGGTTAGGAATTTAGTGAACTTAAGTGCAGTTTGACAGAGAAGAACATGGATATGATCAGAGAAGAAAATATGAGATTATCTCCTTGGTTTACAACAGGAGGAAGAGGTGTTGTTTAGTGAAACTAGAAATGGTTGTAATGGGAAGTGTTTAACTAAGTTATGATAGATTGAGAACCATTTAGCTAATGGGAAGAAGGAAAGGAAAAATCTGTAGCATTAGTAGAAGAACAAAACTGTAACAGAGAAGAAAACTGCAGTGGAAAATATGTAAGTTAATAGATATTGACAGAGGAATATAGAGAGTGGATTAGGTTAATTTAAAGTGCTTAATCAATGTCAAAACATGCTAGGATATATGTAGGAAGAGTGGGGAAGAAGTTGGTAGAAGTTTGGAGTTGTGAAACAAGTTCAAAAACATACATGTTTTTTAATTTTGTAGCTGGTCCGGGTCTGTAAACCGGTACAGAAACCCGGACCAGATAGAAAACACGGCAGATTGTAGTATTAGTGGAGTGGTCCGGTTTACAAACCAGGACACTAACCCGGACCACCCCAAATTCACACCCGAGAGAATTGCAAATGAATGGTCCGGGTTTGTCAACTAGAACCTAAACCCGGACCACCCTTAAATGTTACCCGAGACTGACCAAAGCTATTGGTCCGGGTTTGTAAACCCGGAGACAAGCCCGGACCACCCCATTTTCTTCACAGAAATCATTTTAAAGCCATTTTAAGGTAGGGGCTTGATGGGGTAATGATAGTATAAGGTAATTAAGACTTGATTAATGATGTTAATGGTCATTAAGGGTATAAACAAGCTTGGGAAGTAATGAGAAGTAATGAGAAGTAAGTAACTTAGGTGGATGAATTTGAATTGTAAGGGATTAGTAGTTGTAAATCGGTAACACACTAAAGATGAAATGGGTTAGGTTATTAGGTAATTAACTGCCCGTTCTATGATGTTCTAGGATTTGGATGAATTGAACATCCGAAGGAAGTCGGTGAGTCCAAGTCAACGGTAAAAGGTATGATTTTCTCATGCCTGTTAGTCCTGTACGCTGTTCCCCCCGGCCCGATCTAAGTGCTTATTTGATCACCTAAATAAGATAAATGCATGAATCGGTTTTTGCACCTACTTGTGCTTGTGTTATATTTGTTCTTATTAGATTGCCTTGAACATTTAGTTTGTATAATTCATGAAATAAATGGATGAGGATGAAATGTGTTTGTGAATGGATGTGTCTTGTGTATTGTATTATTCTGTAGTGTGGATGTGTCGACTTCTACTAATTCCTAACTACCTAACTCCTAACGTAAGTATTGAGTAAATTGGAATTAGTAGAAGTCTGAATAGCTTCGGCCACGCGTGAGGATAAGGAGACACAAGAGGTTGGATCCGATGCCTGGCCTGAATCCTTTCTATGGATGCCAACCCCTTAAATGGTAGCATCCTAATTGGTGAGCCACCTAAAGCCCCGGTGGTGGGACGGTGTAGTCCCTGCCCAAAGGTCACTACGACTTGACTTGAGTAAGTAAGTAAGTAAGTAAGTAAAGTATGTATGAGCAATGGTCTTGGATGGTGTAAGTCATTGACCCTGAGTAAAAGAGTAATCTCCACCCGATTAACCCTGGTGGACCAATGGAGCTAACAAGTATTGTGTATGTAGGTGTAAGCGTATTTTGGTAAAGGTAGTTTTATACCCAAAATTTGACCCCCCTGGTTAAGGTCTACGAGGTTTTGTGTTGTGGGGGATATTTCAATCAAGTAGTGAGAGATTTCGGCCCGATTGGCGTGTTTTCATGGCATGGGAACAGCTTCGTCATTGTCAGGGGCGTTTTCGTAATTTTTAAGGCTCTTAAGACCTCCAATAGGCTTTCTCTCTCCTCCAAAGACGCCCAAATCAGCTTGAAATGCTTTGATATTTTAACCCATGATAGACGATGGCATTTTAAGCATAATGGCGTTGGAATTTTGATTTTTCGAATTTCCAATAATTTTCTAGCAATTTCTGACTGAATCTGACGGAAATTCAATTTAAAAATATTCCAGCATTTAAAAAATTCGGTTCCACCTCAGAAAATTCATAATATCCATCCTTGACATGTGGTTAAAATTTCACAGCAAAATTCCTTTGGGAAGTCTTTTAATTAAAATACCAAAAAATCTTACTTTTACCAAATTTTCTTTATCTTTAAGAAAGTCTATATAAGGGATAGGTTTTTGGATAAAATCAGAATCTCATAACCTCAAGAACCCTAGACTCTCAAAGAAGGCAGCTGTCTCTCTCTCTCCACGTTTTGAACTCCAGAGCCACAATCAAACACCCAAATCTCACCAAATCAACACCAAAACATATTTTTCAACTCCCACAACATCATCAATCATCAAACATCAACCAAACCACCTCCAAAACGTGAAGAACACCTTCAACAATCAACAACCAGAAGCTCGGGTCGAACACAATCCAGAACCGGCACCATCGGAGCCTCCGAAGAATCCTGGCATGAAGAACCCTCTTGAATTCGAAGGTAAAACAGGTTACAATTCTACTTTTCTAATTCCCCACGACCTTATTAACTCTCTGTCAAATTTTGGGTTCAAACTAACCTTTTTACACTTCTGTATTGCTGTTTGTTTAAGCTTCTGTCCAATAACTTGTTTACCAAGTTTCGTGCTTAATTCGAATTCAAATTGAGAACTTTCAATCACTAACGTCTTGTACATCTTTCAGGCTACACACCCATAAAATTTGAGCCAAAAACACCCGGGAACAGCTCAACGCCGCTGTCCGAGGGCGGTCCGCACCCACGGACATCATGTCCGGGGTCCCGGACTCCCTGTCCGTAAGCCCGGACACCCACGGACGGCGGCGGGATTTTAAAAAAATTCAAAATTTAGGTTTTCTAATAATGTCCGGGCCCACAGACAGCCTGTCCGTGGCCCCGGACTTTGCAATTTTTGTTTTCCTTTAAATTCGACTCTTCTGTATAATTAGGTTAACCGGGTCCGTGGTCTCGGACATGGGGTCCGTGGCTACGGACGTAAGCAAAATTGGACCTAATTCTGCCTCCGAAACCCTAGTTTAGGTATCTTTCAATTTCACTTTAGTTTTTTGTCAAAAAATGCTAAAAACACAAAAAAACAGAAGCTCGCGCACTTAGGTTAAAACGACTCGTAATAAGCCGTAAATAAACCAAGTAGAGGAAAAATGACCTAGGAACGGTAATGAAAGTAATTGAACCCTAAATAAGTCGAATACCAAGCCCCCGAACCCGAACTCTACCTTTCCTGATTTACTCTAGGTTAAAATTAGGTGGCGACTCATAATAGGTTCCAGTGAGCTAGCTTAGGTTTTAATAATTATTGTTATATGACATAGTTATTAATCTTAGGTTATAAGTGGACTAAACCCGATTAGATCCTAATCAACTTAATCCACATAGGATAGGGGTTTAAAATCGAGGCTCACAGACTGGCGACTCCGCTGGGGACAAACTTCTTAATTTTAACTTGTTTAATTTTAAGAAAGAGGGCTTAACTTGAAAATGTTTATTTATGGCTTTATTTACTCTGTTTGTTTACTTTCGCGCACTTTAATTTTTGCACCCTGCATCATATGAGAGCGAGGGTCCACGCAAACCAATTTCACCTCGGGACCCGTTTGAGGGTCCCCTGTCAGGGACTCACACCTTTTAGGTGATGTGAATAAATGGGGGAAAAGAGGAGGGTGTCGTCTAACCACACCCCTTTACTACCTGGGCCTTAGCCCCAAGCATTTTCCTGGTAGTACCCCTACCTAGCCCATTGTTTGGTCAGTCAAAGACCCGACCGTAGACGCACACCTTTAGGTGATGTGAAAAAGTGGGGAAGCCCGAAGAGAATAGCGTGCAAGCCCTATTCCTTTGTGGTGACCTGGGTCTGCGCCCCAAGCACTTCTCCGGATCGATCCATACCCAAGTTGGTTAGAACGTCAAGTGAGGACATGTTGAACCTGCATGATCCGTAAGGCCATTGTCAAACCTAGAATATTGATGGACACCGACCCTTGCGCAAACCTTTGCTAACGAGGGGAAAATTAAAACAGGTAATCAGGGGCAAACCCAGGGACTTTGATATGTCTAATCCGGTAATCTCAGCAGTGACCTCACGAGGCTTGAGGCGAGACATGCTTTTGCGATAGAAGGTTTGGAAGCCCAGGTCAATTCGCTAGAAGCCCCTCTAGTGGTCAACCCTCTTGAAGAATTCAACCATGCCAGTAGTGAATCTCCGGAAGCTCCCATAGAGCTCGATGATGAGGGAATCTTGAGTGAGCTGGAAACAAAGGTCCCTAAGGCACAGCCAATAGAAGACACCACCGAAGTTAATCTGGGGACATCTGATAGCCCCAGGATGGTTAAACTGGGTGTGTCTTTGAGCAAAGATGAAAAAGATGAGCTGATATGTCTGCTTAGAGAATTTGAAGATGTCTTGCTTGGAGTTATGCCGATATGCCAGGAATAGACCCAGAAATAGCAGAACACCATATCCCGACATATCCTGATGTGGCACCTAAGATTCAAAAGTTGCGACGTTTGAAGCCAGAACTGCAGGTAAGGTAAAAGAGGAGATAGAAAAGCTGCTCCGGGTCGGTTTCATTAAAGTTGTCAAGTATCCCCTCTGGCTCGCCAATATTGTTGTGGTAATGAAGAAAAATGGGAAATTAGGGTCTGCATTGATTATAGAGACCTCAATAAGGCCAGCCCAAAAGACAGCTTCCCATTACCACACATTGACGTCATGGTCGACGGAGCTTCGGGGCATGAGCTTTTCTCATTCATGGATGGATTCTCCGGGTACAATCAGGTAAGAATGGCGAGGAAAGATCAGGACAAAACATCTTTCACCACACAGTGGGGAACTTATTGTTGGAATGTAATGCCTTTTGGTCTGAAGAATGCGGGTGCCACTTATCAGAGAGCCGCAACCACAATGCTTCATGACATGATGCATAAAGAAGTTGAGGTCTATGTGGATGACATGATTGTGAAAGCTAAACGGAGAACCGATCATTTAGTTAACCTTAGAAAGTTCTTTGAACGCATCCGACAATATAAGATGCGCCTGAACCCGGAAAAGTGTAGCTTTGGGGTAACTGGTGGGAAGTTGCTTGGTTTCATGATAACACCAAAGGGCATTGAGGTTGACCCAGACAAGGTTGCAGCAATCAGGGACATGCGGCCACCAAAAACTGAAAAAGAGGTTAGAAGCTTTTGGGACGGGTGCAGTACATCAGTCGCTTCATCCAAAATCTGACTGAAATTTGTGAGCCAATCTTCAAACTCTTGAAGAAGGATGCTCCGAGAAGATGGAATGAACAAAGCCAACAGGTAGTTGAGAGGGTTAAAGAATATTTACAGGAGCCCCTGTTTTGGTGCCGCCGATCGAAGGGAAGCCTCTGATCCTCTACTTGGCAGCCCATGAGTTCTCCATGGGGCTTATGTTGGCTCAGAACCAGGGTGACCCGCCTCGTGAATACGCCATCTATTACCTTAGCAAGAAATGGCTGGATGCAGAGACTCGGTACTCCTCCATCGACAAAACCTGCGCAGCACTCGTGTGGGCAGTAAAGAAACTTTGACATTACTTGTTAGGGGTTGAAATTCACTTGATCTCTCGGATGGATCCAATCAAGTACATGATAGAAAAACCAGTTCTAACCGGCCGGCCGGTTGTCACGGTGGTCCCTTTTGCTGTCAGAGTTCGACATCAAATTTTGCGTGCAAAAAGCTATTAAGGGGTCGGTAATAGCGGAGCACTTGGCTGATAATCCAATTGCTGAAGAGTCGTGTTGCAACGATGATTTTCCTGATGAACACGTGATGACAGTAAAAAAAGGGATGTGGAAATTGTATTTTGATGGGTCTGCCAATAAGAATGGTTATGGAGTGGGTATTCTGCTCATCTCGCCGGAGGGTTTGCGATTGCCAACCTCTATTAAGTTAGGCTACAAAGTAACTAACAATATGGCTGAGTATGAAGCCTGCATCCTGGGCCTCGAGACGGCACTGGGTTTGGGGGTAGTGGATATTGAAGTCTTTGGTGATTCTTTCTTGGTTGTGTGTCACATCAACAACGAGTGGGAAGTTAGAGATGAGAAGCTAGTGCCGTATCACCGCCATCTAGTGCGGCTCGAAAAAGCCTTCAGAAACATCAGCTTCGCCCATGTTCCCAGATCACATAATGCCTTTGCAGATTCCCTGGCGTCCCTCGCCTCTTCTCTTGAAATGCCAGAAGATGCGCAGCATATCCTTTTCCAGTAACCCTTCGGCATGAACCTTCTTTTCAAGTAAATGTGATATTGGTGGACGAAGAACCATGGTTTCAGGACATCAAGAAGTTCGTAGAAAAGGGAGTATACCCAGAGGACGCCAGCAAGCAAGATCGTTTGGCAATTCGAAAACTGGCTCTCGGCTACACGATAGTGGCAGGACGGCTGTTCAAAAGGATGCCGTCCGGGGCCCTTCACAGGTGCCTTTCGCAAATTGAGGCAAGAGTGGCAATGGACGAAGTCCATGCTGGAGTATGTGGGACTCATATGAGTGGGCACACCTTGGCACGCAAGATTCTGAGACACGGATATTATTGGACAACCATGGAAAACGACTGTCAACAGTACGTCAAAAGATGCCAGAAGTGTCAAATCCATGCAGATTTAAAACACCTCCCAGCTCTCCCCTTACATCATATGGCATCGCCTTGGCCCTTTGCTTCATGGGGAATTGATATCATCAGGGAAATACTTCCCAAGGCATCGAATGGCCATCGTTACATCCTGGTGGCGATTGACTATTTCAGCAAGTGGGTAGAGGCTAAATCTTTTGCCCAATTGGGGGCCAAACAGACAGCACGGTTTATTGAAAGTGAGATTATCTGCAGATATGGTGTGCCTTTCGAAATTGTTACAGATAATGGCGTTCAGTTCAAGGCCAAAACTGAGCAACTCATGAGGAAATATGGAATCCGACATCATCATTCCTCTCCCTACCGCCCACAGGCAAACGGGGCCGTTAAGGCGGCAAATAAGACCATCAAGAGGATTCTAGCCAAGATGGTCGATACCTACCGGGATTGGTCATTCAAGCTACCGATGGCTCTTTGGGGTTACAGGACATCAGTAAAGACAGCCACTGGGGTTACTCCCTATTCCCTGGTTTACGGGGCTGAGGCAGTACTGCCCATTGAGATGAAGATAAAGGCCCTACGGGTCATGAGCGAGCTGCAAATACCCGAGTCTGAGTGGGAGGAGAAAAGGCTCGACAGTTTGGCTTTCTTGGACGAGAAAAGGTTGCGAGCCCTCGAATGTATCCAGGTCTACCAGAAGCAAATGGCCCGAGTTTTCAACAAACGAGTCAAACAACGAGGAATTCAAGAGGGTGTTCTTGTGCTAAAGCAACTTAGGGCTGATCTACCAGATCCGAGGGGGAAATTCAGACCCAAATGGTCAGGGCCATACTTGGTGAGACAACTGTTCTCATATGGTGCAGCAAGTTTAGTTCTAGCTAGTACCGGGGAGGAGCTCCCGGGATTAGTCAATTTGGATAAGCTCAAGAAGTTCTATGCATAAGCATATTTTCATTGCTAGGTTTGTCCTCATGTCAATCATTGTTTCATTTTGTAACACTCTAGGAAACATTAATAAAAGGAGATTCTCGTTCCTTGCAGCTGTGCTTTCTTCTTTAGGCTGAGTAAATTAAACCGTCGTCCGGACACCTAGCGCGAAATTCCTTTGTGGGGTGTACCTTAGGCGTTAGAAACGGAGCTTTTGCTCTCATGTGCCTTGTACAAAACCACTTCCGTCCAAACATTCATCACCTCCATTGCAGCCACCACATATATCACATCACTTTTTTTTTTTTTGCTATTCCACCTGATACATAAAAAGCAAAACCGCGACGGCCAAAAGGCCAAAGAAATAAATCACTCAGCAATCACCCCCCATCACCACTCACCACCATTGTTCACCACCACACATGCAATCACCCTCCATAAATAACTTGGGCTGTAACACCCAACCGCTAATCCGTCCATTATCCTCTGATCAATCCCATACTTACCCTTCTCGCAGCGGAATACTTACTTACTCCCGGCGGGTGATACAACGCCGTTAACCCTCCAAGGTTAACAAGGCTACTACTACTTACCGTTTCGGTCTGATGATTAGAATGAAATACATACATACTACTTACTTTACAATACCAAATACTTAGCTTACATTTGATTACCGAGTCTACCGAATATATGAATTACATTCCAATACTACTTCCTAAAAGTGAAGAGTTTATACATCCTCTCCTTACTATCCAATCAAGAACTCAATATCCAAAGGGTGTACCACATGGTACACCGGCTACTCAAAAGGGCCTTATCCGTGTACAACTCAGTACACCATCTAATCCTACTACTACTCCAAAAGAATCACATCTTGACCTTACTTTACCTTCACGCCTCGCGGGTACCTGTGGAGTAAAAACATTCCCCCTAGGGGGTCAGCTTACGCTGCATATGATAACCGCATACCCCGCGTACTAGCGAGGGTACGCCAACTATTTGGTCGAGTACATGCGGTTCGTTTTATTCATACATACATACATGCTTATACAGTGCAATACAATACATTCATTTCACCAAGCATACATACATACAATACATACAAGGAATACAATACAAGTGACTCATTCATACTTACCATACTCACCGCATCACGGAGATACAATTCTCCAATACATACAAAGGTCTTGTTAGCCTTATTACACACCCGGGTTAATCGGGTGTTCAATACTTTTACTCCGGGTCAATGACTTACAATAGTCAAGACCAATACAATACAATACTTCTTACATACTTTACTTCCAGTTAAGTCGGTATGACCTCTGGGCAGGGATTACTACATCCCACCACCGGGCTTTAGGGTGGCCCACTAATCCAGGATGCTACCCATTCAAGGGATTTGGTCCAAGGAAAAGATTATAGCCAGGATTCGGATTCAACCTCTTGTGTCTCCTTATCCTCACGCGTGGCCGAAACTATATCGGGCTTCTACTCATTCCATTATACTCATTACTCATGTTAGGAGTTAGATGGTTAGGAATTAGTAGAAGTCCATGCTTACTTCCCATACATACATACAATACGCAAGTACTCATACTTACACATACACTTCATTTCCATTCATACATTTCATGAATTATACAAACTAAATGTTCAAGAGCATAAAACAAGAACAATATAGTTCAAACACAATTAAGTGCAATATAAGTCCGATTCGTGCATTTATCTTATTGGTGATCACATAAGCACACAAATCGGGGTAACCAAGTTAGGATACAGGGCATGAAGAAATCATACCGTTCACCGTCGAATACGTACTACCGGTTCCTTTGGAGATCAACTATTTGATTCCTATACATACATGAAGTAGTATGATCAATGATCTATTATTGATCTAACTTACTCCTTCATTGATACTTTCAATGTATACTTACTACTTCTTTACATTCATACTTGGTTATAAACCATTCTTTTCTTTACTACCCCATAAACTTGTTTTCTTACAAATTTACTTACTTTCTTACCATTATTACTTCATTAATGGTGTATTACTACATATATATGCATGTAGGTATATAGGCATATATATTATGATACTATAATCATATAATTAAAACATTTTTTTACTCGACCGGACTTGCGACTGACCTTGCAAGTCCGGTCCATTCCAGTAGACTACCTCGGGTGAAATTCCAGGGCCGACCGACCTTGCAAGTCCGGTCCCAAGGTCGGTCCATTCCAGTAAGTTTCGTCTTTGAAAATTTTAGCCCGACCGACCTTGCAAGTCCGGTCGCAAGGTCGGTCCATTCCAGTAGCTTACATTACCGAAATTTTTCTGGCCGACCGAACTTGCAAGTCCGGTCGCAAGTTTGGTCCATTCCAGAAGCTTTCATCTGCAGAATTTTTCTGGCCGACCGAACTTGCAAGTCCGGTCGCAAGTTCGGTCCATTCCAGAAGGTTTCAGACGGGAGAATTTTCTGGTCCGACCGAACTTGCAAGTCCGGTCGCAAGGTCGGTCGATTCCAGAAGGTTTCCCGTCTTGTAAGTCTGGGCTCGACCGACCTTGCAAGTTCGGTCCTAAGGTCGGTCCGGCCCAGTACTTCAGTTTTAAAATCTGTTTTTGGGTGTTTTCTTTACCCATTGTTTCCCCAATCTTTACCAATGTTTCCCCACATGATTTAGCACTACTTACACACTCTAAATCACCTTAATTCATCCTCCACTCCTACTACTCAATTCCTACTCCACTTACACAATTTTTTCTCCATTTCTTCCCAACACTTGCATCAGTTTTTATTCTACTTATGCTACAGATTTTTGTTTTCCTTCTCATGCTACAGATTTTCATCTTAACTCTTATACTCTCATACTCCCTCCACTAATGTCACTCTTGGCATCTTAAATACACTAGTTCACATCCTAGTTCCATTCCCTTACACACTCCTTTCCAAATCTGTTTCACACCACAAAATACTCCTCAAATACACCTAGTTAACACCTAGGTTACCTCCTCCTCTCAAACATTTAAGTCCTCTCAATTCCTACACAAAATTTGACATAGTCCCCCTATATTTTTAGCTTTCTCCACACACTATTTCAGCTCACATTTTCTCATTCTCATAACCTGTTTATGCAATACATTGTACTCACAATCCAACACTACTACAACCACAATAAAATCCTGCACACATACACATACTACCCACGGTTTTCCCAAGCTTTTAAACTTCATTTAAAATACTTCAAACTGTTACATTATCAATTCTCAATACACTACCACATTGCTACTACTTATTACTCAATTCCATTACACATTTCACTACTAAAAACTGTTACAATACAATACACAACTAACTCAAGGTAAGGGTATTTACCTTGTCTTGTTAGTTTCCTTTCTTCCCTTTCCTCTTCTCTTCTTTTCTTCTCTTTGTTCTCGGTCCCGATAGGGTTCCCACACACAAAGTGCTACAGCACATAATACATACACCATACCATTTAGCATTCCTTTTATACTAACCCTAGAATTTGAGTTTTAGGGTTTAGAAAAGAGTGTTACCTTCCAATGAATGGATGAAGCTCTTGACTAGTGAAAGAACAAGATTTCTAGCCCACAAGAGAAGCCAAATCGGATGGAGCAAGAGGAACAAAGCATTCAAAAACTGAAAATTCTTAAAATGCTAATGAGAGCTAGAAACGATGGATTTTCAGAATTCTTTTTACCTCAAGATGATAAGGAGGTGAAGGTGCTTCTAATGGTGGCTTCAAATCTCCAAATGGTGAACACCCATAAAATCGAAAATGGAGCTTTTAGATTTTTGAAAAGATGAAGACGTTCTCCTTTGCAAGGGGATTCTAGTGGTATGGTTTTTATGATTTTTGGACAAGGTTTGAGCCTTCAAAATTGAGAGAGAAGGAGAGGGCTGGTTTGGGTTGTCCAAATCGCCATTGTCATCGTGCAAGGAGGAAGAAGAGAGAATAGGGAGGTGAGAGAAATTGAGAGAGAGGGGGATGGGTAGAGGAGAGAGAGTTTTATTTGCCTTTTTACTTATTTCTTTTGTCCTCTTGTTACTAAAGACAAATAATAAGAGGAATTAAGAGAGGAGGGCTCATTTAATCGGCCCACATATGCACACACACTCACCTTTTTATTTTTATTTGTAAAGTGGACACACTAAGTTTCTTTATTTGCCTTCTCACCCCACAACGTACCGGTTGTTACAGTTTTCACTAACCGGTACCCGTTTTCCGGAATTTTCTCGTTTAATTAATTTTATTGGTTCTAAAGCTTCACTAATATTTATTAGTGACTATTTAGTTGACCAAAATTGTTACGAGTCTATTTGACCCGCTTAAAGTCGCGTTTTCCCGGTTTCCTCGAAAAACGTGCTTTAAGGTTTGTTTATGCTTTTAACCCATTTTAAAGGTCCGTTTTCTTCGGGATTTGTTCCCTAGTATTTATTTTAGTGTAATTAAGCCTTTAAAAGTATAATTAGCCTAATTAATCACTGTTTTTAATTACGGGGTATTTCATGGGCATTCTGAGGTTTGTCAAGTAAGCCCCACAACAATACTGGGGGCAATCTGAGTTTAAGACCGAAGGCGACAATTTCGTTTGTTTATTTTGTGCAAGCAAGTCCCTGAGTGTACACTTCGCGAGAGTGCCTTGAGCGGTAAAACCAAGAGTGAAAGAGCATGTCTTTTTCACACGACTCCAGAGAGATCACATTCAAAGGTAAGGTGAACGGCATGACTCTGACCGAAGGAGATAATTTGTAATTTACTCTTAGACCTGCGAAAAGTAACAAAGAACGGATACACAACTATCAGGAATGACGAAGCACCTAGGTACATCACACATAGCCAAAAGCTTGTAAACCCTATCATTAAACCCTAGGCACCCCCGTTAAGCCTTTCGTATATCCCTTTTCGATATTATGAGCTCCACGAAATAACCCAGCCAATGATGAATGTCCGACCCGGTGACCAAAGGAAGCGAGGAGCCCGACTCTCAGATAACATTCTCATCAGTCCAAAGAAGCAATGCCGCTATCAGCATGACGAAGCGATCCGCAAATGCTCCCAGAGTGACACAGGATCAAAAGAGCTCACATCAAAACAGCTCTCGAAGCCCAAACCGGGAAACACAAGAACCCCGAAGGCAAAGTCAAGGAAGGATAAAACAAAAAGGCAAACCCAAAGTGCCTCTAAGAAGTCCAAAGGACGAAAAAGAGAAATGGTGTAAAGGACAACTTCAAAAGTCCAGGTCCAGAAGCTCGAAAACAACGTCAACATGAAGCAGCCAGACAACTTCAAGACAAGGAAGATGAATCCGAGAGAAGACGCAAGTTGCAGCTTTGGTCACCCATTTAAGCTCCACACCTCAAATATTCCTCCATGATCCCGTCGTCTTTCATCACACCCTATGGCCACGTTATAAGCTCTAAAGACTTCTGACTTGATAGTTGTGTGTCCAATCACGTGAAGGTAACAAATCAAATGCGTAAATCCATCAAATATCAAATTCAATGGTCTAGAAGTTATGGCCATGAGTGAGAAATGAGTGCAAACACCAACCACGTTGAGTGTAGGATAGGAAGCACCACATCAAAGCATAAGCCTCGACCCTGTGAGGATGAGACTTGTTCGCACGTTTAATCAAAGAAAATACTGGGGGCAATTGATCGGAACCATGAACTCTAGCTCAGATTGTCCTAAGGAAAAATACTGGGGGCAATTGTTTGGTTCCAACAATTGCCATGACAACACCAATTGAAACCTAAAGCTTGAGCACCACCATCCCACCACAGGCATAAGCCCTTACCTCCACATCAAACACCTCAGGCGCACATAAGCTCTAATCTCCACACACACTCTCAAGCCCGTCGTTAGCCTTACCCCCACAAAAACATCAGACCTGCCCACCATCCAAAATCACAACCTAATCCCAGGTTTGTCGTATATCCTGAACACCAGCAAACGCCTTTAGCACCACAAAAAAAAAACCACACCCCACCAGTGGCATGTTCATCTTCTAAGAAACAAAATGCAAATATGAAATTCTTAGTAAGGGAGTGATTCTTTTACTTCCCTTTTCAGTGGAGTTTTTCCCCAGCTTTGCCATGTTTGGCACATTTTCCAGCAATTTCCTGCTTTAAACAATTTTCAATTCTCATCACTGCCATGTTCGGCACATTTTTCAACAGTTTCTTTGCTTTGAACAAATATCTTATATGCACTGTGATTGCATTTGATAAACTTTTGCGTACACCTCACCATCGCCACGTTTGGCCCTTTTACAATTGGTTTTCACCACATGCATTTGCATGAGACCATTATCTTTCTAGCCCATTTTTAGTGCGAGACCCATCATGCACTTAACTCACTTTCACTTAGATCCCACCTTTAGGCTCGTCATAAGACCTAGATCCAACCTTTAGGCTCGTCATAAGACCTAGATCCAACCTTTAGGCTCATAGTAAGACCTAGTTGCATCCCTATAGGCTCGTCATAAGACCTAGAACCATCTTTAGGCTCGTCATAAGACCTATATCCATCCTTTAGGCTCGTCATAAGACCTAGATCCATCCTTTAGGCTCGTCATAAGACCTAGATCCAACCCTTAGGCTCGTCATAAGACCTAGTTGCATTCCCTTAGGCTCGTAGTAAGACCTAGCATTACCCTTTAGCTTACCCACTCTCATCAAACACATTGCATTCATCTCATTCATATAGGCTCGTCATAAGACCTAGTTGCATTATCCAGGCGCGTCACAAGACCTGGCGACAGAAAAGTTGGCGAGGTGATGGCAATAAATCCTCCTTTTGCGATGTCAACTTATTTTCGGGATCAACAAATGGTGGGCGAAGGCAATAAGTCCCCAGGGTTTTTACCAGGAGTTATCCCTGCATACCAGCTTGGGGGGCGATGGCAATAAGTCCACATTGGGTCCAGCCAGGAGCATTAGCACGGGTTTCGGTCCCCAGAAGCATCCGAGCATCATCAGCATCAGCATCATTAGCATCCTTAGCATTTCAGCATTCTTGCATTTGCATATCATCCAGTTTTCACATCCTAGGTAGTCAACGCCTTGGAAACGCTTGACATTGCATCATTTCATTACAGGTAGTCAGCGCCTTAGAACAGCTCGACAATGTTTTGTAGCTTAGGTAGTCAGCGCCTTAGAACAGCTCGACAATGCTTTGTAGCTTAGGTAGTCAGCGCCTTAGAACAGCTCGACAATGTTTTGTGGCTTAGGTAGTCAGTGCCTCCGAATAGCTGGACGTAGTCAACCCGGTTTCGCACAAACATGGAGGATTCTGTGGAGTCCAAAATTTTGGGGCTTTACTCAAGCATCAACCAGACTTTTCACATCCGTTACAAAGTCTAGTTGACGGGGGGCAATCTGTTATACCCAAAATTTTGACCCCCCTGGTTAAGGTCTACGAGGTTTTGGTGTTGTGGGGGATATTTCAATCAAGTAGTGAGAGATTCCGGCCCGATTGGCGTGTTCCATGGCATGGGGAACAGCTTCGTCATTGTCAGGGGTGTTTTCGTAATTTTTATGGCTCCTAAGACCTCCTATATGCTTCTCTCTCTCCTCCAAGGACGCCCAAATCAGCTTGAAATGCTTTGATATTTTAACCCATGATAGAGGATGGCATTTTAAGCATAATGGCGTTGGAATTTTGGTTTTTCGAATTTCCAATAATTTTCTAGCAATTTTTCTGACTGAATCTGACGGGAAATTCAATTTAAAAATATTCCAGCATTTAAAAAATTCGGTTCCACCTCAGAAAATTCATAATATCCATCCTTGACATGTGGTTAAAATTTCACAGCAAAATTCCTTTGGGAAGTCTTTTAATTAAAATACCAAAAAATCTTACTTTTACCAGATTTTCTTTATCTTTAAGAAAGTCTATATAAGGGGATAGGTTTTTGGATAAAATCAGAATCTCATAACCTCAAGAACCCTAGACTCTCAAAGAAGGCAGCCGTCTCTCTCTCTCCACGTTTTTGAACTCCAGAGCCACAATCAAACACCGAAATCTCACCAAAATCAACACCAAAACATATTTTTCAACTCCCACAACATCATCAATCATCAAACATCAACCAAACCACCTCCAAAACGTGAAGAACACCTTCAACAATCAACAACCAGAAGCTCGGGTCGAACACAATCCAGAACCGGCACCATCGGAGCCTCCGAAGAATCCTGACGTGAAGAACCCTCTTGAATTCGAAGGTATAACAGGTTACAATTCTACTTTTCTAATTCCCCACGACCTTATTAACTCTCTGTCAAATTTTGGGTTCAAACTAACCTTTTTACGCTTCTATATTGCTGTTTGTTTAAGCTTCTGTCCAATAACTTGTTTACCAAGTTTCGTGCTTAATTCGAATTCAAATTGAGAACTTTCAATCACTAACGTCTTGTACATCTTTGAGGCTACACACCCATAAAATTTGAGCCAAAAACACCTCGGGAATAGCCTCAACACCGCTGTCCGAGGGCGGTCCGCACCCAGGGACGTCATGTCCGGGGTCCCGGACTCCCAGTCCGTAAGCCCGGACACCCACAGACGGCGGCGGGATTTTAAAAAAAATACAAAATTTAGGTTTTCTAATAATGTCCGGGCCCACGGACAGCCTATCCGTGGCCCCGGACTTTGCAATTTTTTGTTTTCCTTTAATTTCGACACTTCTGTATAATTAGGTTAACTAGGGTCCGTGGTCTCGGACATGGGGTCCGTGGCTACGGACGTAAGCAAAATTCGACCTAATTCTGCCTCCGAAACCCTAGTTTAGGTATCTTTCAATTTCACTTTAGTTTTCTGTCAAAAAATGCTAAAAAACACAAAAAAACAGAAGCTCGCGCACTTAGGTTAAAACGACTCGTAATAAGCCGTAAATAAACCAAGTAGAGGAAAACGACCTAGGAAGGGTAATGAAAGTAATTGAACCCTAAATAAGTCGAATACCAAGCCCCCGAACCCGAACTCTACCTTTCCTGATTTACTCTAAGTTAAAATTAGGTGGCGACTCATAATAGGTTCCAGTGAGCTAACTTAGGTTTTAATAATTATTGTTATATGACATAGTTATTAATCTTAGGTTATAAGTGGACCTAAAACCCGATTAGATCCTAATCAACTTAATCCACATAGGAAAGGGGTTTAAAATCGAGGCTCACAGTAAGTATGTATTAGTTGACTTGTATTGTCTTCCTTGTATGTATTGAAGCGTATGTATGTATTCCTTGTGTAGTATTGTGGTATTATGTATGAAAGCATATATGTATGTATGTATGTATATGTATGTATGTGTATGTATGTATGTATGTATGTATGTATGTATGAATAAAAAGATTCGCATGTATTCGACCAAGTGGTCGGCGTACCTCGCTAGTAAACGGGGTATGCGGAAGTCATATGCAGCGTAAGCTGAGCCCCTTGGGGCATCATTTTATTGTACAGGTACCGAAGCGGTTATGGTCATGGTAAGAGACCGGCGGCTATGCTTAGATAGCTAGAAAAGAATTATAGATAGTAGTGAATGGTATAAGGCTTGTAGCCTTTGATGTAGAAGTGTACCAAGCGGTACACCCTTTTTGTATTTGGATGTAGTTTTGTGAGGATTGGGTAGATGGTAGACTCTTAATGAGTATGTATAAACTTGAAAGGATCGTTGTATTCGGATTTTGGATCTTAGTAAACTCGGTGTATTGCAATGTATTGAATATGGAGTATTGTGTTGAGTGAGTATTGTAGTACTTGGTTGGTAATTGGAGTATGTAATGTAATTGTGTAGTACTCGGGTATTCCGGTCCATCAGACCGATGCTGCAAGTAGTAGTAGGCCTTGTTAGTCACATGGGTGGCTAACGGCATTGTATCACTCACCGTTGTGTAAGTAAGTATCCGCTGCGAAGGTATGTAAGTACGAGGTGATTAGACGGTAATGACGGTATTAGTGGTAGGGGTGTTACAAAAAGTGGTATCAGAGCGAAGTATCGCTCTGATGACTGGAAATACCGAGTTTAGGGAATACCGAGTTAGGAATTAGAAGCTTAGGGCTAAGGGCTGAGTGATAGCATTAGAGATATGCTAGTTAGGAACTCCCGGTGAGTACCGGATACCTACAATATCATTCCCGCCCACCGCATTCCCCATTGTATAACTTGGGAAAGAACGCCAGAGAGAAGGAAAGTCCTCTCATACTCGGGAAAACCCGATCAGGCAGTTGTGAAATCACCGTACGGTAACAAAGAACCAACATATAGTAGATTCCAAGAATTGAAGTCCCGGAGGTGGATCCCGGTCGAACAACAATACCCGCACTCAATAGCGGTTGAATGAGTACTTCAACCATAAGGAGGCTACAACTTACAACAACATGGGGCGTGTTATACCCAAAATTTTGACCCCCCTGGTTAGGGTCTACGAGGTCCTGGTGTTGTGAGGGGCATTTTAATCAAGTAGTGAGGGATTTTGGCTCGAACGGCGCATCCCATGGCATGAAGGGCAGCTTCGTCATTTTCAGGGGCGTTTTGGTAATCTTTAAGGGCTCCTGAGACCTCCTATAAGCTTTCTCTCTCCTCCAAAGGATGCCCAAATCAATTCAAAATGCTTTGCTATTTTAATCCATGATAGAGGATGACATTCTAAGCATAATGGCGTTGGAATTTTGATTTTTCGAATTTCCAATAATTTTCTAGCAATTTCTGACTGAATCTGATGAGAAATTCAATTTAAAATATTCCAACATTTAAAAAATCCGATTCCACTTCAGAAAATTCATAATTTCCATCCTTGACACGTGGTTAAAATTTCACAGCAAAATTCCTTTGGGAAGTCTTTTAATTAAAATACCAGAAAATCTTACTTTTACTAGATTTTCTTTATCTTTAAGAAAGTCTATATAAGGGGATAGGTTTTTGGATAAAGGGAGAACTTCATATGCTCAAGAACCCTAGAGAGTCAGAAAACACAGCCTCCTCTCTCTCTCTCACGTTTTCCAACACCCGGCCACCCAAATCATACCGAAAATCCCCTGAAATCACCATCTAAACACGTTTTCCAATCCCCAAAGCACCAATAGTCATCAAAACCCCACAAAAAACACACCAAAACGTGAAGAACAGCAAGAACAACCAACAACCAGAAGCTTGGTTCGAAATCCTTTCGGGTCTGCCATCAACGAAGCACTCAACGAATCCCGGTGTGAAGAATCACCTTGAATTCGAAGGTAAAACAGGTTACAACTCTACTTTTCTAATTCCCCACGACCTTATTAACTCTCTGTCAAATTTTGGGCTCAAACTAACCTTCGTACGCTTCTGTATTGCTGTTTGTTTAAGCTTCTGTCCAATAACTTGTTTACTAAGTTTCGTGCTTAATTCGAACTCAAATTGAAAACTTTTAATCACTAACGTCTTGTACATCTTTCAGGCTACACACCCATAAAATTTGAGCCAAAAATACCTTCGGGAACAGCCTCAACGCCGCCGTCCGAGGGCTGTCCGCACCCACGGACGTCGTGTCCGGGGTCCCGGACTCACTGTCCGTAAGCCCGGACGCCCACGGACGGCGGCGGGATTTTTAAATTTTAAAATTTAGGTTTTCTAATAATGTTCGGGCCCACGGACGGCCTGTCCGTGGCCCCGGACTTTACAATTTTCTGTTTTCTGTTTAATTCGACTTTTATTTTCATATAGGTTAACTGGGGTCCGTGGTCTCGGACATTAGGTCCGTGGCTACGGACGGAAACAAATTTTGACCTAATTCTGCCTCCGAAACCCTAGTTTAGGTAATTTAATTTCCGCTTTAATTTTCTGCCAAAAAACGTTAAAAAAAAAAAAAAAAACAGAAGCACGCACCTAGGTTAAAAACAACTTTGTAGAAAGCCGTAAATAAACCAAGTAGAGGAAAAACGACCTAGGAAGGGTAATGAAAGTAATTTGAACCCTAATTAAGTCGAACATCAAGCCCCCGAACCCGAACTCTCCTTTCCTAATTTGATCTAGGTTAAAATTAGGTGGCGACTCATAATAGGTTCCAGTGAGCTAGCCTAGGTTTTAACAATTATTGTTATATGACATAGTTATTAATCTTAGGTTATAAGTGGACCTAAAACCCGATTAGATCCTAATCAACTTTAATCAACATAGGACAGGGTTTAAAATCGAGGCTCACAGACTGGCGACTCTGCTGGGGACAACTTCTTAATTTTTTAACTTGTTTAATTTTAAGAAAGAGGGCTTAACTCGAAAAATTGTTTATTTACGGCTTTATTACTTTGTTTGTTTACTTTTGTGCGCACTTTAATTTCTGTACCTTTGCATCATATGAGAGCGAGGGTCCACGCAAACAAATTCCACCCCGGGACCCATTTGAGGGTCCCCTGTCAGGGACTCACACCTTTTAGGTGATGTGAACAAGTGGGGAAAAAGAGGAGGGTGTCGTCTAACCACACCCCCTTAATACCTGGGCTTTAGCCCCAAGCATTTTCCTGGCAGTACCCTTACCTAGCCCATTGTTTGGTCAGTCAAAGACTCGACCGTAGACGCACACCTTCAGGTGATGTGAATAAAGTGGGGAAGCCCAAGGAGAATAGCGTGCAAGCCCTATTCCTTTGTGGTGACCTGGGCCTGCGCCCCAAGCACTTCTCCGGATCGATCCTTACCCAAATTGGATAAGCGTCAGGTGAGGACATGCTGAATTTTTGTGGGCCTTGTCTGCTTGTATGATTGGCCCACTACCCAGCCTAGAAACTGATAGGAATTTCTCCTACATCAACCTAGCCCAACCCGAATTGGCAGCTCTATTTGTTTGCGGCCCAGAGGCCCTGTTTGGTTTAACATGTGAGTCGTTCGGGCTTTGGCCCAAAAGCCTAGACTTAGGTGATTTCTCTCCTGGCCCAATTTGAATTATCCAATTAGTTCTAGGCCCATAAAAAATCCACCTGAAATAACTCACAAGTCCTGAAAATAAAAACTTTTTCGGCTTAGCAACCATCTTCTCTGGCCCGATGAAAGTTAGGCCCATTTGTGATTTAGGGAGCATTCTGGCTCATGTGCTTTACTTCAGGCCCAAACACATTCTGGCCCAAGGGCTCACTCTAGTCCAGGTAGACTTCTTATCATGACCCCAGCCCAAAACCCTAGATCTAGGTGTCATCTTTTAAGCCCAACCAAAATCGCTCGGCCCAAATTCCAGCTCACATATTGAGCCGTCATTCTGGCCCAAGTACCACACTCATGACTCATTTCATCTAGGCCCATAGACCAATTCATAGTTTTTGCCCATAGGCTTCGCTCTCAATTCAGAATTTCGGCCCATAAAACATTTGAATCCAAGATAGTTTGCATAATTCATTCATTCCAGTTTCCGGCTTCAAGGCCCAACAAGAACATCAAACGAATCTTAGACTTGAAGGCTTATCTCTCGACCCAGTGGCCCATTCACGGTCCATGTGACTTCCTTCAGCTTGTTTGCTCGGTTTCTAGATTAAGGGATTCAGGCCCACATGTCCGTTCTAGTCTAGGAGTCACTATATTCTGTGCACTCCACTCTCAGTTTGGAGAAGACTCAGGCCCAGTTACTTCCTACATAACCCATAGGCATTCCTAGTTCAAACATTTTACAGGGCCTACTCGAAGTTTGGAAGGAAGACAATCACGGTCATCTCAATGGCGTCCCGACGGCCCAAAGCTCGAGTCTTCAGTATGTTGGCATCAGACAGCCCAACATCACTATTTTAGAAGTTTTCTCGATTTGGTAGTTTTCTTTTTCGTTCTTCCAGCTTTTATGGTAGCTAGCTTCCTTTATCATATTAGGTAGTTTTCTTAAGATTTCAATTTTCGATGTTGTCTTTCCATTCATGAATTAGAGCATAGTTCCATTTCATAATTTTTGTGCATTTAAGAACACCAAAAAAATAAATAAGTCATCACGTCATTTCACCCACATCCACTACCTTGATCACATACATCCCATGTGTCTCACCACACCCCCCTCTCCACATGAAACTCATTCTTGCGCAGGAATATCTCACCACCTTGTCGGCTTCCACCACTTGTCACCTCTCAATAGAAAGTTTCACCGTACACTGAAAGCATCCCACACTACCATGTTTTACTTTCATCACTACATCACTCCACCAAAACAGCAAGACTTCATCACCACGTACCACCACACATACAGCCACCTCCAACAAATAACTTGGGTATTCAAAAGGCTTGTCAAAAAAAACCCCACAATAATACTGGGGGCAATCTGAGTTAAGGGTCGATAATGTTTATTTCATTGGTTTAAAGCGCGTGAACAAGTCTCTGAGTGAACATTTCGCGAGAGTGCCTTGAGCGGTAAAACCATGAGTGAAAGAGCGTGTCATTTTTACACGACTCCAGAGAGGCCACATTTAAAGGTAAGGTAAACGGCATAACTCCGACCGAAGGAGATAATTTGTAAATTTATGCTTAAACCAGTGAAAAGTAACAAAGAGCAGATACACAACTATTAGGGATGACGAGGCACCTAGGAAATAGCACCACACAGCCAAAAGCTTGTGAACCCCGACATTACACCCTAGGCACCCCCGCTGAGCTTTTCATATACGTTCCCCTTTTACAACACTACAAACTCCACAAACAAGCCAGCCAATGATGAATACCGACCCGGTGACCAAAGGAAGCAAGGAGCCCGACTTCCGAACAGCAACTTCACAAGTCCAAAGAAGCAAAACTGCTACCAGCATGACGAAACGATCCGCAAATGGTCCCAAAGTGACACAGGATCCAAATGAGCTAACATCAAAAATAGCTCTCAAAGTTCAAAGCCGGGAAACACAAGAACCCCGAAGGAAAGGAAAATTCAAAGAAAGGCAAACCTGAAAAGCCTCGAAGAAATCCAAAATCGGAAAGAAGATAGAAGGTGCAAGGAACAACCCAAAAGTTCCAAGTTTCAAACACACATGCGAAATCATCACGAAGTAGCCAAACGACTTCAAGGCAAAGAAGACAAGTCCGAGAGACGGTGCAAGTTGCAGCTTTGGTCACCCTTATAGCTCCACATATCCTAAACATTCCTCCATTGTCCTGTTATCATCCATCACAGCCCATAGCCACGATATAAGCTTAAAAGACTTCCGACCTAGTAGTTGTGTATCCAATCACGTGAAAGTAACAGGTTGAACACGTAAATCTAACAAATGTCAAATTCAATGGTTGAGAAGTTGTGACCGTAAGTGAGAAACGAGTGCAAACACCAAACACGTCGAGTGTAGGTTAGAAAGCACCACATCAAGATAAACCCTGACCTTGTGAGAATGAGACTTGTTATGCGCCATTAGTCAAAGAAAATACTGGGGGCAATCGATCGTTCTGATCGATTGCCAAAATCCTAAAGAACTCAGATTGCCTTAAGGAAAAATACTGGGGGCAATTGTTGGTCCCAACAATTGCAACAACGACACCGTTTGAGGCCCAAAAGCCAGAAACCCAAAGGATTCAAACCCTTCTCATATCACTCAGGCCCGACCTAAGCCCTACCTCCACATTCAAACATCCTCGGGCCTGACCTAAGCCCTACCTCCACGTTCAAACACCCTCGGGCCCGACCTAAGCCCTACCTCCACATTCAAACATCCTCAGGCCCGTCCTAAGCCCTACCTCCACATCAAATTTCCTCTGGCCCGTCCTAAGCCCTACCTCCACATCAAATTTCCTCAGGCCCGTCCTAAGCCCTACCTCCACATTCAAACACCCACAGGCCCGTCTTGAGCCCTAATCCTTTTACATTCTTTTGGACCCATCATACACTTGACTCACTTTCACTTAGATCCGTCCTTTAGGCTCGCCATAAGACCTAGAACCATTTTTTAGGCTCGCCATAAGACCTAGATCCTTCCTTTAGGCTCGTCGTAAGACCTAGTTGCATTCCCTTAGGCTCGTCATAAGACCTAGATCCGTCCTTTAGGCTCGCCATAAGACCTAGAACCATTTTAGGCTCGCCATAAGACCTAGTTGCATTCCCTAGGCTCGTCATAAGACCTAGATCCGTCCTTTAGGCTCGCCATAAGACCTAGAACCATTTTTAGGCTCGCCATAAGACCTAGATCCTTCCTTTAGGCTTGTCGTAAGACCTAGTTGCATTCCCTTAGGCTCGTAGTAAGACCTAGCGTTACCCTTTAGCTTACCCGCTCTTATCAAACACATTGCATTCATCACATTCATATAGGCTTGTCATAAGACCTAGTTGCATTATCCAGGCGCGTCACAAGACCTGGCGACAGAAAAGTTGGCGAGGTGATGGCAATAAATCCTCCTTTTGCGATGTCAACTTATTTTCGGGATCAACGAATGGTGGGCGAAGGCAATAAGTCCCCAAGGTTTTTACCAGGAGTTATCCCTGCACACCGGCTTGGGGGGCGATGGCAATAAGTCCACATTGGGTCCAGCCACCAGAGCATTGGCACGGTTGCGTCCCCAGAAGCATTCCGAGCATCATCAGCATCATCAGAAGTCATCATCAGCATCATCATCATCATCATCAATATCATCACATCAGCATCATAGCATCATCAACATTTCAGCATTCTTGCATTTGCATACCGCCCAGTTATCACATTTTAGGTTGTCAACGCCTTAGAATCGCTTGGCATTATCTCATTTCCACATTTTAGGTTGTCAATGCCTTAGAATCGCTTGACATTATCTCATTTCCACATTTTAGGTCGTCAACGCCTTAGAATCGCTTGACATTATCTCATTTCCACATTTTAGGTCGTCAACGCCTTAGAATCGCTTGACATTATCCATTTCCACATTTTAGGTTGTCAACGCCTTAGAATCGCTTGACATTGCTTCATTTCACTTGCAGGCAGTCAGCACCTTAGAGTAGTTTGACATCATATCATAGGTGGTCAACGCCTTAGAATTGCTTGACATTACTTCATTTTACTTATAGGTAGTCAGCGCCTTAGAATAGCTCGACACAATTTATCAGTTTTCGATAACATGCAGGGTCTTGGAAACATTTGAAATTTTGGGGTATCACTCAAGCATCAACTAGCTTCTCACTTTCATTACAAAGTCTAGTTGACGGGGGGCAATCTGTTATACCCAAAATTTTGACCCCCCTGGTTAGGGTCTACGAGGTCCTGGTGTTGTGAGGGGCATTTTAATCAAGTAGTGAGGGATTCTGCTCGAACGGCGCATCCCATGGCATGAAGGGCAGCTTCGTCATTTTCAGGGGCGTTTTGGTAATCTTTAAGGGCTCTTAAGACCTCCTATAAGCTTTCTCTCTCCTCCAAAGGATGCCCAAATCAATTCAAAATGCTTTGATATTTTAACTCATGATAGAGGATGACATTCTAAGCATAATGGCGTTGGAATTTTGATTTTTCGAATTTCCAATAATTTTCTAGCAATTTCTAACTGAATCTGATGAGAAATTAAATTCAAAAATATTCCAACATTTAAAAAATCCGATTCCACTTCAGAAAATTCATAATTTCCATCCTTGACACGTGGTTAAAATTTCACAGCAAAATTCCTTTGGGAAGTCTTTTAATTAAAATACCAGAAAATCTTACTTTTACTAGATTTTCTTTATCTTTAAGAAAGTCTATATAAGGGGATAGGTTTTTGGATAAGGGAGAACTTCATATGCTCAAGAACCCTAGAGAGTCAGAAAACACAGCCTCCTCTCTCTCTCTCTCACGTTTTCCAACACCCGGCCACCCAAATCATACCGAAAATCCCCTGAAATCACCATCTAAACACGTTTTCCAATCCCCAAACACCAATAGTCATCAAAACCCCACAAAAACACCCACCAAACGTGAAGAACAGCAAGACACAACCAACAACCAGAAGCTTGGTTCGAAATCCTTTCGGGTCTGCCATCAATGAAGCACTCAACGAATCCAGGTGTGAAGAATCACCTTGAATTCGAAGGTAAAACAGGTTACAACTCTACTTTTCTAATTCCCCACGACCTTATTAACTCTCTGTCAAATTTTGGGCTCAAACTAACCTTCGTACGCTTCTGTATTGCTGTTTTGTTTAAGCTTCTGTCCAATAACTTGTTTACTAAGTTTCGTGCTTAATTCGAGCTCAAATTGAAAACTTTCAATCACTAACGTCTTGTACATCTTTCAGGCTACACACCCATAAAATTTGAGCCAAAAACACCTTCGGGAACAGCCTCAACGCCGCCGTCCGAGGGCTGTCCGCACCCACGGATGTCGTGTCCGGGGTCCCGGACTCACTGTCCGTAAGCCCGGACACCCACGGACGGCGGCGGGATTTTTAATTTTAAAAATTTAGGTTTTCTAATAATGTCCGGTCCCCCACGGACGGCCTGTCCGTGGCCCCGGACTTTACAATTTTTCTGTTTTCGTTTAATTCGACTTTTATTTTCATATAGGTTAACTGGGGTCCGTGGTCTCGGACATTAGGTCCGTGGCTACGGACGGAAACAAAATTTGACCTAATTCTGCCTCCGAAACCCTAGTTTAGGTAATTTTAATTTTCGCTTTAATTTTCTGCCAAAAAACGTTAAAAAATTAAAAAAAAAAGAAGCACGCACCTAGGTTAAAAACAACTTTGTAGAAAGCCGTAAATAAACCAAGTAGAGGAAAACGACCTAGGAAGGGTAATGAAAGTAATTTGAACCCTAATTAAGTCAAACATCAAGCCCCCGAACCCGAACTCTCCTTTCCTAATTTGATCTAGGTTAAAATTAGGTGGCGACTCATAATAGGTTCCAGTGAGCTAGCCTAGGTTTTAACAATTATTGTTATATGACATAGTTATTAATCTTAGGTTATAAGTGGACCTAAACCCGATTAGATCCTAATCAACTTTAATCAACATAGGACAGGGTTTAAAATCGAGGCTCACAGGAGACATGCTTAGCAGTCACGAAACCTGGCTAGATAACCAGCAGCAGGAAAAGAAGCACTAAGTGTGCAGCAGAGCGGAAAAAGGAATAATAATAAAACCCGAGACACAAGTCTACGGGACAGTAATAGCTAAGTAGCACCATCATAGTACGGTAGCTGACTAAGGACATAGTCGGAGTGGTTAACTCCAAAATTACAACACCATAAAGGTTACAATACCTGGCCGACATAGCCCAGACAGCTACAAGAACATCCACGGGATATAATCCGACGCAACTACAAGGTAGTGCCCAAACAAGCCAAGGCTCAATAACCACGGTAAACATGTGGGAACGAGCAACAAAGAAAAACACAAATGCAAATAAATAAGGATCTCCAAGGATTTGAGAAGTACCCCGATCAATGACAGTCATGTCAAGATCACAGAGGTACTACTTAAAAGATCAAGTATCCAAAACATAGATCAATAAGATCAAGGGAAGAGTCGACAAGACTACCCAAATACGGGTGGAAACCATACCGTGACCGGTATAGGTCTACCCAAAAACCACCAGTACCACGCACTTGCCACGGCAAGTGCAGTAAGAACGGGAACATGTAGAGGAGCCCTAACACACCATAAGTACTTAGTAATGTACCGTGACTGCAATGAAGCGGCTACAGGATCACATATCCTGAAACTGAAAGAATGAAAACCTTGGAAAGGCCTGATGGCCGACCATTGTACAAAGGACATACCAGATATCAAGAAGCTGGACTTGGTCAAGACCTCGGACATGGCTATGCCATGAAGAACTTCTTTTAACACACGAACGATAATTTTTAAAACCCAAAACTTTTCTTTCAAAACCACGACCCTTCTTTTAAACCCTGGATTTTAAAACCAAACAACAGAATTACGGTGAGTATCATAACATGATACAAGAGGAGTTGACAATAGAATACTTCACCTAGGCGTGTGACGAACACTACAAGTGTACCCAAATATGGGATGTGGGATGACCGCACTCCGAAGGAGCTTGCGGGCCTGACATATAGTCGGGTAAGTGGTAACGTATCAACAAGGTACCCCACGTATGTATACATGTAGTGTACGAAACACGGGAAGTAGTAAACTCCATTCTACGGACCATGAGTAAATGCAAAGCAGAACAGCTGGACACCTCAGGCAATCAAGGAGAAGGAACTCCGCTAAGTAACAAGTATGAAGAACTCAGAGAATCCATCTGAGGATAAGGAATGAGGATTAAGAAGCGCAGACTAACAAGTATAGACATAGGATATGTCTTAAAGACATCCAGCAAATACATGACAGCTGGAAGGGATACCCAACCTGAACACAGTAAGGCAAATGCCTAACGTGAACACATCAATGTTCAACAAACGGGACGGAGATCCCAAGAACAATTACAAAAACTACCACGGAGTATAAATCATCATTGGAGAGGATATTAAACCTAGTCTAAACCACTAGGAGAAAGTATAAATGGTCTACCCAAGAACGGAGATGTTATAACCCTAAAGGGGGTAGCTCAAATACAATACCATAAGGCGGTATAGTGGACACAACATATCATAAACATTAGCCGGGTGTAACGGCATAACCAACAACACCTAGGAGCAATCCTTGAAGGGTGCCTGGATTAACAACAGTCGAACAAGCGTCATGATAAGAGCACGGGAGCTAGAACGAACACTCAGTTAGGACACCGAAGGGATTTCACTTAACAGGAAATACCCTCGACCACTGAAAGGCACTGGTTAACACCAGATTGCTTAAAGGGCCTCCTATGAACGGAAGCGTGATGCCACGACTTGTCATGAAGCCCAGCAATACCTCCAACCTATGGGATACAAGGAATGGAAACATGCATAAGCAGCCCGCAAGGAGCCTAGCTTGCAGCAATAAGGCTCAAAAGCCATAAACCAACTACGTTATGTAAACTTTAGCGGTTGCAAAACCACACCATTTAATAACAAGACTTGCAAGAGATGTTACTTCATACGACAAATAGATCGACAACTGAACAACCCCCGTTTGAGCTCAACATCCTAAGTGGCTTGAAGTAATGGCTACCTCAGTGTCACTGTCACTAGAGCATCACTCTAGTATACAGTTGACAAGCTTTTAATTTCCCTTCATGCCTTCTGTAGAAATGGTAACACAGAGGCATATTAATCGTGATAATGCCAACATTGGTCTGATCCCCACTTGGATACTACGGAAACCCGAGGAAAGGCTTTTATCTACTATAACAACAAAGCTCGCGCATGTAGATATTGCCAAGAGGTGATTGAACAAGGAAAGAGATCTCCAAACCATTACGAATACTCCATATAGAACCAAGCACGTGGTGAACCATGGTATGAATGGGAGAAGTACAGAAACAGAGATTAACATAGTAAACCTTGTCATGAGACCTGTGAGTGGAGACAAACCTCTCACCAAGAACTTTCAATTATCAGTATTATAATACTCCTCAACTGGAGAATGGGACCAGAAAACCCTTGAAGCTTCTTGGGATGTCCCGGTGATGTATATACAAAGTAACACTGCACAGCTAGAGCCTATCACCAATGCTCAGCACTGGGAAGACAGTAGTTGTCAAAAACAATCAATGTGAATGCACATTGGACACCACGAATGACCAACGCTCAAGAGAGCTTATAACCCGATAAATTACTTCATCCATTATCAACCAAGATACTTGGTAAATTGTATCATAAATGATGAAGAAATGTGAGGTAAGCTAACCTACACATGAAACCTAAATTGAAATAAAACATCTCTACATTGGGAAGATAATAACATTACAGTATGCTACGACAACCGTCATACACACGAACGTAGGAAACCCTCAATGTATTCTCACCATAAGGAAATGGTGCCAACGACAATGGCAATGGGTAAAGATAAGCTACCATAGTAACGGAGACCATAAAAACGATGTTGTATAATGAGTAAGAATACGGTGCGTAACAAGCGACCGCTATGAGGAAGTATTTAGACAATGACCCGGAGTTGTAAGTACGAGATGACAGGCAGAAATATTCATTTATCACATAAGTGATTTACTGTCAAGCGTTTACGCCTCTGCACTCTGTATGACTGAGTGTTTTGGCATTGCACTTGTGCAGCTGATGATCTAATGGGATAGCTAGGAATATGGAGAATGTTAATCGTAGTAAACTCTTCTTTTCACCAACGAACATGGCATAAGCCAGTTAAGCAAGCTTAGCAACAAACCGTGCGGCCTAAGGCCAAAGAAGCACGAAGAGTGTAAAACACACTAACAATCGCAAGATGTGAATTCCAGTGGAATAAAAGGTAAAAAGAGACTTAAGAAAGTCACTAGAACCGACGCATAGAAATGCAAGGTCATACAAGTAAAGAACACTTGTACTGAACCAGAAGAACTGGTATAATTCAGAAGCCACTGACAACAGAGGAAGCACTACAACTAAGTAGTGACTTAACCTCGCCCGATAATAAGTCGGAGGAACTTAGCGAATAATCATGGGAGTACGAATAATATGTATAATAGATTACCAGAGAGCTGGTTATAATCTAAAACTCATTGAGTTCAAGCACGGTAAAAGAATACCACACTTGTTAGTAAACCTTATTCCCACAATAAAGGGATAAAAGGGGATGAGTAGCACATATAGAATAACCATAGAGCGAATTAAGCACTAAGGTTATCAGGGTCGCGTAGCAGAAGCTAGTGGGTCCTAGCTAAGAAATTTAATACACTTAGTAAGTATGAGAGAGTGGCTATCAATGCCTTGAAGCCTAATAGGCTAGAACCAAATTAATTATGAGTTAAATAAACTCATATAGAAATTCATGGTGCAAGGACTAAACCATTAGTATGGTTAAGACCCTTTGACCAGAGTACGTTATATAATAAACCGTAGGGAAGCTAAAATGCTTCAGAGTGCCCGAATTGAGTGAACCAATGTTCCATAATAACATATGGTAGATTACGTGGGCGTAATCCCTTTTAAGGGGGGTAGAGCGAAAACCTTAATGTAAGTTTCATGAATAAAACACATAAACTATAATGTGCATAGCACAAATGAGAATCGAATTGATGATTGGTACTTATGTTAAATAGACATACGTATTTATTCATATTGTAATTGTGGTAATTAGGCACGAGAGATACAAATACCATAACATGACTAGAAGAAATTGAGTTCCCTGGGTGATTGTTTTGAGGAATTGAGAATGAGTAGTGGACGGAACTCCACAAGTATTGTATCCTTTAAAGAAGTAGTATGAAACTATTGAGAGTAGTTGATGAATGAAGTCCATGAGTGGTGTATTCCTAGGTAAATATTTGGGAGCAAATTGAGGACGACTGGATTCCGTAGGTATCGTATTCATTAGCTAGAATATTTGAGATTATGGAGAGTAATGGATGAAAGTAACGAAGGTCGATGAAATGAGCACTTAGGCATTGAATCTTGAAGTAAAGTATTTGGGAAGTAGATTGAGAATGATTGATGGACTGAATTTCATCCTTTGGAGTTGTATGAATTTGTAATTATGACAAGGAAGAGTAAAAAGATAGAAAATATAAATAATTGAATTATTTGATTGTGTGAAACTGATGTGGGAAGTCGAACTTGATCCTGATCAGATCAAGGGAAACCGAACACAAATTGGGGTGGAAAGATAGTTCAACACTGATGCTGATCAAATCTGGGTCGAATAATTCTTGAAGCTCCCCTCAAGTGGTCACAAGAATCACGCTTAGGATAGAGGAAATGAATATAAATCGGAATTTGGAGTTGTTGGGTTGTAGAGAATTTCTAATTAGTAGTTGGGAAAGAATTTCCTATAGACTGGAGAATGAAGAATTGATTGGAAGCTTATACCGGAGAACGATGGTAGTATATCATATTGTGTTATTCCAAGGGCAGTGGGACATAGAGGAGTCATGTGTCTAGATGACCTGAGTGCCTGCGGGATTGTAGTGTGTATTGCATTGCTTTGGGGATAGCTTTGCATATAACCATGTGATGTGGAACAGATTGTTGGTAGTAATGTGGATCGGAATGATGGAGTATGCTTGAATGGTATGGTATGTAGAGACCTTGAGTAATGGATTGGGAATTGTAAGGAGGAGGAATGTATGACTTTGGCATTAGACATGTATGAACGAGTAAGTATAGTAATCCTATAACCTTGAACAACTTTGAGGACAAAGTTTCTTAAGGGGGTAGATTGAAATACCCGAAACTTAAATATAGGGATTAAAATAATCCTAATATGTATTTAAGGGCCTTATAATGCCTAAGTAATATTGGTAAGGAAAAATAAATCCAAAAGAAATGAAGAAACACTTAAAAAGCGAAAAACGCTAAATAAGCGTTAATAACCATACGAGGTACGAGACCTCGGTTAGAGTACTATGTGAATTCCTAAGGCTTATTCATGCCTAATTAGTGTACGGAACGATTCCCGAAGAAAATGGATCCATAAAATGGATTAAAACACAAACGAACCTTAAAGCGCGTTTTTCGAGGAAACCAGGAAAACGCGACTTTAAGCGGGTCAAATAGACTAGTAATAATTTTGGTCAACCAAATAGTCATTTTTAAACATTAATGAATGACTAGAACCAATAAAATTAATTAAAAAAGAAAATTCCGGAAAAACGGGTCCCGGAAGTGAATAGTGCAAAAATTGGGAAGTTATGGGGTGTAAATGTAATAAAGCAAAAATGTGACCCTCCTTTGTAAATAGGCAGCCGGTTCCATATTTGAAATACCCCAAACCATAATATATTAATGAACTATCTAACTAGGATATACTAAGGCTAGAACGTGCCTTAGAAACATTAGAAGAAGTGTTAAACAACAATTTACACCAAAACATGCTTTAGGAACAATTAGAGCAAAAGGTGTTTCAAAGAGAACAAATAAATTAGGGAACTACCAATAAGTTCCCAGAGATTTAAAATGGGAAATACCTCTAAGATTAGTAATACGCATTAAGCGGAATTAGCGTTTAAACCGAAAACGCACCTTAGAGCACAAAAATGTGCTTTAAAGAAAAAAAATGTGCTTTAGGCATGTATACATGGAATGAAAAGGCTAATGAGCCTAAATACCATAAATAAATAAGGGAAAAACAATTAAATGGTCATAGGAGCCATTGCGTATACACACAAATTAAGTATACAAAGCCCACAGTAAACAAGTACTAAACTGACGAAAGTCAAGGAAAACCACTAAACGACTTGGTTTAAATTGGAATGAGCAACATGCTATTTCATGAACAAAGTTTCTAAAGGTTGTAAATATATTAGGGACACATTTAACTAGCCAAAACAAATTTCATAATCAATGTGAACCCGGAAGCACATAAATGGTGTTTTAAGGCATTTTTGGCTATGTAACATACCTAACACATGGTATAAGTCCTTATGAACGAGTTTAATGCATCTAATATTACATAAATATAAGGAAGAGACAAAAACAATCAGACAAAATCGTGACTAAGGCTGCCTACTTCATGATGAGTCATTAAAGGTGTTAAAAGTCAATTTTGCTTACTTTACACCTACCATGACTTTCCATGATTGCCTTATCACCTTGTCCCCTTAATAATTTATTAGTCAGACACTTACCTGTCATTATGAGAGCTCCCAAACTCGTAGCTCCTCCTCTTTTGAAGAAACTCCATGAAGAACACCATTTAGCTAGATTAGAACATTAAAGAACACCTTGTCTTGCACAGATCACAGCTTTCTCATCTTAAGTCCAAATAACAAGATTGTTAGCTCGTTGGAATCCTCTTTCGAAGAGCTTTACAACCGTAGCTCATGAGCCCCCATATTCTCAGGAAAACCATGAAGAAGTGCCTTTGATTCTTGAGGTAAAACATTGCCTTTTGGAAACTCTTCCTTCTTTGATTTTCATCAAGGCCGAGTGCCTAGGGTTACTACCCTTCTTATTCTTCATCTTATTCTATGATTTTGGAGCCAATTTCTCTAGCAATTGCTGTCAAAATTTCTAAGGAAATCAAGCTTAAATATTAAGCTAATGGTTAATATACAAGGTAAATCCTACAACTACCTATTTCAAGGTTCAAATTGTTGATCTATATATGATCTAACATATTGTTCATCTTATTATTTATTGCCGAAATTTTGGTGATTAATATTCAATTTTTAGCTTATTAAAAGTTAATGTTTATTAAATATAAGAATAGATTTATACTCCTTATGATATAAGCTTCAATATAAACTATCATAATATACAAGAAAAATTCATATACTATGAATTTCAATATGGCCGAAAATTAAGGGCATATTAATGAGTTAGAAAAATTATCTAACTTTTAAATTAAAGGAATTAGAGTAATTAAGAGTAATATGTAAAATTTAGGAAGTTTTGGTACCTAAAGGTGAATACCGAAAATTAATGGGGTCAATATGGAATTTTTGTGAGTTTAGATGATGAGAAAATTATTGTAGAATTAAGTTTACAATTTATAAAGAGTTTATAAGTGTTATAAGGAATTTATAGGTTTTTGGTATATTTAAGGTTAATAAAAGATGGTATTTATATACTATAACATTAGATAATTAAATCTGGTGATTTAGAGAAGTTAAAAACATCAAAATCTGTAGGAAAATTAGTTACGAAAATTAGAAATTAATTGGAGTTAAATTGGTTAATAAATGAGTTAGGATAAAAGAAAAGACCACAAGGGTAAAATGGTAATTTCCCTTGTCAAACGTGGTCAAACTTGGTCAATGACAGTTTGTGAAATGTTTAGAGGAGCTAGAATAATTTTTTAGCAAAAGATTAGATATTAAAAGGATAAAGGAATAAAAAGTTAAGTTAAATTAACTTTAGGGGTAATATTGTAAATAATGGAAAGTTAGGGGGTTTGACCATAAAACTGGTCAAACTTGGGTATGTTTTGGTAATTGACCAAAGTATAAAAGAAATTAATTAAGAAAGACTTTGGAAGAAATTAGAAATAAAAATAACAAGTTTAGAACTTATTATGAGTAAAATAGAAATTAAAAGAAAACTATGGGTAAGGAATGTAGATAACACATTTTTATGTGTTTAGAAGGTTAAGGAAATTAAATAAAGATTTTAGAAACAAGTTGTAAAAGAAACAGAGTTAAGACGGGGTTAAACGAGACCCGTATATAACTTGAGGTATACGAGGGGTATACCCGTAATTTAATAAGTATAGGAGAAATCAATACTTAAAGTATTTTAAAGAAAATACAAGTTATATTGGAAAAAGAAATAAATACATATTGATACGGAGTATCACACGGACGTATACGTAAATTTTGGTATACATGGAAAATACCCGTATACATGAATAGTAAATACGTATACATGAATAGTAAATCCGTATACATGAATAGTAAATATGTATACATGAATAGTAAATACGTATACGTGAACAGTAAAATACGAGACGTATATGTGAATAGTGAAATACGGCGAATAGTAAAATACGAGGCCGTATAAATGAATAGTAGAATACGAGACCGTATAAATGAATAGTGAAATACGGATGAATAGTAAAAGATACGAAAACCTATTACAAGGTCCGTATAAGTCTAAAGTTGCTAACTGTACAACTAAATAACTGCTAACGACGTTAGTATGTTAATGAATTAGAATTGAGTTTAAAAATGCTCCTAAATGAACAAACCCTTTAACGGTATACTATTATACCCGGGTTAACCTAGGAAGAGGTTTAAGTTGAAAAGAGAACCCAATTAGTTCTAAGACACAGGACACTAATACTAGTTCTGGTTACAGATCTAGATAGTCGGAGGCGTTCGGCGGATTAGGCGAACGTGGGATTAAGAGCTAGCCAATCTCCGGTGTACGGTATGGGATTTTGTAGCTTGTTTGCTAACGGGCCTACCTCGGTTTGTGTGCTATGTGTTATTGTGATACGACCAAACAAGATTAAGCATGAAACCGATTTACTGTATTGTTATTGTGTGTCCATTGCACACTAACACGACTTGATTCAGAGCTTGTTCATTAACTATGTTTAGTAACAATTGTATAAGGTTATAAATACTCCCTGTTGTTAGTTGGTTAATACCGAGAGAGGTTTAACTAACAAATTGTCAATGAGACTTCAACTAACTGGAACTTGGGAGGAGAGGAATCCGGGACTGACTCCGGTCATGCATGTTTAGGTTAGGAGGTCGGCATCTGTATTAGATCCGTCTTCCGCATATGGCTCGTCTACGACTTGTCGCCTTGGGTCAACAAACAGACCCGACCAGCTCGAGTGAACAGTTCGAGGTGGGAGGCAAATTCAGGAGGCGCGGGAGGGTCAAGCCTACACCCCTCATAACTTAAGAATTTGTGTTTATTAACCCAATGGAGCTAATAACTCATTGGCTAGGGTTACCTTGACCCGACAAAAATAAACAATTCAGTTAGAGAACAACCAGTTCTATTAAGAGAACGGTTGACACTTATAAGGTATGGTCAAACACGAGAACTAAACAATTATCAGGCCTCAGAAGTTAGGAATCTAACTTACTCATTAATGGGTGTCCATTATGATGTTCGATTTATTTGAGGTGTGAATGTTTCACATAAATGTGTTGTTTGTTATCGTACTTCTTATTATTATTTGAATGAATAAACAATTGCATGTTTACGACAAAGCAGTCGTGTGTAGCCCTGTTAGCTTGTGGGCTGCACGTTTTCTGTACCAGCCATGTGCTGAGCCCCTTGGGGCCTGTGATTTAAACTTTGCAGGTAGGTGCCAGACGAGGACTCAACCTGAGAGTAGGAGCGGGTAGGGTACTTCGGGTTGCTTTTACATTTGTTACACGAGTTGTGCATGTACACTCGTTTAGTAATTGATGAGATGTTAGTATGATGTATTAGGATATGAGATACTCGGTATAAGCTGTGGTTTATGATTTGTATTGTATAGATGCTCAAGTAATTATCCGGTTAGTCAGACCGTAACTTGTAAGAGAATAGGCCTAGTTAGTCACGTGGGTGACTAACGGCGGTAACACCAATTTAGTAGAACTTTTCCGCTGCGTTGTTAATGTACGCGATGGACTTAGGGCGTCGATCATTGTATTTGGAGATGGGGTGTTACAAAAAGTGGTATCAGAGCGTAGTTACGCTTTGATGACTGGAAATTACCGAGCTTAGGAATTACCGAGTTAGGAACTTTAGACTTTGGGATAAGGGTTGAGTGTTAGTGCGAGAGGTGTGTTAGTTAGGATTCCCGATGTGTATCGGATAGCTATAATACCTGACCCGCCCTCCGCGCCCCTAGTTCTAAGATACCGGAAATGAACGCCAGAGAGATGACAAGCTTTCTCTTACTCGGGAAAACCCGATCTGGCAATTACTTAGCATTATGCAATACGAGAAGCACCTCGTTATGCAATAGTCTTTCACGACTTGAAGGTCCCAATTGGAGCGCAACGTTGAAACAGACGCTACCAGTGGAATCCTACCAATGAGAGAATAATAATTACCGGCAACATGGGTCGACATGCTACGCAGTCGATATAACCCCGCCATACCAGTAAGAAGGAAAGTACTACGAGTGCAATGAAAGGACAAGATAAGTGACAGAAACACCGGACAACAGTCCAAGGGAGCAGTAACAGTGGGATAATACCGCGCAAGAGCATAGGGACTACCTAAAAGTCAATTATGAAGCGGGTAACTCCGAACCTAAAAAAAAGGTGTTGCAAAGACCTGACTGCAATAGCTCATACGACTACGAATGCATATGCAAGTCATACTCCAAGACAGGACTACGACGTAGTGCCTAAAGAGAGTCAATACTCGATAACCACGACGAAGGTGTGAAAACGAGAGTGAGAACCAAGGCAAAAGCAAAAGAAAAAGGGTTCCCTCAGAAAGAGGAATACCCTGATAAGTAATTATACAATCAAAAGCAGTCAGGAAGCTGCCCAGATAATCAATTAACCAAAGCCAACAAGGGCAAAGAAGGAGTCCCATGGACTACCACCTACATGGAGTTTAGGAGAATTTACCATTGCCGACGTACACAGTACCGATAGCCCATCTTGCATGGCGCACTTGCCTTGGCAAGTGCCGCCGCAATGAAGCTTTACAGGAAGCCTTGAAGACCAAATGGTAAAAACCACGGATATAATACATATTAACACCGGATTACAAATCCTTAATACTGAAGAGCAAAATATCGGGAGGGCCTGACGGCCTGACCATGACAACTAAATCAATACACCAGTCAGCAGAGAGCTGGACTTGGTCAGGAAACTAAATGACGTGAGCATCAACAACAGACAACCGACACTACAGGTAAGAACATCAACCCAAAACCAAGCCTAACCTTGAATGGAAGAACCGTAAGAGATTACTCAACAATGTGAGAAGACCAGATGTAAGTAATAACCTACAAGGAAGGTATTACGACATACAATGAAGATGGAGGACATAACAACTTTAAATAAAACGGGATGAATTCCCAGAATAATACCATTAACAGCACTCTTCATTGAAGATGTTGATAAACCCCAGAAACAGAATCAGAGAAAACAAATTTAAGTAGTGACCTACCTAGGATCAAAGACGTGCAATCACGAAAGAGAGAACCTCAAAAGGACTACACCATAGAGTTGGTATAGTTGAGTAGAAAAGGACCCATAAACGATGGTTAGTATTGCTTGCCAAACTCATTAACACCCAAGTGTGATTAGTCATTAACGGGTGGCGTAGTCAACGAAAGTTGAACAAAGTATTGACATGGCAGCACATGATAGCCAGGGTGAATATCCGACTTAGACACCGGAAGGCAGAGGCCTAATGAAAATGAATTCTTGATTGGTAAAAGACGCAAATCTATGAGAGCGAAGGTATTGTCACAGACACTGATTAACATCAGATTACCTAAGCGAACTTCCACAGCAGGAAGCGAGTTACAACAACTTATTGTTAAACCCAATTGTACATCCAATGATGTGACCCAACATTGACAGAGTTCAGAGAACTAGAGAATTACGTGGATAACCTACAGATGATAAGAATACAACAGTTAACCGAACACCGGCTATCACTTGAAACTAATCAAGCATAAGGGCTACGAGCCAAGGATGTTAAATACATCAGAGCTCGAGGCGCAGAAGCTAAAAAGGCTTATCTAGGCCATGAATGAACTACAACTCGTACATACGGTGGTTATGAAAACCTATACTAAAAGGAAGAATTGCTAGAAAGCACCAATGAGAATGTTAAGATACTATTGACAGAGAGCGAGCAGTTCATAAAGGAAATACATTCATATCTATACAGACATAAAACTCAATATACGAGTTAGAACACCTTTAAACTATAATAAATTAACAATATAGAACCAATGACTTAAGATAGTGCTATTGCAGGGGTCTGGATCACAGTTAGGGTGGGGATACCTCTCCTTGTTGTGAGGCCACGAGTGGGAATAACGCCTCAAAAAGGCTTTCACTTCTTAGAGATGAATACTCTCTATTGGAGAATGGGAACCGTAGATCTTGAATTACCTTAGACATTCCAGTTACACATAATAATATGGAAGGCTGCAGAGACAGACCTCGTATCCAACACCAGGATTTAAGAATCAGCATCGTTAGAGATAACATTGTAAGTGCACAGTATGGCACGTCAAGTGCCAACGCTCAAAAGCTTGTGATTCAATGGATGACTTCTTCAGTAACCGGTTAAATTACATGGTAAATAACATCATAAAGGATGAAAGAATGTGAGAGAAATTATCCTACTTATGAACCTGAGATTGAAGCAGAACACCTTCATATTAAGAGATAACCATTTTACAACACGATACGGCAACCGCCAAACACCAAAATTAGAGAACTCCCAGTGTGTTTACACCATGAAAGGGATTGAAAATAAGACAAGACGTTGAAGTCAACAATTGAAGAATTGTGCCATCAATAGGCAATATGAGAAAGCTAAAGCTACTTCGATAGTGGAGGCCATGAGAATAATACCTATTAGGTAGATTAAGTTACAGTGCGCAGCAAAGCAACCACTATATATAAGCCATCAAATATTGACACGAAAGCAATCAGATTTATGAATTAAAAACCAATGTAAGTAAGGTGATGAAATGGGAGATAGACTGTGCAGTAACGCCGGTAGCCTGGACCATGTAATGAAAGGTTTCATAGGAAGCACACTGTCCATTCCGTAAGAAGCTGGAAGTACATTCCTAGTAGATCGACATGAGGAATAAGATAAGAGCTCTAAGGAAAGAGACCTCAAATTACTAAGGGATCGAGTCCGTACTAAATACAGAAGGTATAATGTAGTTATGAACCCAGTAGATAGATATTCCTTGATTAAGTTCAAGAAGAACGACAAGTGAGTTATCATGGATTGATGAAAGAGGAGATCGGCAATAGAATACTTCACAAATAGTTGTAACTAAGCGTGTGACGAACACTACAAGTATACTTTAATGAGATGTGGGACGACCGCACTCCAAAGGAGCTTGTGGGCCTGGTGGACTTAATTATAAGTTAGTCGGGTAAGTAGCAATGTATCAATAAGGTACCCCATATATGTAAACAAGTAGTGTAAGGAACACGAGAAGTAGTCGACTCCGTACGGCAGTCAGAGATGCAAACTCACACCAGAACAGCAATTTACCACAGACAATTGAAAGAAAGAACACAGTTAAACTAATGATTAAAAGAGTCAGAGAACTCATTCCAGGAGGAAACAATTAAGGGTTATGAAGTTCGAGAAGCACTGATTAGTAAGTATGGACAATTTATATGTCTCAAGATTTTTGAGGAAACTGTGAAGAGCAATAAGCACTAAACAATGAGTCCAGATTACACAGGAATCTCAGACTGAGGGTCAGTTAGTAGGAAACAAATCAGACGCTGGAAGGCGTAATAAGAGTATGAACATCAGATCTCCAGAGAACTGGATAGACAAGCTATAACTCATGGAGATCGTGTATAGATGAAGATACCACACGTCCATTAAGAGACCCTTATTCCTAAATTCTAAGGATACAAACGATCTGTAAAACATATTGAAGATGATAAGAAGGGCAAACTAAACCCCAAGATTATCAGAGTTGCGCAACAGAAGCTAGTGGACCGTATCTTAAAAGGTTTGATATACCTAACAAACGAGAAGAAGGAATGATGTGTCTCACATCTTCCAATCGAATAAAACAATATGACGACTTATCTAAACCAAAACTTTGGGGCCTAGAGGATACACTGGAACACAGTTTAAGATTAGATGAACAACAATAAGATCCTTGATACAGAGACTAAGCCATTACCATGTTGAAGACCCTCTGACCCAATCATAATGTGAGATAGACTACACGGAAGCTAGGAGCTCCATGACACCTAAACATCTTGAACCTGTGTTCAAGAATGATATAATGTTGATTACGTGGCGTAATCCATTTTAAGGGGGGTAGAGCGCACAATCGCTTAGCCTATATTTCACGTATTGAGTACGTAACCTACAGTGTGCATAGCACAATACAATTAGTTGTGAGGTTGATACGTATGTTATTAAACACATGTATTCATTCTTATGTGGTTGTGGTTATTACGCACAATTAGATGCGAATACCAGATGTATTAGAGGCTATCTCGTTAACTTCGGTGCGAGAATTCAGGAAAAGAGGAGTAGAAACTCCAGGGGAATTAAAATCCCTACGATATGTATTGATATGAGACCAAATATGGTAATGTTATGAGGTATGAATCGGTATGAGACCGATATAGAACCTGGTAGGAATTAAATTCTCTAAGTAATTGCTGAGAGGTGAATTAAGAATGATTGATGGACTGAGTTCCATAATTTGGAGATGTATTGATTTATGATTATGACTAAAGGACTAAAAGATATAAAATGCTACATGAATAATTATTTGGTTGTTTGAAGTTGATGTGGGAGGTAGAACTTGATCTTGGCCAGATCAAGGAAAACTTAAAACAAATTGGGGTGAAAGGATAGTTCAACACTGATGCTGATCACATCAGGGTCGGATGATTCCTGAAACTCCCTACAAGTGGTCACAATTAACCACGTTAAGAGTAGATGCAGTAGCATAAAGTGGAATTGGAGTTGACATGTATGTTCTTTACTAAGACTCACTCACGAACTCGAGGACATGAAAACCTGTGTCTCCGAACCGGTTACATGAGGAGTACACAACAAAGAATATACAAAGAGTATTTGATTACTAAAACATACAAAAGAATGTTGTGTGGCAAGTGTGGTAAATGTATATATATGGCAGACCTTATGAGTCAGAATGCCTATACAGATATTGAGTGATCTATATGACTTTTAGTGTGAAGTTACCTGTGTATTCTAAGAGATGTAGATACATAGGAACTTTGGGGACAAAGTTCTTTTAAGGGGGGTAGATTGAAATACCCCAAACCTTAATATATTAATGAACTATCTAATTAGGATATACTAAGGCTAGAACGTGCCTTAGAAACATTAGAAGAAGTGTTAAACAACAATTTACACCAAAACATGCTTTAGGAACAATTAGAGCAAAAGGTGTTTTAAAGAGCACAAATAAATTAGGGAACTACCAATAAGTTCCCAAGAGATTTAAAATGGGAAATACCTCTAAGATTAGTAATACGCATTAAGCGGAATTAGCATTTAAACCGAAAAAACACCTTAGAGCACAAAAATGTGCTTTAAAGAAAAAAAAATGTGCTTTAGCATGTATACATGGAACGAAAAGGCTAATGAGCCTAAATACCATAAAGAAATAAGGGAACAACAATTAAATGGTCATAGGAGCCATGCGTATACACACAAATTAAGTATACAAAGTCCACAGTAAACAGGTACTAAACTGACGAAAGTCAAGGAGAAACCACTAAATGACTTGGTTTAAATTGGAATGAGCAACATGCTATTTCATGAACAAAGTTTATAAAGGTTGTAAATATATTAAGGAACATTTAAACTAGCCAAAACAAATTGCATAATCAATGTGAACCCGGAAGCACATAAAATGGTGTTTAAGGCATTTTTGGCTATGTAACATACCTAACACATGGTATAAGTCCTTATGAACGAGTTTAATGCATCTAATATTACATAAATATAAGGAAGAAACAAAAAAAATCAGACAAAATCGACTAAGGCTGCCTACTTCATGATGAGTCATTAAAGGTGTTAAAATTCAATTTTGCTTACTTTACACCTACCATGACTTCCATGATTGCCTATCACCTTGTCCCCTAATAATTCATTAGTCAGACACTTACCTGTCATTATGAGAGCTCCCAAACTCGTAGCTCCTCCCTCTTTGAAGAAACTCCATGAAGAACACAATTTAGCTAGATTAGAACCTTAAAGAACACCTTGCCTTGCACAGATCATAACTTTCTCATCTTAAATTAAATAACAAGCTTGATAGCTCGTTGAATCCTCTTCGAAGAGCTTTACAACCATAGCTCATGAGCCCCCAGATTCTCAGGAAAAACCACGAAGAAGTGCCTTTGATTCTCGAGGTAAAACATTGCCTTTTGGAAAACTCTTCCTTCTTTGATTTTCATCAAGGCCGAGTGCCTAGGGTTACTAACCCTTCTTATTCTTCATCTTATTCTATGATTTTGGAGCCAATTTCTCTAGCAAATTGCTGTCAAAATTTCTAAGGAAATCAAGCTTAAATATTAAGCTAATGGTTAATATACAAGGTAAATCCTACAACTACCTATTTCAAGGTTCAAATTGTTGATCTATATGATGATCTAACATATTGTTCATCTTATTTTATTGCCGAAATTTGGTGATTAATATTCAATTTTTAGCTTATTAAAAGTTAATGTTTATTAAATCTAAGAATAGATATATACCCTTATGATATAAGCTTCAATATAAACTATCATAATATACAAGAAAAATTCATATACTATGAATTTCAGTATGGCCGAAAATTAAGGGCTTAAATGAGTTAGAAAAATTATCTAACTTAGTTATATTAAAGGAATTAGAGTAATATGTAAAATTTAGGAAGTTTTGGTACCTAAAGGTTAACCGAAAATAATGGGGTCAATAGGAATTTTTGAGAGTTTAGATGATGAGAAAATAATTGTAGAATTAAGTTTACAATTTATAAAGAGTTATAAGTGTTATAAGGAATATAAGGTTTTTGGTATATTTAAGGTTAATAAAAGATGGTATTTATATACTATAACATTAGATAATTAAATCTGGTGATTTAGAGATGTTAAAATGATTTTTGATGTTCAAAAATCTGTAGGAAAATTAGTTACGAAAATTAGAATTAATTGGAGTTAAATTGGTTAATAAATGAGTTAGGATAAAAGAAAAGACAAGGGTAAAATGGTAATTTCCCTGGTCAAATGTGGTCAAACATGGTCAAACTTGGTCAATGACAGTTGTGAAATGTTTAGAGGAGCTAGAATAAATTTTTTAGCAAAAGATTAGATATTAAAAGGATAAAGGAATAAAAAGTTAAGTTAAATTAACTTTAGGGGTAATATTGTAAATAATGGAAAGTTAGGAGGTTTGACCATAAAATACTGGTCAAACTTGGGTATTTTAGTAATTGACCAAAAGTATAAAAGAAATTAATTAAGAAAGACTTTGGAAGAAATTAGAAATAAAAATAACAAGTTTAGAACTTATTATGAGTAAAATAGAAATTAAAAGAAAACTATGGGTAAGGAATGTAGATAACACATTTTTATGTGTTTAGAAGGTTAAGGAAATTAAATAAAGAATTTAGAAACAAGTTGTAAAAGAAACAGAGTTAAGACGGGGTTAAATGAGACCCGTATATAACTTAAGGTATACGAGGGGTATACCCGTAATTTAATAAGTATAGGAGAAATCAATACTTAAAGTATTTTAAAGAAAATACAAGTTATATTGGAAAAATAAATAACATATTGATACGGAGTATCATACGGACGTATACGTAAATTTTTGGTATACGTGGAAAATACCCGTATACGTGAATAGTAAATACTTATACATGAATAGTAAATACGTATACACGAATAGTAAATACGTATACATGAATAGTAAATACATATACGTGAACAGTAAAATACGCGACATATATGTGAATAGTGAAATACGGTGAATAGTAAAATACGAGGCCGTATAAAGAATAGTAGAATACGAACCGTATAAATGAATAGTGAAATAGAGATGAATAGTGAAAAATACGAAAACCTATTACAAGGTCCGTATAAGTCTAAAGTTGCTAAGTGTGCAACTAAATAACTGCTAACGACGTTAGTATGTTAATGAATTAGAATTGAGTTAAAAACGCTCCTAAATGAACAAACCCGTTTCACGGTATACTATTACACCCGGGTTAACCTAGGAAGAGGTTTAAGTTGTAAAGAGAAACCAATTAGTTCTAAGACACAAGATACTAATACTAGTTCTGGTTACAGATCTAGATAGTCGGAGGCGTTGGCGGATTAGGCGAACGTGGGATTAAGAGCTAGCCAATCTCCGGTGTACGGTATGGGATTCTTGTAGCTTGTTTGCTAACGGGTCTACTTCGGTTTGTGTGCTATGTGTTATTGTGATACGACCAAACAAGATTAAGCATGAAACCGATTTATGTATTGTTATTGTGTGTCCATTGCACACTAACACGACTTTATTGAGAGCTTGTTCATTAACTATGTTTAGTAACAATTGTATAAGGTTATAAATACTCCCTGTTGTTAGTTGGTTAATACCGAGAGAGGTTTAACTAACAAATTGTCAATGAGACTTCAACTAACTGGAACTTGGGAGGAGAGGAATCCGGGACTGACTCCGATCATGCATGTTTAGGTTAGGAGGTCGGCATCTGTATCAGATCTGTCTTCCGCATATGACTCATCTACGACTTGTCGCCTAGGGTCAACAAACAGACCCGACCAGCTCGAGTGAACAGTTCGAGGTGGGAGGCAAATTCAGGAGGCGCGGGAGGGTCAAGCCTACACCCCTCAAAACTTAAGAATTTGTGTTTATTAACCCAATGGAGCTAATAACTCATTGGCTAGGGTTACCTTGACCCGACAAAAATAAACAATTCAGTTAGAGAACAACCAATTCTATAAGAGAACGGTTGACACTTATAAGGTATGGTCAAACACGAGAACTAAACAATTCTCGGGCCTCAGAAGTTAGGAATCTAACTTACTCATTAATGGGCGTCCATTACGACGTTCGATTTATTTAAGTTGTGAATGTTTCACATAAATGTGTTGTTTGTTATCGTACTTCTTATTATTATTTGTATGAATAAACAATTGCATGTTTACGACAAAGCAGTCGTGTGTAGCCCTGTTAGCTTGTGGGCTGCACGTTTTCTGTACCAGCCATGTGCTGAGCCCCTTGGGGCCTGTGATTTAAACTTTGCAGGTAGGTGCCAGACGAGGACTCAACCTGAGAGTAGGAGCGGGTAGGGTACTTCGGGTTGCTTTACATTGTTACACGAGTTGTGCATGTACACTCGTTTAGTAAATGATGAGGTGTTAGTGTGATGTATTAGGATATGAGATACTCGGTATAAGCTGTGGTTTATGATTTATATTGTATAGATGCTCGAATGATTATCCGGTTAGTTAGACCGTGACTTGTAAGAGAATAGGCCTAGTTAGTCACGTGGGTGACTAACGACGGTAACCAATTTAGTAGAACTTTTCCGCTGCGTTGTTAATGTACGAGATGGACTTAGGGCGTCGATCATTGTATTTGGAGATGGGGTGTTACAATATTGGTATAACTGGGCACGTTTTTGTTAGCCCACACTTCTCTTCTATTTTCCCTCCGTATGTGCTAAGAGACAAACAAGTAAAGTAACAAAAAGTAAAAAGCAAAACCTCTCTACTCCCTCACCCAGCACTCTCACGTTTTCCTCTCTGCCAGAGACTCTCTTCTTTCCTCTCTGCTACTATGGCGATTTGAAGAATCCACACATAGCAGCTCACTTCCTTCTCATTTTTGAAACCCCAAATCACCTCCAAATGCTACAAAAATTATACCGTTGAATTCGTCTCACTTTGGAGATCGTTTTACACCTTTCAAAACCAAAAATCTCCAACTACATTTTTAAGGGTATAATCGTTTTGGAGCCCAAGGATGACCATTTGAAGCTTCATCTTCTTCTTCATGTTCTAAGGTAAGAAAGGAACCAAAGCTCATTTTTCCAGTTTTCCTTTATAAAATCAAAAACTCACGTGAACACACTATTCCATTGTTCAGCCGGTTTTGATATTCCACCGTGAGAGCTGAGCATTTCCATTTCCTACCCAAAAACTCCATTTAGAAGCTCAAGGTATGAATTCCTAAGAGTTGTAAATGTTTTCTCACAAGCTAGGGTTTAATACGTAAGTTAGAAATTTACTAGCTTTTGTGTATGTGTGTGTGTCTTGTACGTGGTTGTAGCTTGGCCTAAATAAATCAAGAAACACAAAGAAGGAAAGAGGAGCAAGAAAGGAGAAGGAGAAAAAGGAAAGAAGCAAGAAACCTAAGGTAATTGAACTACCTCTGTACAGATTTTGATGTTTATGTAGGAATGAGTACATTGCCTTGGCAATGGTTGAACCACTGTAACCGTAGGAAAGGAATGGGGTATATTAATATGGATGGTATTTGTAGTTTTGGATCTTTGGGAGCACGTAAACAAAATGCTAAGTGTGAGTATTAAGTGTGCAGTAAGTGTTAGAAGTTTGTGGGTATATTGATATTGAATATGTTGAGCAGGTTGTAAACTGTATGAATAAGAAAATTAATGTGGTGAGCATACTTAGAAATGTAGGGAAACTCTGTCAAATTTTGGTTAGGAATTTAGTGAACTTAAGTGCAGTTTGACAGAGAAGAACATGGATATGTTCAGAGAAGAAAATATGAGATTATCACCTTGGTTAATAACAGGAGGAAGAGGTGTAGTTGAGTGAAACTAGAAATGGTGTAATGGGAATGTTTAACTAAGTTATGCAAGATTGAGAACCATTTAGCTAATGGGAAGAAGGAAAGGAAAAATCTGTATCATTAGTAGAAGAACAAAACTGTAACAGAGAAGAAAACTGCAGTGGAAAATATGTAAGTTAACAGATATTGACAGAGGAATATAGAGAGTGGATTAGGTTAGTTTAAAGTGCTTAATCAAGTCACAACATGCTAGGATATATGTAACACCCCTCTCCATAATCACGTAATAATCTCTCACGTAGCAACAAATAAAACGTCTTACAGCGGAAGAATTAAAAACAATACAATACTCACTCGGGGTGTCACCGGCCATTACTCGCCCATGCGAGCAACGAAGCCAAACTACATCCAACTTCCAACATAAGCAAACTGCTAACCGCCGTGATAACGAGAAAACTCCTATACATCATACTAAGTCCATAATCATAAACACATCGACGAGTGAGCGTCTACCCAATCCTGAATATACATAACCTTACCATAATACAATTCACCATCCTCATTGTCATGTAGACAAACTCCACGTGCAGTAATAATTAAAGTAGAACTCCAATTACCCTGTTCCCGCTCTTCGGCTTCGACAATAATCAAAACCTGTAATGGTGTAGTATCAGCGATAGACGCTGAGTATGCCGGGCCTGGACCCTATTGGTCACTTAGTCATTTTAACCATCTTATTATTAGATTGGTTTCATGCTTTACCATTTTACAGTTATAATCAAAACTGTAATATAAATGCATAAATATACATAAACATCCATCCAAATATTCATAAACACTTAACCATCCATCCAATCCAAACATTCATTTAATATCTCAAACAACATTATATATCGAACGTATCGAGTAATAACAATATAATGTACAATGTGCATTCGCCGTAGCGTATACTATCCTTTATTAATTTCAATTAATTTGGCCTTCAAGGCCCATCCATATGTACAATGTACAATCGCCGTAGCGTACAATTTCCATAGTTAATTTAATTTGCCTTTAAGGCCCCATCCATCCAAACCATGTTTAATTAATACCAGTTGGGCGTTATGTTAGGACAACCCTATAACCTCAACATGGACAGTAGTCCTCCCGTACACACAAAGGTGCTCATTCGCCAGAGGTCCGGAGGCCCCTGACTCTCTTATGTCTCGTAAGACGTCCATATAAAAGGCCGTAGCCACCTGACCCACAATCCAGTTTGGGCTCGTTGGGTATAACCTGGAGCGGAATCCAATCGAAAACCCCTCAGTGATCACAAATGCGCAACCAAGTGGTTCGTAAACCACCGGGATTCCTCACCTCAACTCATACCATCTCTCTCTCATAATGTTTAAGATATGCTCTTAGTCTTATGGAGAATAATTATTAATTAGCTGCCCAATGGGTCTCACGCATACCTAGAAGTAATCTAGGTTATATTCATGTTCGAGATCCATGCTCTAGAGACCGACAATGTCGTGACTCGTCCCTAAGTGTTTTACTTAGGTTACCATATACTTAATATTAATACTACGGTATTATATCAAGTAACCGTCATGTCATCACAATAACGTATATGTATGTTTATATAAGTCGATCTATAGTCGACGTAGTGTTAGTCCCGTAGGACGCTCGTGCATAAATAAATAATGCAGTAACACTAACCACATACATGTATCCACACAAGAACACACACACAAAACAACACAAAGTTATATCAACCAATCCGAGCCCAGGAGCTTCCTTAGACAACTCGGATCAAACCCCTTACATACCGTTCACCAAGACTAGGATGCGCGTGTAGTCCACTAGCTCGTCAAGCGTCCTTGTCTGAAGTATGATCTAAACGGTATTAAAACTATAAGTCAGTCTCCATGACTAGCTACTTCCGGTTATTTCCGAATAACAAGTAACCCCGACAGTCATCCTGTTTCACAGTATGTACGGGTTTATCTAAACCGGTCGCTGTGTTACGTTTAAACCTCGTATGACAAAATATTTGAAATACCCCGAGTAGTTACCACTGTAAAGTAGTGAAGGTTAAATTAAATGATGTGAGAAAATAACATGTGGGTTTTGACATGACCAAACCGACATGACCAACACAGTGAGCAAAATAAATTATTCCATGTTAGGATCTGTGTACACGAAACAATGTGACACATTATGCAAACTGAAATATATGGAGTATACATTGACACTTAACAAGTGAACTAGGTAACATATGATACGAGGATATGTTATACGAATCAGTGCAAGTAACATTATAAAGAGCACTTGTACTCACCAAATTATATCCCTTGACTTCAATGTTAAACTAACCACCTACATGCTACTCAATCATACTATAAGACAGTAATGAAATTAGGACCCACTCATGAGATGTCCGATAATCCTGCAAATTCACCAATAATCAGTAAATTACCAACTCTTGCTTTTCTTCCCGCGTGTGCCTGCAGCCCAGTCAATGAACTATTCAACCCCTTCATCTTCACATGCAGATACTTTCCCATATTTCAACCGGCGCTCTTACCCACTCTGGAGCTTTTCCATTTTCCCCATACCATTGCCTTCTCTGCTTTCGAAACCAGTGTCCCCTTCCTTCTCGTAAGAGCGAGCCCCGACTTCTAAGTGCATGCAATCTTACATTTTGCCCAGTTACTTCCCAATGAGTGCAAGTTCAGAGCGGGATTTTGAACTCCCTCAACTACTGCGATGCTTCTGCAAATTCTGAAGTTAAGTGACGAAAACTCTAGCTTGATCTGGGCGCAAGGTAAGGCCACTAGCCAACTTGTTTCGTTTTTGGCCTTCGCTATTCTGGATTTAGTCCGAAACTGCATCCAACTCACCCAGTCACCTTCTTCTCCCATGCCTGATCCTTGCATGCAAACCTCCTTGGCTGAATCTCCAACGGTCCTCGAGCAAGAACCCACCCCAGTAATGTTTCGGAAGGTAATAACCGCAAACTTAAGCCTTGTTCATTCCAGTTCCTTGTTTTCGTTGCCTCGGTCCAGCTCAGCTGAGAACATTGCTCAAGCCCCTTTAATTCCTCTGCATGTTCACACATGAGCCTGGCTTGGAGAGGCGAGACCAAGTAACCAGGGGTATTGACGATTAAATTCTTTCCATTCACTCTGTTATTACCGAAAGTTGAATAACGATTTCTCTCTTGTTAAACTCTTGCATGCACGAAGTTGTCTGGAAAGAAAAGAAAACTTTACATTGCCGCGCCCAGGATCCCCAACAAAACACGACCAAGTCTGTCCTGAAACGTTCCAAGCCGATGGTCAAGCCAAGACTTCCGTGTTAAATTGC